>CM067217.1:55032113-55221222 GCA_034190945.1 Octodonta nipae
TGTCAAATATCTTACTAGCGCAAGTATTAAACGATATAAAATAAGCTCTAATTATTACACATCGTAAGAGCATCTTAAATTATTTATCCAGAAAAGAAGAAAATTTATCTCAAAACATTTTTTTCTATTACTGGGATGCAACAATTATCACTCACGTGCCTATGTCATTGTTATTAAGTCGAAAAAATGGTTATTTCGGTCACAAAAAACAGGGTGTCCCATTAAAAAAAAACGCTGACCTTCAAATGGCCTTGAACATGAAGTTCAAAATATAAACTAATTTAAATTTTTTTCCAATATTATCCAGTCCGTTTAATTTTGACTGATTGTTCTTTTAATAATCCAAAATAATTGCGAATAAATCCGTGGGGTACATCACAAAGTAAGCACAATGTTATTCGTTTCTCTTAGCAATTCTTTACACACGAGTTCTTCTGCGGACGTAAATCAGGACGATAAAAGGTATCGCAAGCAAAATATTTTCGTGTAATGTTCAAACAAGTAACAAAATCACATATCATTTGTTTGTTTTTTGCCTGTTTCTTTCAGCAAAGTTCAAGTACCTCAGTCACTCTGAACTTGATTTACTGAAATGTTAGGTGAAAGTAGTTCACTTGTCAACGACATATCGTGCGTAGTGGGTTTTTATCGATTACATTAACAAGGTGCATAAGAAATATCAAGTTTACAGTTACTTTTTCAACATTAATAAATATTAAGTTATTGCTTATTACATAGCAAATTGTTAGTTTTGGAACTAATCGTTATAATTACTTGTGTCCGGTATGCGTTTATTTAAATGAATCTGATCTAGTATTAATTACATGGTTTGAGTGTAGATAAAAACTATGTGCTCGAAACGTGATATTGATTAAACGCCAGTAATTAAAATCTAGTATAACCCAGTTCCATCTTCCTAATTTGCTCAGTAACAAGTTAAAAATACAAATACAAAATGACCTCTTTACCACTGTCTAAATCTGTATCAAGCCTTTATAATGATGTACAGAACATTTTTCATTTTACACATATAGATTCGCCATATTTTAACAATGCCTACAAATTTCTCGTTGTGTTGTTTCTTAGTAGTTTGTTACCTTGTTAGTCGCCTCACTATTATATACTCCATCCCAATGTAAAGACATTAGGGTTTCGACTTTCGAGCATACTATGAATGGAACCCCTTAAAATCACGATTTTGCCTGTCCGTCTGTCACAGCCTATTTTATTCCAAACAATGTGAGGGATATGTGAGAATTGGTATCTATAGACACTTGATTGACCCGGTATGTAGCGAAACTGAACAATTTTATATTTTGGATTTACTTTAGAAGAGAAATTTTACGAAAATCGACCATTAACCGAACCTACTAAACGTTTACAAGAATACCTAAGGTAAATTATATGACAACATGCATTAAGGAAAATATAGTACAGCTATAGCCTATAACCTATATATAGCTTTAAAGGCAATTGTTTCCCCGAATCGATTAGGACTGCTAAATTATTTTTAACGCTACAAATTAGCCATAAAATAGCAACTGATTAAGGCACTAATTTATATGTTGATTTCTTAAATGTTTTCTCCAGCCTATTTCGTCTGAGGTAATAGCAATGTTGCGAGTAGAGGATAGTTGTCTTATAAATTTAAAATTCATGATTATTTTTATTTTTTTCATTCTTGGGAAAATAACACCACAATGGTAACAAAAATTTGTATATTCAAGAAACCAAACATTTCCAGGTCTACTCTGAATATAAAGTTTAAATGAAAGTTTGATATATGACATTTAAGTTTACATAAGATTTTTTAGAGTATAGTTCACAGGTGATTTAAGAATAAAATTAATTTGTGTTGAAATATTGTTTTGTACAATAAAAATATTGTATTGTTAGGTGCTTTTCAATATATCATCAAAATTCTGAATAAGCACCATTTGTAGAGATATAAAAGACATAAAAATTGTTTTTTTTAATTGCATAATAATGTTTGTTAAAAAAATCCGTATCATTGGTGCTTTACACGATTAACCAATATGTTCCAGGGAGCTGATAAATTGCTAAGCGGTCTTTAAGTTTCGTAATGCCAATTAAAAAGTAATAAATACCATGTAGGGTCCACCATTCTAGAAACCGTTTTCACAGTTACGTATTTTTCTAGTTACTGTGTATAGGTAGATTTGCTATAAAATGAAACTGACAAAATTAAAATTGAAGATAGGGTGGGTTTTATCAGTTTATTTGAAAATTTATAATAGCCCTTTTTCTAGTTAATCAAATTTTTGGCAAATAATTGTTTTTTTAGATCTATGATTCTTACAAACATGCATTTTGCAATTCATATAGGTTGCGTTTAGATCTGCAGATATCACAGGGTGTTCTCTACTTTTCTAGTATATTTAATATTAATGAATCACTACTGAGCCTTCGTCTGCTTAATGACTCAATAAGCATTCTTTCAAGTATTAGTAGGAATTAATCTTCGATGTCGATCTGAGTTATTCTACTGTGGATGACAATCTGTCCATAGAACAAAGGCATTTATGGCTGCAATACTAATAATGTTCGTAATGCCACCGGCCATATTTTTGTTTCTCATTTGCTAGTATATAATTGGGCTTGGGTGTCCCTAACAAGTCGGGTATCTTGCGATCCTCATTAGAAACTGATTGTGTAATATTCCGAAGTAAGCAATACCAGACATCTTATAAAATGTGTTACATAAGAGACTAAGATTACTTCAGCAGACAAGCTGAAAATCTATGATTTCAAAGCAAGTCTTGTGAAGGCAGGAATTCAGCTGGAATGAATGTTCTAGTGTTTCTTACTGTGCATACATATTGTCAAAAGAAAAATTATATGTTGTATTTCCATTTTCAGTTCGCACAGCAGTACTTCCAAGTTAAATTGACCTGTCATCAGGCTTCCCGAAAATATGTAGGTACACAAATATATAAAGTACCGTTTCACGTTTTTTGTATAATTTATATCCGCACACATTTGATATTTTTTTTATACCAATTAATACCAAAAATTTCAGGGGCTATGATACCTACATTAGATGCACTCAAATTTATCAAACTCTGTAAAATACCGAATTTGTATAATAATTAAGCATTTGAATAACATAACAATAATATGCGATTCTTTTAAAGCTTACTAGATTTTACCCGAGGCTTTGCTTGAGTTGAAGCCCTTAAATAAATATCAAAGATGATTACATTCCATTAGAACTCAATCAATGTGATTCAGTATTTAAAAATTTCTACAAAAACGAAAACGATAAAAATTTAAGCAAGAAATTTTCGCACTATAGTTTTCATAACCAAGATAAGATCACAATATCTAAACGTGTACAAACTAAATACTAAATATCTACTATGTGAGTGTTTACGATTTATATATATATATATATATATATATATATATATATATACATATATATATATATTATATATACATATATAATGTGAGGACGCGTGGGTTGGAACAAATTTTTTTAAATATCAGGTGTTGTTTTTTTGGAAAAACGCTCGAACACGTCGGTTTATTTTTGGACTGTGGTTTTTCTGATGTTAAACTCAAACTAAACATTTTGTTTTTTATTTTATTTTTGAATTCTGCATTAAATTCTATGTATTTTTTATGTACAATGTCCTACACCGAATACAGTTATTAAAAAAACATCAACATATCAAACACCGTTTAAATCTTAGAATTGTTGACCATTAACTTCCTGACAATACCTAAGACGGTGTTCAAATTCTCGTAACACTTCATTTAGCGTTTGTGGCATGATTCGTTGTTTTTCAGCCCAAATTCTATTTTTTAAATCCTCGATATTTTCCGGCATATTGAAGTAGACCTTCGTTTTCACGTAACCCAAAGATAAAAATCTAACGGGCTTAAATCTGGAGAACTAGCTGGCCCTTCGATATTACCTCTCCTTCCGATCCATCTATTGGGGAAAATATTGTCAAGATAATCTCGCACAGTTCGCGAATAGTGCGGGAGCGCTTGAAACCATACCGAATCTGCCAATCTATTGAGGTTTTCACCATTCGGGTAAAGTTCTGTTAAACAAAGTATTATGTCATTTCATATTTGGTCTAAATACTTTTCCGAGTTAACCGTTCCCTCAATAAAAAAAGACCCACTATTTAAGTACTCACAATTCCGGCCCATACATTAACTTTCTTGGAAAACTTTGTATGACTTTCCATAATCCAAAACAAAATGTTGCCTCGTCGGAAAAAACTATCTTACTTGAAAAGTAAGTAAGAAAATTCTACTCTCCGGTCCAAATCATCCTCAGCAAGTTCCTGAACTAAATGAATTTTGTATGGGTGCCATTTATTTCTATGCAAGCATTTTAGAACAGAAGATTTACTTGTTGACTGTTCTGCGGTTATTTGTCTAGTGGATTTGTGAGGATTTTCTTGTAAATCGAGCAAAACATTTAATTGTGTATATTCTGGAAGGTTTGTAATTGTCTTTTACCTGGCTAAATTCTAGAAACTTTTTTTCTATTTTACTAACTACCAATCGTGGATTAGGCCGCTCCGGGTTCTTCATATTAAATAATTCGGAAACTTCAGCTTGTGTTCAAGTTCTGTCGCCATATTCTACCATCGTCAAAATTTCTCCTCGCTGCTTTTCAGTTTAACGCGCCATACTTTGAAACTTTGCAACTACTTGACAACTACTACTAAAAATAAAATTATAGTACAGTTTCTATGGAAATAAACAAGTGTTAAAAACTTCAGCATTAAAAAAAGGTTTCCATTCATGCGACTAAAATACCACCAACAATCATAAAAACCAGACGTAAATAAATAGGTTCAAAACAACAAACACCTTATTTTTACCGTTGTGTTCTTAACTTTAGAAAGAAATGTAATTTTTTAATAACTGATAATTTTGGGTATAGGACATTGTACATAAAAAATACTTAGAATTCAATGCAGAATTCAAAACTAAAATAGAAAACAAATGTTTCCATTTGAAAAAATTAAGTTGATGGTTGCAATTTATTTCTGGCCCACCCTTTATAAATGAGTTTATCATCACAAAAACCGCAGTCCAAAAAAAACCGACGTGTCCGAGCATTTTTCCAAAAAACAAAAGCTGAATTTTAAATGAATTTGTTCCAACCCACGCGTCCTCACTGTATATATATCTACTGTAATGATATGCAGGTTTGTTAACTGCCAATAAAAGACTAATAATTTGTTGCGATTTGTGCGCTCACATTGACTAAGACTACCAACTTGCAACTATTATATACTTCTCATGATTTGATTTTGTCAATATTAACGGAATTTATGCACGCCAATAATGAAAATAGTATATGAAATTGATACATAAAATAATTTATATTTAAAAAAGAACCGACTTCAACTGATAAAAACCTTTTAGAAACCGTGTCTAATCAATAACCATTTTCTTACATATTTTCTTTATCTGATTTAAGGTAATTATTTTGATTATTTTCGCGTATTCCTATTTCTCGCTCGCTCTCTCTCTCTCTCTCTCTAATTCGTATTTTTTTATCCACATATTTTTTAACTTTTTTATTTGTTTTACTACTTGGCCCACTTTCTATAAGTGTTGCTATAATTCACCCTATATTGCAAGCACCCTGTATTTGTTTCTGTGTATTGGTCGCCCAATATAAATTAATAGTGGATCATTTCCTGAATAACCCTTTACAACTTTAATTCAACTCTACACGATGTTGCAACAGGCCTATATAAGTACTAAACCTCCACCCTGTTGAATGTTTCTATTTTTCTATTGTTTAAATCATACTGTATACCTACCTATAAAATTTTACTGCGCCCAATATGCTAAGTATAAGCAACTTATGTTCCTCACAATATAAAATTTTTTTAATCACCCTGTATAACTATAATTCCACTCCATTTATATTTCAATCGTCCTGTATATGCAACTGCTCTTTACATTTTTTTAACCTTCCTCCCTATAACTCGAATACCCTTAGTCCATATGAATATTTTACCATTTTTTAAGTGATTTTATCCACTCTGTATAACTATAGCATTACTTCACTCTTCTTTCAACCACCTTGTATACGCAACAACTTATGTGCCACCCAATACAACATTTTTTGAACCACCCTGTATAACTTTCATTCTATTTCATCTTATATTTCAACCATCCTATATATGTAATTTTACTTCACCCTATATTTTAACTGCACACATCGCCTGATGCTTGAATATCGATGCACGCACACAAACGCCTACCAGGGTATACCATATAGAAAAAATAGAAAAAATCGCTCACATAAGAGTTTTTCCCTTCGATACATTTCACTCGACTTGTAAGCGTAAGCCCCGTAGAATGAAATCCGTCACGATATACTTTCATGGCATTTCTTGATATTTCTGCTAGATATTTATGATGAAAATTTGACATTTACACTGATGTTTACCGTATTTTTGCTCATATTTTTCCGTTTTTCAGAAAATGGGAATGTTTACGTTATAGTCAATTATACGGAATCAAGCTGGAACATCTCTATGTAGAATACAATTTAAAATATTTAAATTGATTGAGCCATTTTAAAGAAAACAGTGTAGATTTATAGAAATTCACTGTAGTCCCTTAATTACGGTTTCTGTTGGTTTTCTGGAAAACCGTAAATCTCATGTTATAGGGAATTATATGGTATCTTTCTGAAATATGGTTTAATACAATGTTTAAATCATCAAATTTGCTCAACCCGTTTTTGAATAATCACTGATAACCTCCTCCTTTTTGGAAGTCGGTTAATTAATTAGTAACGAAAAATACAAATGAAAAAAATATACTTCTAGTGGGTTTCGAACCCGAGAACATAAGATTGGCAGCCGAGAGCCTTCTTTAGGATGGTAAACACCAGCGCCTCTCCCGAGCGGGTAACATACCTTGATGTTTACATAACAAAGCGAATGGAAACAAAGGACATACTCTCCGTAAGACTAGGGAGGCTCTATATTCGTTGTTATTAATGACAGAATAAAATAAAATATAGATAAATTCTGAAGCTATAGTCAATAAGATATTAATTTGACCGTCGGTAATACAGCACCTAGGGTTTGAACTTTAATGTTGTTGAAATTGATAGATTTTCAAAGTTTTTCATGTTTGTCAAAATATTTTTTACCCTTGGTAAAAAATATTTTTTTAACAAAAGGTATCCTTTGTCCTTTCTAATACACCTAGGAATATGTGTACACAGTTTCATAATAATCAGTTGAGTAGTTTTGGTGTGAAAGAGTAACAAACAAATTTACATTCACATTTATAATATTAGAAGGGTCTAATTTTATTTATCCCCAATTATTAAGTACAGCACGGATTTAAGAAAAAATAATCAACTCTAGCCAATTTACTTTTTTAATTTATTTGCTAAAAGTGCTTTCCAGGTTGTAGGATATCCTGGGGTCATGGGGAATATCTCAAGGCTGGAATTTGGGCCAGTTAATATTTCTTTTTTTTTGGTGATCTACCTAAAGTCATATCATATAGTTATAAAATTCATTTTACGCCTCCAGACATAAAACAATACACTTTCCAAATTAATCGTTCCGACAAAAACAACAAGTAAATATTAAAAAAGCGGCTGAAATAAAAATGAGGGAAACACAATGGGTATCCTGAAAGTTCGATAGAAATTTTGTTTGGACTTTCGTACTGTCGCAATAGATGAGAGTAGCTTTGTTTATCAAAACCTCTACTATGGTTTCTTGTTTAAATAATAATATAGTGCTATAAAATTATTGTACTGCTGAAATGTAAATTTTATATTGAAAAAGCTTTGTCTATTTTAAATTTCAACATGAAAATGGTGTTCAACAAAACCTAGTTTTATTAATTAATATTTGTAACTAAATCTCTCAAACGGTTAGTATTTGTTTTACTCAAATCCATTAACAAATTAATTGCACGAATTACAAAAATACGCAATTTCACTTCAATTACAAAATAAATTACACACTTTTGCATATTATGAATAGATTCCCAAGACCTCATAATCCTTAGATATAATGAATTAGTTGTATGTTAATAAACTATGTATGTAATCCAAATTTGCTTCACCAACTTATTTAATAAGTTAAAAGAAAAATGTTTTTATTTTCACGAATATTGTTTGTCAGAGTTTTGATCACCAAATAATACTAGAAAAGGGAACATAGCATAACAGTTTGGTTGATTTTGGTAGAGTTACCTAAAATGTACTGAGTAATACATTTTTGTATAAATGGAGCTTATTCATAAAATGACAGTACCTTAAGAAGAATTAAGAATCTTATTAAGGTACTTGCATTGTATAAATAAGCTTCATAGGACGCGAAACAATTGTCACAATTTCTAAATAAAATTTAAGTTTGTAATGACTTATATTACTCAAGTCACCATAAATTTCAACTTCCACCAAGAGCCAACTCAATCCAATGCGAAAACCAATGACTATCATAGCTCGTACCCATAGTGACTTTTGACGACAGTTGAGAATTATATTACATTTAGGTAAACGTAAAGTACCAGAGAACCAGTTTCATGCTACACCTAAAATCAAGCACTTCCACAACTTGTGCCCTTGTATGCTCTTAATACACGGGGTTAGAATTACCCCATATAAAAATTCTTACCAAAAATACATTAAAGATACTTTCAATTCTTTCCCAAACAATAAAAATATGTTTAACGCTATTCCATTTTAGTTAGTACATGTTACCGCAATATGTAATAGATAATTTATTTGTTACCTATGCTATTTAATATCTATTGTTACTATTTGAAAAAAAAAATATAGTTTATTTATGAACAATATTTTGACATTTTTTAATATTGCTTATCCATTTTCAAACAAACACATCATTTAAGATTAATTACTACATCAAAACCGCAGTGTATGCCTGATCAAATGCATAACCATTGCAAAGAAAAATCTGGTAAACTTCTATAAACGTATTTCTTTAAATACCTTATAGTTATTTCACCAATCCTACACAACATAAAATTGTAAAACGAGAAGAAAGTGTGCGGTCAGGTCAGAAATAGTCCGTATCAAATGTCAACTGTACAATTCATCAAGCAATTTTATGAATGATTTTTTTTCGTTACATTTCAAATGACCATTCTTGCATTTGCAGCAAAGCGAATGCTGTCACTGTCGTGAATAATCAGTATCTAATATTACAAGGTGAACATTGGCTGAAAGTAACGGTTTAATTATTGAATAATCTAATTTATGCAACGAGAACGTTTTAGATTTTTGTTTTAAATAATTCAGGTAATCTGGTCGCAATTTATTGTGAAATATTTAAAGGGAAGACTGCAATTAGGAATTCCGTGCTGGTACTCAAAGAGATATAATAGTACAAGAGATATAGTAGGAAATAATTTTTGTACTAGAATGACTTGAACGATTGAGGTCATATTCACACAACATTGTTGTTAATTTAACGCGATGGTTTATATTTGTTCTGAGATCCCTTAGATGCTCCTCTCACCGAGCTACTAAAATATTCTATATTTATAAACTAAACAGAATATTATTAATAATACTATTCACATATTAGATGGAGAAATAACATCAAGAATTAAAACAGCAAATAGAGCAATAGATCAATTTGCAACAGAAAGAGGTTTAAGACAATGTTGTTCTATGTCCCCAATGTTATATAAAAATTATTCGTTAAGCTTCAGGAACAGGGTGGAGAAAGTGTAGGGGTATACGAATGCCTATTGAGGATGCAACTCTGTATGCTCAATACTATCGAGATTACCAAGTAGTAACTGCATATGACATAGAAGACGATGAGATATGTCTAGAAAGCTCAAAGAGAAATACCAAAAGTGTTTACAAGACAAAACAGCGTATACGATTGGAAGAAGAACACTAACAGAGAACTTAAAGCTAGAAGCGGAAATATTAGAAACTGTAAAAATATCTTCAGTATGACGAAGCAAGGAGCACAAAATACTCAAACGAATAAGGTAATAAGATCACCGAACTTTGTGTTACAGCAGAAGAACAACATTACGCATGCATAACAAAAAAGAAAATATTCAATACTATATTACGACCGGTAATTCATTATTTATTGTTCAGGAGTTGGGCCCATATCGTAGAACCAAAAAAACCACTTATGCGGTTGATATGTTCTTTTGGAAAACAGAGACAAGGAGATCTACAATAGATAAGATATTAAGATATAAAAAGTAATACGAAAGTAGAAAAAAATTACTAGAAGACATATAAAAATATGAACTAATTTGGTATGGACACGTGAGATGAATGGGCGAAGAAAATCTATATATAAATAGGCAAAGACAAAACCACCATTTTCTCCTGTCTCTCAACCGATTTTCTTCATTTTTGTTTTGTTTAGTAGTTACTGACGACCTTAAGTGCAGAATGCTAATTTTAATTTATAATATTGGTTCATTCATTAAATAGAACATAATAAAAATTCATTATTTACGTCCATAGTGTCAACGCCAAACAACTGACAGTGCCGCCGCCGCCAGACGGTCAAAACTCAAAACATTGAGTAATTATATATGGAGGTAGCGATCGTTAGATATATTATTAGATTCTGGAATTCTGGAAGTGGCATGCAAGCGTTGTTATTCTTTAGTGGTAAAATAGTCACTGTAGTAGATCAGTATTGATTTTTCGAACGCGTTGCAGTAACTTTAATATTAACTATTCTGTTTTTAATGTGAATTTAATTATTTGATTAATATATTATTATCACAACCTTCCCGAAGGTGTTGTATAAAAAATTGTCAGACAGAGGACAATAGAGAACGTATTAAATATTTAAGTTCTCCTAGGGTTGTTGTTCTTTAAAATTCCTGAGCTTGATTGAAACCTCAAATGACGAAAACTTTTAGGTTGCAAAGAACAATCTTCCAATTATTATATCGAATATTTTGCCAGGAGCGGTTCCAGCCAAAAATTTGTCAAAAATATTTAGAATACCGATATTTGACTACATTTTTATTTTCTTTTTATTTCAATAGATTTGTCAATATGGGTGAAAATTTTGGTCATTAAATCTACTTCTCCGATTTCTTTCCAGCACTGTTTCTTATAAAAATATACTTTTTACAATTTCATGAAATAGGGTCGAATTTCGACCACTGGGCAACCACTAGTAATTTTAAAAGGCCCCTAACCCCCCTCCAAAAAAACGAGGCTGGTTGCAAGGGAGTACTAAATCAAAACCAGAAAGAACAATGACTTGTAGAATAGAAAAGCCTGGCGATTGGGACCCCAAAGACGTATAACGCTATAATCGGGATTAAAAAAATAATTATAACTTAATAACTTCTAAAAGGCCTTTACTTTCAATTTATTTTTATTTTTTAGGTTGTATTTCATAGCTGTTCATGGTTTTGTTATATACCATTGATCGATAGATGGAGATTTTTCTTATACATTGAATTTTGAAATCTGAAGAGACATTCTCTGGTATTGTATGAAGAGGCAGAACAATATCGGCCGAAATACATAGTAAAATAATTTGGAATATCAAGATATAGTAATAATTATAATTTTTAAGAGAACATTAAAATGTAAGACTAAACAATTGTAAACTAATTTGTAAACTTAATTAAACAAACAATAAAACAAATTTTTGAAAAGAAGCTGTAGAGTACTGAGGCAGAACTTCATTTATTTAGGATAGTCAAATTGTGGTATTTGACATTTTCAAATTGAACAATTTGTTTTCATTTCGTATTTGTTACGTCTACACTTTTCAGATTTTTGGGATTTTAGACAAGGAACAGATCTTTATGACATTGAAACCATATTCAATATTTTAAATATTTTTGACATTTGTTACAGTGCTGACATTTTTAATATTTTGGACATTTTTCATATTAATTTATGTTGATATATTTTCGGATTTCTATTATTTTTCACATTCTAGATGATTGTATATTTTGAGAGTTTAGATATTTTGGCAAAGGATTTAGTTGAAGATCAATTTCTTATCAATCAATTACCCAATTTCAATCAATTTCTTATGGGACAAAAAGAGTACTTTTGCATTAATTTACGGAAAGTGCAAAAAGACAACTCAGTTCTGGACATTTAAGGAGAATTTATTACTAATTTTCATGCTAAGTTCACTTTATATTTGCAAGAATTTTCTCAAAAAATAATAGAAGCCCCTTGCCTCCTTCATACTGCACTTATCCGATTAGTTAATAGAATTTTCGCCAAATTATTACTGATTTTTATTCATTTTAGAAGAAATGTTTATATAATACATACACACGTGTATCACTTTCTGTTTCTGAGATATTGAATTTCTATAAAAACTGATGTTACCATTATTCCCACAATAACTTAATTTTCGCTAAAAAGGCTTATGTATTCATTTAAAGAAAGGAATTAACATATCAATTATAATTTATGTATTGTCGTTACTTCCCGAGTAGTAGTAAATTTGTCAAAAAGTATTTTGTCTCCTGTCCCAATGAAATAACTAAATGTTTGCAAAATAATGAACTCATGTTTTAATTACAACACTTACAGTTTTTTGACCTTTCAATCAGACCTCACTCATCTGCTTCGGAATGATCGAAATGATCACTCACCAAGCGTAGTACAAATTGATCTGCTGCTACTTTGCATTCCTACTTTTATGTTTTCGGCCAAGGGGGGCATGGTCTTGTTCGCTTTGGCCAGTAATACTCTCACCCTGTGGCCGGTTAGGTTAGGTTAGGTTAGGGGTTAGGGGTCCACTAATGTTTGGTTACCAAAGCATATTCGCCTTATGTTTTTTTTTCGGGAGATCCGATTGTAATTTAGCCTTCTGTTAGTGCGGTTCTCCATACGGGTGGGAGACGTTGTGTATCGTCCCGTTCATTAATGTTTGATTTACGGTTTTCTATTTCAAAAATGCCCTAACGAGCCTTGTTAACCGACTTCCAAAAAGGACGTTATCAATTCATCCGCAAATATATTTTTTCATATATGAGGAGCGATTATTCAAAAAACGGCTTGGGCAATTTTGATAATTTAAACGGCATTATATTAAGGAACATTACAGAGAGATCCCATATAATTGTTTTTAACATATGATTTACGGTTTTCCAGAAAATTAGAAAATTAAATAAGGCACTAGATTTTAGTGAATTTTAATGAATCTTCACTGTTTTCTCTAAAACTGCTAAAGAAATTTGAATATTGTAAATTGTATTCTGCAAAGATCTGCTCCAGCTTGATTCCGTAGATTTTGCTATAACGTAAAACATCATTCTTCTCAAAATTGGAAAAATATATGCAAAAAAATGTAAATGTAAAATTTTTATCATACATATCTAGTTTAAAATTCAAGATATACCATCAAACAATATCGTACAATGGTTTTCATTTTAATTCGATTGAAGCTGAGTCAAATGGCAGAAAATATTCCGTTAGTATATCGAAACCAAATTTTGTTATGTGCGCGAACTCTTCTATATGGTATACGGTTGTAGGTGAGTGCGTGCGCGTATGTAATATTAGGTGGTAAATAAGCAGTTGTGTACATAGGATGGTTGAAATATAAGTTGGAATTGAATTAGTTATACAGGGTGGTTCTTAAACTAGTTTCGTATACTAAGTGGTTGAAATAAGAGTAGAGCAAAATTATAGTTATACAGAGTGAATTTGCGTTATGAGACGGATAATAATTGCAGTAATACAAAAGGTTTTAAAAATTGTAATAAGCAGTTGAATATACAGGACGGTTGAAATATAAGGTGAAGTATAATTACAGTTATACAGGGAGGTTTAAAAAAGTTATATAGTTGAAACATAAATAGTTGCTTAGGCAAGGTGTTTGAAGTAAGGGTGGGGTAAAATTATTGCTATTCAGGGTGAATAAGAAATTTGTTATATAAGCATAAGCAGTTAGGATATTTGAATTATAGGACGGAGGCGGGGTATAAGTATATACAGTGTGGATGCAATATAGAAAGTGGTCTAAATTATAAAACAAATAAAAAAGTTACAATATATTTGGAAAATATAGGCAAACAATAAAAATTTGAGGGGGAGAAAGAGAGAGGGAGAAAAAAATAGACAAGAATACGCTAAAATTTTCAATTGAATTGTACCTTAAATCAGATAAAAAAGAAGATATGTCTGAAAATAGTGATTGATTGCATACGGTTTCTAAACGGGTTTTATTTTAAGTCAGCTGAAGTCGGTTCTTTTTTAAGTATATATACAGGGGGTAAATAGTTTGACTGCATATATTTTAGGTGCAGATAGTACCCACCAAACAAAACAAAAAACTCTTATAACACTATGTTCTAAAGGCCTTAATAAGCAAGAAAATTTGAAATACATGTTAAGTAAATTATTTTCAATGTGGCAACGTCGCGCTAAAAATGAGATTTGCTTGTAGCGTGAATAGTAAAGGAATGAATCACCACAAAAAAATGAACACCTGTTATTTTTTTGTATTAAATAATTTCATAGTTTCGAGTGCCGATAGATTTATTTAGGTACATACAATTTTATGAAATATTATTTTCAAAAATGTACCCTTTTAATATCTATGTATTGAAATGAATATTTATATTTGGCGATTTATTTTATGCATCAAGTTGAAGAAGGGAGGATACAAAGTTGTTTACATTATGATACAAAAATAATGCGATACAAACTATATTAAACAAAACATTTCTTATATGTAGTTCTTTTATGTGTTAAATTCTTCGAGAAATAATTGTTACTAAGAAATTAATATTACTTATCTTAGACAAATAAAAACCTTGAACCTGCAGGATGTCGTTATGATAGAGCTCTGGCGAGCAAACGGATTATTTACAGTAAATATTCAAAATTCAAAATTCTTGTTATTACATTTGCTTTCCCCACAAATTAATAGCATGTCAGGTCTTTACCTTATTGTATGATTGTCACTGTTTGTCACAAAATAATACACTCGAACTCACAATTCACAACAGATTTTATTTATTTTTCCAATTTATATTTTAAAATGAAAATCACATAACTTACGCTATGTCGAGTGTCACGCAAAAATCACTTTCACTTTCTTAAAAACACCGGGCAGCAAAAAAGCATTCATGGCAGCAGCCAGCTGTAGTACTGTGTATATGCTATGTTGCCACATCTGATCGGAGAAACGTAGGGCAAATTATAACAGAATATTTAGAGTTTAAATAATAATTTTCTTTGTTAATACAGTTCTTAAAGGTGTATACGCTATTGAGTATTTACATATTTAGCTTTACAATCATTTTGAAGCCGGAAATAATCTATTATTCACTCTAATAAAGGCTACAGAACTTCTAACTTTTTCATTTTTTTTTAGCAAAACTATAGTTTATTTCTGAAAATGTTATAAAGCTTTTTGATTTGTTTTGACCTGAAGTATTGATCCTCTAAATCTTTGCACTCAAACCGTTTACACCCTGTATATATATATATATATATATATATATATATATATATATATATATATTATTTTATTGATTTTCACTTTTTGTAAACATCTTCATCTGGTCGAAAACTAATTACGGGTACGGCTTTTCTGCTTGTTTGGCCGACGTAAGCAGGGACGCAAAGCAGAAGCAGATCAATTTGTACTATGATTAGTGACGGATAATATCGAAAATCCCAAAGAAAATGAGTGAGATCTCATCGGAGGGTCTGAATTGATATTAATTAAATTTTCAGGAGGTCATTTCAAGGTCAAAACCTGTAAATAGCTATAAACAGCTATTTTGATGCCTCTATTATTTTTAGTTTCTGCTATATTTTCTGAAAAACAATAAAAAACCAGAGTGTCCCCATCCATGGGATTACACATTTTATGAAAACAAAATATATGCGTAAACGTACAGAGTAGTTTTCTGCTATTACAAGAATTATTAAAATATGTTTAGTACCTCCAGAACTACTCCTTAAACACATACAAACCAACTCAAACAATTTTAATTAACTCTTTACATATAAATACAGACAGTACATATAGAGAGCATACCCTTTCCATCAGGCGCCAATTAGTTCCGATGGAATTATTTTATACAATCTATACTATTATAAAATTGTAAGTTTGTCTGTTTGTTTGTTTGGGCATCACGTAAGAACTACTGAAGTGATTTTACTGAAACATTTTTGTAGCAAAGCCTATAGTTTGACTTAAAATCTGGTAGGCATTTTATCTCTGTATATTGACAGAAACGGTAGATATAGCGAAAAAACTTCTACGATGTTGGGTAATACAATTACTCAATTGGTTCCACCGCATGCACAAAATATTAGATACGGCCATAAGCTTAGCTTCTATACTATTATAAAATTGTAAGTTTGCCTGTTTGTTTGTTTGTTTGTTTGTTTGTTTGTTCGGGCATCACGTAAGATCTACTTAACTGATTTTACTGAATCGTTTTTTGTTGCAAAGCCTATAGTTTATCTTAAAATCTGGTATACATTTTATCTCCCTAAATTGACAGAGACGGTAGATATAGCGAAAAAACTTCTACCATGTTGGGTAATACAGTTACTCAATTGGTTCAACCGCACGCACAAAATATTAGATACTGGCATCGGCTTAGCTTTTATTCGAAATTCAGAATGTGCCAATGCAATAAGTTACGATTTAACACAAATCAACTGATATAAAGAGCGTAATTTTACAGGATGTTCTGTATTATAGGAAACTTAGAGCGGAGTAGAATTAAACGAATTTAAGAAATCTAAAAAACGTTATGTCTGGAGTCCTAAAAGCAGCTGCATATATACAATGTGGTTGGAATATGAGAGAGTGGAATTAGTTATACGCGGTGGTCTAAAGAAGCTTTATTGATTGGGGCATAAACAGTTCCATATACCAAGTGGGTGAAAAAGAGTTGAATATTTATACAGTTTGGATAAAAAATCTTATAAAAAATGTGTTATGTAAGCAGTTAGGATCTTTGAATTATGTTCATAATAAGCTGTTAGTTAGAAAGAGCGGTTTATACAGGGTGTTTGAAATATAAGATGAAGTGAAGGTTTATGTTGCGGTTAAAAACTTGTTTTATATCCAGAGCCGTTGCATATATAGGATAGTTGAGATATGTCGCGGAATATAATTACAGCTATACCGGTGGGTTTAAAAAATAAGTAATGTAATGATTTACAAGCTGTTCCATTTACTAGATGGTTGAAGTATAGGGTGGAGTAGGATTATAAGGATACAAGGGTGGCAAATAAGTTGTTACATATAAAATGTTGTTGAAATATAGGGTGGTGTAGAGTTATAATTATACGGAATGGGTAAAAAATGCTAGAAAAATTTTGTTATATAAGTTGTTGCATATATGAACCTGAAATCTGATGCGCAGGAATATAGTTATTCAATGTCATTTATACGAGGTTAGAAAAAATTTGAAATGAAGGGTGGTTTAAATGAAGTGTAGAGAGAAATTATACTTTAATGTGTCTAGAAAACATATGAGGAAAAATTGTGAAATAGCGTAGTTCATAATAAGTTGTAAAGATAGGACAGGTGAAATATAGGGTCAAGAAGTGTTATGATAATTATTTAAAAAATGTCTATTGGTTGACCACTAACCATTAGCTTGTACAGGGTAGTTGAAATTCATACAAGGCGATTCAAAAACATGTTGAACAAAATTCGGTGTCCAGTAAGCAGTTGCTGTTTTGGTGAAATATATTTGGCATTGATATATTTATAGTTATACAGGGTGCTACAAAAAATGTTATACTGGGTGGCTAATAATTAGTTGCAAATACAAGGTGGTTGAAATAGCGGGTGGAGTAGATTTATAGTTAAACAGGTTGGATAATTTTTTTTTGTAGGATAGAACATGAGCTGTTGCATATATGCAATATCTGAAACATGGATCGAAGTAAAATGATAATTTATACAATTTGATTAAAACAAAGTTAGAAAAAACTGCATATAGGGTGTGGTTGAAATACAAGGTGGAGACAAATTATACTTTCAAGGGTGGTTCAAAAATGGTTATATATTATAGTCCGTAAGCAGTGGCATATATGATAGTGAGTTATAGTTAAGTGTTTAACAAATTTATATTTGGTGGCAATTGCACATACAGGGTTGTTGAAATATTTGGTAGAGTAAAATTATTGTTATACAGGGTGGTTCAAAAGTAAGTTTTAATGTTTGACAAATTGACAGCGGTGTATACAGGATGGTTTTAATGTACATGGAAGTAGAGTTGGTTATAGAAAGCGGTTAAAAAAAGTTGAATAAAATTGTTATATAGAGTGATCAATAAGCGGTTGCACTTTGGTGAGGGTTTAAATAAAAGTTTGGTGTTAGGGTGCAAAACTGTGTTTTTCTATTTGTGACTCTCCAAGGGTTTCACCGGCATTTCCATTAGGATGGATCGAAAAAAAGTTTAAAAAAATCGTGTTATATAGGGTTGCATTCTACTATATGAAATATCTGAAATATGAGGAGAATCAAGATTATAGTTTTAGGGCGTGTTTAACACAATGTTAGAAAAAGCTACATATAAAAGTTGATTAAAATGTAGCGTAAAGAGAAATTAGACTTTAAAAAGGTGGTTTCTAAAAATATCAAAATAATTGTTATACAGCGTAGACCATAAGCAGTTGCATGACTGAAATATAGGGTAGAGAAGAGTTATAGTCAGGTGTTCAAAAAGTTATATTGGGTGACAAATAAACAGCAGCATATAAAGGATGGTTGCAATATAGGGTAAAGTAGAGTTACAGTTATTCAAGGTAATTCAAAAAAATGTCGAATAAAATTGTTATATAGGGTGTCCCATAAGTACTTTTGGGTTTGGGTGAAATATATTCGGGATTGCTGGTTTTATAGTTAAATAGGGTGGTTCAAACAAGTTAAAAATTTTTTATATAGGATAACCCCCATATGTTTCATTTTTTTGCGAAATTTTGAACTTTCCATGCGCGGGTGAAACCGCGGATAACGGTTAGGTATTTATTTATTCGTTATTAATAACTTCACATTCCATAACTGACTATAGAATTATATACTTATAATATTAACTATTAATATAGGTTTTCTGTTTCTGTCACCATATATTGGTATGTGTATACATACAGGGTGTAAAAACATACATGTGTATACATTTTAGGTGTAGATACTGCACACCAAATCACAGAAACAACTCATATATCTACTACTATGGTCTGTTGGCCCTAAGAACCAAGATAATCCAAAATACATATAAACTAAATTATTCTTAATGAGGCTGTCGGCCCAAATAAATCAGCTAGATGCGACATCCAAAAGATATAATTGTGTCTATAAAAAAATTTACGCCTCTGTACAACATTGAATACTAATAATAGTTTTGTTGGGAATTAGATTTGTTTCGGCAAATGATCATCTGTGACATATTCCTGAAATAAATTCGTTCTTTGATATTATTAATTTTAAGAAGAACATTCAACAAATCGACTTAAAGGAGAGAAGAATAACGATATATTTCTGCTAATTACATATTATTTAGTAACTTGTAATGATCTATTTTAACCGTTAAAATTATTCACAAATACATTAATTATTAATATCAAATTCTCCTATTAGATACAGGCTTATTGCTTTCATCACAAAGATGCACCTAACAGTTAATGATGAGATCACTTAAATTAAATATAATCGTTCATTCGATTATGAAAAATATTCGAATATTTCGATTATGGAATCAATGAATTCGAATTAAAATAGTCAATTGTTTAGGCTTTCGGAGAAACATTCATCGAGTGATGAGTGATAAGAGGAAATATGGGCGATACTCGATATTATAATTCGAATGGTGTCTTTGTGAATGCGAATTAAGAAGTATTTTTTTGCCATCCGACATTCATATCCAGGCATTTTGGTCTGTTCTTGCTCTTACATAGTTGCTTGTTTACTTGTTTCGTTGGAGATCGCAAATAAGTACTGTATTTTCAGGGTATCGAACAATTATTTCTATGCGAATTAATTAGAGAAATTTGCCGTTATTGTAGAATGAAGGAACATTCTGCTTTCCTTTGAAATTATTAATAACCAATATTTTAAGAATAGAAATTAAATGAATATTACACAATAAATCGTATAATTATATCTAAATTTACATGTTTACACATGGAGCAAACAGCTGGGAACGCTTCAAGTTTAAAGATTTGAGAATAAAAGAAGGGAGAAACATTAGAAGCGTATACGAGTGATTGGTCATTCCCATTAATAAAATCATTCGAGTTGTAATAATCGATTTTAATATTATTTGATTATGCCCATCACTAAAAGTTATATATAAACCACTTGTCGAAAAAATCTAGCACCAAGTTAAACGTTACAATCGAAACTGTAAAACAATCCGCCACAAATAAAGGTAAGCCATCATAAAATTGAAACAGCATTCAAACGATTCTCCTTATGATTGATCGCGCGATGTTGTCATATATGTAGGGCAATATTCGCCGAACGTATTGTTTAATTTATATTAATTAAATAATTTGGACAAGTGCGAGTTGGACGCGCATACTAAGGGTTTCGCACCACCTTCAAGATTCTAATATTCCAGTTTCAGCTAAGCAGGGAATGAGTGCATTTTCTGATATTTACCCTAATATCTTTTAAAGGAAACGGTTTAAATTTATAAAAAATGTACACTTTTAATTTCCACACATAGACTTTTTTTGCTTGAATTTTATAAAAATATGTATTTAATTTTCTAATTTGGCCCCAAAATTGACATTAGAGTTTTATAATAAACTTTTAGGGAAGCCTTTTACAATTAACTGTATGAATTTTAGGCTCTGTAGATTGGAAAGTTAAGCGGAAAGTAGGTCAAGTTTTAAATAATAAATAATTAAATCTTTTACACAAATTATATAAAAATACAAATAAAATATATTTTTCAAAATTTAAGTTAGTGTAGTTTCTAAAGTGGGAATTAAGTTGTTGTTTAATATTTTTGTCAATATCTTTTAAACAAGTAATTTAAAAATATGATATTGTTACGAAATGTACCGAAGCCGACCCTGTTTCCTTTAAGTATGACAACGACCGCTGGGATATAAATAAAGTTAGAAGGTTCGGACGGGAGAAAAACTTATCTCGATCATAACTCGACAACTGTAAAATTGACACTGGATTTTACTAGAGAAGTCGACGCTGATTTTAAAAGGAGGACCCATCCTCGCAGCAGGAGTTAGAAAGGACGACGAGCGTATATCGTATTGTTATTGTGAATCAACTGTTCTGTATAATTTGATGTAAATAAAGTTCTAGAAAAGTGAAAGAGAACATTACTTTTAATATTTTAAATTGAATAGCAATTTGGTGTCAGAAGTGAAGGATTAAGTGCAGTTAAAATCGTAATTTGATTTATGGAAACCCGTAGCATCGAAAGGATGGACGAAACTACCAAAAAAATAGTCAAGTTGGTTACGGAGGGACTGGACGAAAAAATAGCACAGATTCTAGAAAAACGTGACAAGAAGGAAAAACAACATCAAGAAGAAATTCAACAAAAGTTAGTAAAATCTTTTGATGAAAAACGTAAAATAGAATTAGAAAATCTTGTCACTACAATGGAAGAAAAACAATAAAATCTTGTTTCCACTATGAAAAATGAACAACATAATTTAATTGAAGGATTGTTTTAGAAATTTAAAGTATTTGAAGAGAAACATAATCAAATTGAATTAAAACGCCACGAAACTGAAGAAAAAAGACAACTGCAATTTGAACAAATAATGCAAATAGTAGGACAAGTTAATATAACAGTTAATGAAAGCATGCAAAGAGTTGAGTCAGATATAAAATAGCTAAATTATGACATTAAGACCATAAAAATACCGTGGATACTCTTGAAACAAAAGTAGATGATCTCGATTCCATCCAAAGCCCGGTAAAATTTGAAATCAGTTCCATTAAAAACACGGTACAAAGTAAAGTAAGTGAAATACAAGATAAAATCAGTGTTATCCAAAACAGGGTAGAAACAGAAATCAAAAAAATTCAACAGGACTTACAACGAGGAAAATACCAGCACACCGTGATTACCAAAGGTTCCTTTAGTAAACCACCCACATTCGACGGCAGTCCATCTTGGCCATTGTATAAACGGCAATGGATGGGACAATCCAGAAAAATCTACTTCTCGGGTAATTTCGTTAAGAGGTCCGGCCCTAGAACTCTTCCGAAGCATTCCAGTTCAATTTGGACAAGATCGTCGCGATCCTGGACAAACGTTACGACAATCAATCATTGAGCCAGGTATACCAAATCCAACTGAGTGGAAAAACGCAAAAATCCGGTGAAAGCCTCCAAGAATTCAAAGCAGATATTAGACGGTTAGTCCACTTGTCCTATCCAGACCTGCCAGAGGAAACAAAAGACCAGTTGGCCACACAGAGTTTCATACACGGCATCAGATATGTGGAAGTACAACGAAATCTAAGACTAAGTGGCGTCAAGAAAAGTGATGAAGCTCTACTTCGGGCTTTGGAATTAGAGGCCGTCATGAACATGTCCAAGCCGAGGGTCCGAGCAGTTTCCTTTAACCAGGAAGAGCAGAGTCACCATTTTAAGCGCAGCTGACTGGTCTGAACAATATATTAGAACAGTCACAAAGATCTGGCACCAGAGGGGCATGTTATCGCTGTGGACGGACAGGACACTTTCAACGTGATTGTCGAGTGAGGCTACCTGAACGATCACCGACTAGGGGTAACCAACAGAACAGCCACATGTCCAGGGACCGTCAGCCAGTCAGCATAAGGGGGCGAATGCTGACTCCCCCCACCAGCCCCCAAAACGTTAACTATCTGGGGATTTTGCAGAGATAACTACAGCCTGGTCATCAGAGGCACCATAACTGTGCGAGCAGTTACCATCACCATCGAAACTGGCGCCGCTGTGTCCATTGCCATGTCCAGGGTTTTGAGAGCATCAGAAATTCGGCCAGTTACCAATAACATCCAGCTCAGAACAATCACCGGCGACTCCATGTCAATACAGGGTGAGGCAGATGTCGTGCTACAGATAGGGGACAACATGATCGGGCATATGGTCCTGGTAGCGAATATTGAGGAATTTGTATTGACACGGCCCGTCAACAGTTCAATCACCTCCATAAAAATTTTAGCAAAGTCTTCAGCTAGAATTCCGGAGGAGATATATCAATTAAAGTCATGAATTTGTCTAACTACGACATCAGTATTACCAAAGGTCAAGAGATAGCTTGTTTCGAACCAGTAGAGACCATCATCAATTGCGAAGAAGACTACCAGACCTCGGTGAAGGAGACAGGGCCCAGTAAAGAGTTCCTACAACAGTTTGCTGACCGTTTGACACACCTGATACCAAAGAAACAGAAGAAAGCCAAGCAATTTATCACATAGCACTGGCAAATTTTCAACAGTGAAGATGGAACCACCGGTCGCACCAACATCGTACAGCAGCGAATAGATACTGGGAACGCTCAACCCATCAGAATAACACCTAGGCGAGTTCCATTGGGGCAACAACAGGCAGTCGAGGAAAACATCCACCCGATTTTGCGTGGATTACAGAAACTGAATGCTGTCACGAAGAAAGACAGCTATCCACTACCCCGAATCGATGACACTCTCACCATACTAGCAGGCTCCCGTTGGTTCTCCACGCTAGACCTGAGAAGTGGATATTGGCAGGTTGGTCTACACGCAAACGACAGAGAAAAGACAGCGTTCTCCACCAGT
This sequence comes from Octodonta nipae, assembly GCA_034190945.1. Taxonomy (NCBI): domain Eukaryota; kingdom Metazoa; phylum Arthropoda; class Insecta; order Coleoptera; family Chrysomelidae; genus Octodonta; species Octodonta nipae. The sequence continues at coordinate 55,055,866 of CM067217.1, forward strand.
AAAGGGCTGTTTCAGTTCATGGTCATGTCCTTTGGGTTATGTAATGCACCCGCTACATTTGAGAGGCTAATGGAGTATGTCCTGAGCGGGTTATCATGTGAGGACGTGCTTAGTATACCTCGACGACATTCTAGTCATGGGTAAGACATTCGACGACCATCTGAAGAATATGGGCGAAGTATTCTCCAGAATTAATAACACCAACCTGAGACTCAACCCGAAGAAGTGCTCCTTGTTCCAAAAAGAAGTAGAGTTTTCGGGCCACGTCGTTTCCGAGTCAGTAATCCGCACCCAATGAGGACAAGAAAGAAGCGATCTCTGGTTGGTCAGTCCCGGGAGACAAGCATGAACTGCGAAGCTTCTTGTGCCTCTGTTCCCACTACAGGCGATTTGTTGAGCCTCTACATTGGCAGACCACTGAGAAAGATTCCGTTGGAATCAGGATTGCGAAACTTCATTCAGGCGACTGAAGGCAGCACTATGTTCCAGCCCAATCCTAGCCTTTCCTACACAGTTCGGCAAGTTCATCTTAGACACCGACGCCAGCAACACAGGTTGGTAAAGAGAGGGTGATCGAGTACTACAGCCGTGGATTCTCGAGAGCGGAAAGAAATTATTGCGTCACCAGAAAAGAACTTCTGGCAATAATAAGAGCTGTAGATCATTTCCACAAATACCTTTATGGTCATCATTTCTTAATCCGAACACATCATGCCGCCCTGCTGGGCACGAAGACACCGGAAGGACAACTGGCCAGGTGGATGAAGAAACTACAGCAATACGATTTTAAGGTGGGACACCGTGCCGGCCGTTTGCACAATAATGCCAATAAAGACCCTGTAGAGCTGAATGCGGACATTGTCTGAAGACGGAACAGCGAGAGGGTATCTCCATCAGGCAGATTCGTGTACAGGCCAATGAAGACTGGACAAAGGAACAGTGCATCCAGGACCAAATGGCTGATCCAGACATCGAACCAATCTTGTCACTCAAAACGAGAGGGGCACCCAGGCCAAGATGGGACGAGGTATTTAGATACTCCGGCGTGCTGAAATCGTTATGGGCTCAATGGGACTCTCTAAGAGTAGACAATGGAATGCTCAAGCGTGTTTGGGAAAGCGCTGATGGACGAGAAACCAAGTCCCAACTGGTAGTTCCGAAGAAAAAGGTACCAGCCAACCTGAGCGAAGTACACGATGGGATTACCGGAGGCCACCTGGGCATGAATAAAATCCTAGACAAAGTTCGCCAGCGGTACTACTGGGTGAATTACTTCGAAGACGTTAGAGGTTGGTACCGCCAATGTGCCACCTGTGCAGGCAGTAAGGGCCCGAAGACCCGGACCTAGGGCAGAATGCACCATTTTAGAGAATCACCATCGATGTCGCCGGTCCGTTTCCGAGTCTGAGAGGGGGAACAAATACATTTTGGTCGCAATGTATTTGTAGTAGAGTAATGTAGTAGAACAACTATTTAGCAGGTTTGGCGCCCCGATGGACCTACATTCAGACCAGGGGCGTAACTTCGAATCGAATGTATTCCAGAAGGTTTGCACGATGTTGGGGATCAGGAAAACGAGAACAACACCATTGCACCCACAGTCAGACGGAATTGTGGAAAGATTTAACAGGACCTTGGAACAACACCTATTCAAGGTCGTCAGCAATAACCAGCGTGATTGGGATGAGCATATTCCTGTTGGCATATCGCTCTGCCGTACATAATAGTACAGGAATGACCCCAGCCAGGGTCCTATTCGGAAATGAGCGGCGATTACCCTGCGATTTGGCATTTGGCTCCCCCGAAGAACTTTCCCATGACATTGACGATTATGCCGACCAGCTCCACATAACATGCTGGCAATACACGAATTAGCCAGAATGCAGATGTTGGCCACCAGTGACCGGATGAAGACGCGATACGATCTCAAGGCCAATTCAGTCGGGTTCCAGGTGAGGGACAAATTCTGGCTGTACAACCCCCAACGGAGCAAGGATAAATACCCAATGCTTACACCCGCCTGGGATGGTCCATACGAGGTGGTCAAGAGGCTTAATGACGTTGTCTACCGGATCCGTCGAAACCTCAAGGCTAAGTTGAAGGTGGTCCATTTAGACCGACTTGCTCCCTACCATGGAGAGGACGTTTCTGATCGGGACGGTCAGAATTAAAGGGAGGCAGTGTTACGAAATTTACCAAAGCCGACCCTGTTACATTTCAATACGACAACGATCGCTGGGATATAAAAAAAGCTAGAAGTTCCGGACGGGAGAAAAACTTATCTCGACCATAACTCGACAACTGTAAAATTGACACACACTGGATTATACTAGGGAATTCGACGCTGATTTTAAAAGGAGGACCTATCCTCGCAGCAGGAGTTAGAAAGGACGACGAGAGTATATCGTATTGTTATTGTGAATCAGCTGTTCTGTATAATTTCATGTAAATAAAGTTCTAGAAAAGTGAAAGTTAGTATTAGTTTTATAATTTTAAATTGAACCCACGGACTATATAGCAATATATTTGTAATATTCTTATTGAACATTTTATTTGATATATTACATGATGTGTTTGAAAATTTAATTTTTATTTTCCATTTAATGCTATAATTTGTCCCAAAATTAATATTGGGATTTTCTACTAATTTTTCTTTTAAATTTCAAGTGAGCCTCAGGACCCCCAATTATTTTCAAAATTTTAGGTATTATGGTTTCGAAAATAAAGCAGGAAATGAATTTTTTATATTTTTTGTTAATATCTTTTATTTTCCTTAGCAAATGATGTTAATGTGCCATCAAGCATGCTATTTAATAAGCTGTTAACATAGAGGATGAACAACAGTGGTCCTAGTACGATTCCTTTCAAAAAACTCCCTCGCACGTCAGTATTATTCAACTACAGCCTTATTAACTTTAACAAAAAATTAATATTAATTTTAAGAACACATCTTCATCATGTGTAGTATTCATAAACAAGATTCGTTATATATCACGGAGTTTTCAACTGCATATTCTCAACAATATATTACAACGGAAGTAAAACGGTACGTACAAACTTTATGTCACAATTTTATTCCAATATTAGTCGTGACGTATCACATAATTGGTTTATTAACATGATTAAATTATGATATACTAATATGGAATGTGACCGCTACTAATTTGCAATGAAACGCAACTATCCGGAATTTAAATAGTGTTTATTAACAGCACTTTTGAAATATTGTAGAATATGCAAAAAGTTGCACACTCACGTGGTTTGTTAATTGATCTTTTATGTACACTAACCTTGTCTATATCAATGTATTTACCACGTTAACCTTACTTCCTGATTTCAAAGATAATGCCATGACAAAAAATTGTATCAACACAACAGATCGTTTCAAAACATCTTTTTTCTTAAGAACACATTAAGTGTTGAGCAAATTGTTACGTATTAAGTACTTTATAAACAGAAAAGGAATCGATAAACATACGCAATTTCACACTATCGATTTTGGTGAAAGTTTCACTGAGTAAAGTGTTTAACTGTATCCTGAAAAAAGTTTTCAATTCTGTTTTTCATAAAGGAAATTTTATTGGAAAATAATCTTCTACTACTGTATTTTGTAATTGTACAATTGTTGTTCATAATTTAATTTAAACTTTTTATATGTGCACATCTTAAAAAGTTTAGTTTATTATCCACGTTATAATTCAACAGGTGGTAAATAAATTAAACGAATTGCTAATTGTTCTATTTGTCAGTCTGATAAGTGGTAAATTAAAATTAAAACAATATATGGTTATTTGTAATTGAACTTTAATAGAGGATCAACAAAAATAAATAGTTATCTAATTAGTGTTATACCTAAATTGGTACAAGTAATACTCTAATGTTTTTATTTTCCCACTCGGGATCAGTTCAGTTCTTGGATTTAATTAAAAAAACAGTCCAACTCACTATAATTAATTTCTACTACTTTAATTTATATTCACAGGACTATTTACAATTTATTTTGAACACGTAATCTTTACTATAGGCAATGGAATACCGAATGAATCCTTCCGTCAGCTCACCGTATTTATATATTTTTTCTCGAAATTCTCAAGAAGGTCACAGAGCCACAGAGAGTTTCTTCATCGACTCCAGAATTCTTCGAGAACTACCTCAATGCCGCCGACCTTGATGCCCCAAACGAAAAACATTTCGGATTCCACGAAATATGGGAGGAATGCCAATTCCACGAATTATCGGATCAATTCCCGTCTACAATAGGATTGTCTGCAAAACGAGTAGATGCTTTCAATTTTCCTTTAAAATTTTGAAAGCAAACCTATGAATTTTTAGTTTAATGGGTGTCGCAAAATTATATGAACTACGAGATGGAACATATAAAACATTATAGGCATAAATGCATCACGAAAATGCTCAAGAGCTAATTGTATTTTTCGGTTTTTTAGGGTTAAATTATATCCCAATTGGATCTTCGCCTAAAGTTTTATGATACGAATGGTTCTTTGAAACCTACTTTGAAGAAAGTCTTCCGGTATAGTGGCGGAGTATTATAAAATGTGGTTTTTATGTGCCCATACAAAAAGTAATCCACAGAACTTAATCAGGTAACCCAGGAGGCCACTATAATCCTTCCTCCTATCCAGTGATCTGTTGGAATACTATTTTCTCTCCCATGTTAGTAAGGTTGTCAATGACTAAGACGGGATATAGGTACTTGCTGGCTGAGTCCGCTATCAAAACTAGTGTAAAGTAAGATGGATCAATAAGGAAAACTTCTACTATATATTTATTATCAGGGAATGTACGAGATTTTTTGGCATTTGAATAGGCCACGTAACGACAGCTGTGACAATGTGTCGTGTATTCTCGAAATTGGCTTTCACTCTGTTCATGCAAGAATTAAATCTTATACGGATAGAATTCCCAGGTTTCTGACGTCCGCCGAATATTTATACGATTGACCTCGTTGTCTGCTACTCTAACATTATTTGATTAAATCTTTTTGCCAAAAAACTACACAATGTTTGAAGAAACTTATATATACTTAGAACATGCTTATAAATTAATAATATAATAGTTTTATAACTGTTTGCGTGTTTTTTTTAATTAACGATCTTTTTCTCACTGACACTTGTCTCCCTAATTTTTAAAATTTTGGTGATTGCTTTTGATTTGATTCTTCTTCAACTCAACCTAAACATTTAAAAATTGTGTTGTTTAACTTGTCTACTTGTAATTTCGTATTTCTGCTCTTCCTTAGCCATAACTTTTGTGTTTTAGACTTGTGAATTTATATTCTTGAATATTTCGTTATTATTCCATTATTTCAGTTTCTACTTCTGCTAAGTTTCCTAGTGGATTAGTTATTACTGACTAACTGAATGCAATCATATTTACCTTTTGCAAAATAATGAATACCCCTTAATGTCAATTATTTGCTCGAGATTTTATTGAGCTTGTATTACATTTTGTAGTATTGTTTAGTATGTGTACAATAACTAATTTTACACACTGACACCTCACTTGTTCCTGAAGTTCTCTTGTTTTTTGTTTCTTATTATATTTAGAATTATAATTTAACAATTTTGAGAATTCATTCATTTTCCTTTCAATTTGGTATTATTTATAACTTAAAACTTAATACTCAATTTAAAAGTTTATTTTGTTTTCTTTGTATGTTATTAATTTTCTCTGTTTGTTAATTAACACGACAATTCTAACCTTACTATACTAGAAACACTCAATTCTCGCGTATGCTTTCGCGTCAATAAATATACCGATTAGAATTCCTTATAAGGACGAATTATTTGCGATAACATAAATTAGTAGATGCGTCTATTAAGAAATTTTAAGAAATGCGACTCTTCAAAATATGCCGTCAATTTCTATTTGGTGAAACTTATGAAAGCAGTTCATTAAAAAAAATTCAATTAGTAGTCTATATGCAGTAACTTGTTTTTATTTCTGGAGTTTGTAAAATCATTCTGTGTGTAAGTTAGGCATGCTATTGGAAACAATTATCAAATGTGTTTGAATAACTTTTTATTGGCAGGAATGCTGAAGGTAAATTGCTAAACAACTAAAATTCTCTCGGGCTGAAAAAAAGCTTTGTAGTTCACCTTCGACCACAAAGTCGTAAGACAATTATTACTATTCGAAAGTTCCGTTCTATTATCGCTTTAGTAATGATATTAATTCATTTCGTATCTGTATTTGTAGCCAGTCGATTTGAATGTAATTCGTGACTCACATTATCTGAGCCACAAGCTGTCACTGGCAAGTGTAACAAATTTTCTTACTTCATTAAGTTTCGTTAACGCCCCGTTTAACTTTATTTAATATACTAGTCTAGTTGATATTTATTTAAGATATTAAACTAATTAATAGATTAGATATTAACCAGTAGAGTAAGTTTTCGAGCCATATATTTATACCAATTAAAAAATAAATTTTCATTATTATGTGGGAAAATTAGGCTAAGAACGAAATATTTATTAGTAGTAGGCAAGTAGTTGTAAATATGTACCCATAAAAGTTTTTATAGTATTGCTTTTAATTCTTATAAAAGACACAAAAAACATAATAATTCAAGTTGGAAATGCTGGAAAATATTTCAACCGCTGTTAAAATTATAAATGTGAATTATTTTAAATCATTGAATATTAGGCCACGGCTGTTCTAATAAAAAATAAATTAGGTCAAGTGCAAGCTGGACTTCCATACTGAGAGTTCAATAAGATTTGTTTGTTTTCTTCTAATATTTCAGTTTCAGACAAGCAGAGAATGACTGGATTTTCTTATATTTACCTTAATAACTTTTAAACTAAGCGTTTTAATTTATAAAAAATGTACACTTTTATTTCTCACACAGAGCCTTTTTATTTTGATCGATTAATTTTTATAAAAATATCTATATAATTTTCTTATTTTTTCCCTACATAATTTGTTGTCTGAATTTTAGGCTCAGTAGTTTGGAAGATAAAGGGAAAAATGGATCAAATTTTAAATTATAAATTGTCAGGTTAGTGATAGTAAACAAAGTAATTAGTTTCATTTCATCATCAAGATTGACTATGACAAAGTAACGGCTTCCACAATCGATTCTTTGAATTAAATTATTTAAATAAAAATTTTAGTTTATTCATATGATGAAAAGTGATGAAGCTATTGTAATGCTGTCAATGTAACAGTTGTAGAGAATAAGTGAATCTTCAAAAGCAGCATTTATAAGTGCTGAAGTGAGCATTTTTAATCAAGAAAAACTGGAATATTCAGTAAAAAGTTGATTTATTTTAAAAACTCATCTTTGTTGTTAAAAAAACTTTGTCATAGTTATCTTATGACTTTGGAATTAATTGGGGTTTTTATATGAAAATCAGTTCCACGATTTTCGAGATTGGACGGTAATTTCTGAACGTTCAGTATAATTTTTTTGAAAAGTTCCAAAGATTTACGAAACTTCAAGTTTTATTCAGACAAATTTAGGCAATTCTTGACCTAGGCATCTTTGTTTCCAAAAAAATATATATAATTTTTAGTGAATGGCTTTAAAAATTTTGAAAAGAAAATTAAAATCTTTATTGCAATTAATTGCAGGTTTTAAAAACGCTATAAAAAGCAGCAGGTTCTATTTAAAAAACGAAGCTGGGATCCACTTCCGGTAGAACCGAAAGTGGTAGACAACTGAAAATATTTTAACTGATCGTGGTATATCTTCTACATCTTTCTTGCATGAGCAGTACGTACTGTCCCCACTTAGGCAAGGCAAATAATCGATTACCCACTCATCTATCCTATCTATACCTCAATGTAAAATATTGAAGTGAATCAAACACTTCACGAAAAATGGGCCAGTAGCTCTCCAACTGTGGGATATATTATTCTGTATCGTAAAATGTTTGTGACGATTAACTGAGAGGGAATGGGCGGGTTCAAGAGGACAGTCCAGAGGTGACTAGGTGAATAAAACCTGCTCGATGGTCAGTCTATCAAAACACCAAGCCTGCTCGAATCCATAGAAAACAATAGACTGCCGCGAGTGCCACGGTCCAGCCAACACTTCGATAATGTCCGTTGTAGACTGCAATTGAGTAGACAATACCTTCTTAGAATAGATTATTTCGTAAATAACCCTTTTTATCACCATATTACAATATAAAAGATAACTGATACAAAGATGATTTATAAGAGATTTTTAATCAAATAAATGACATGAATGTCAAAATAAAATTCAGGAAATCACTTAATATTTCACTATATAAAATATTTTGTCAAATAATTTCTATATATTCAAAATGGTAGATAAACATTTATCTGGTTAGAATGCTGTAGTGTTTGATATTTTACAATTTATCTTCTGTTAAAAAAATAGGAGAACATATAACAGGCACTTAAAAGGGTAGACTTTTTACATCTCAGAAATGCTATAACGCATTGGGATTTGTGTTTGAGATGTTTGATTATATGCCATTTTTTGTTTTTAAATACGTGGTTATTATTTTATAAATATTCGTTGACTGATTGTTAAATTCTATGAACAATCAATCTTCGTACAGTTTAGCACATTTTAGCTTTTTTGGCTATTACAAAATCGTACACATTCAAACAATTATTGCATTAGTGTAGAAAATCACCTGTCAGTATATTATTTATAGCTTACTATTAAACTGCAAAAATATTACTTTTTAATACTTTAAGGTTTTATCAACAGCCTCCCAGGCAAAATAGTAATACCTAATTATTTTGAATATAGGCGTTTAAACTTCTGCTTCTGTTTTCATTTTTATTAAAGAAACTTAGCAGTCGCAATTTGTCATTTTCAGCGACAATTAATATTTATCTTTTTATCAAAGATGGCAGTTACTGTAATGAAAGATATCTTTTGAAAATTATTTTACAAAATATTAGATATGACACTATCAACTATATTTGCCAAAGATGTTATATAACAGATATTTTATAAAAGATTTGACAACGTAAAATTGGCCTTTTCTAATTAGTCAAGAATTTGGATTTGGGTTGTCAAAGGTGAAATAAAGGTCAACCAAAGCATTTTTGTATTTTCTCCACTCTACTGCCTGTTTGATTTATTTCCTTATTTAACATCAGTGTGATCTATAACCTTAACAAAGGACAAACCGCACTTGAGGAGATCTTGTCGCAAAGCTATTACTGTATTTGTAGCTGCAAAAAAATTAGCAAACAATTTATAACTCGCCTTACTTCAAAAAAGAGGGTAATCTCTTTTGTATTACCAAACTTTTTAAATTATGCTGGAATATAACATTAAATCGACTAAATTTATAATTTGTCTTCAAGCTTAATGTTAACCTTAATCTGCTATCAATTTGAGCAATTAAAATATCTAATCAGTTTACTTTAATGATTTTTCATTGTATAATTCCCTATACATATATAGAATTTCCGTAACCATAGTAGTAATTTGCGGTGGAAGGTCCTAATCGTTTAATTGATATTCATATTTCATTTAGAATCCAAGCTAACTTCTAATTTAATCCAACTACGAAATGAGAAACTTGTTGGGAAAAATTTCTTACGTGATTTTACCTTCCTCTCGGATAAACAATTCACAAATTCCCACACAACTAATTAAATTGATTTGAATCACTTCTCTGCTTACCACGGACGGTATTGCCGAGCCATTTGCGTTCACCGCATGTATGTTATCGAAAATTTAGACAAAACACTTTTATTTTTATAAGTAGTATATTGTGGTTTAGAAACTAATTTTAGAATTTGTAGTTTGTAGTTATGTTATATCAACCAAAATTATCTCATATTACACTAACTTTCTCATAATAAAAACGTAGAGTTAGTACAAATAACTGTAACAAAAGAAGATCTTATTTTATAGTAAATTAACCATGAAAAATAATGCTATTCTGCAATTTTCATAGTAATTTTATATTATTAGTTTCAAGATTTATCAGTTACTGAAACTCACAAATGCTAATGAGATTCCTTTTTATAATCCTAAACATGGATCTGGAATCAGAGCAAATACACCATTGAATTTTTGTTTCACATAATTTACTTATACCATGTATATTTTTATACAATTATATGATAATATCTGTTCCTTCGTAGCAGTAGATACATTCTTAGTTCAAGGTAAGCACACAAAATTTTTAAAAAGCCAATCGTTGCTGAATAACATGATGCCAGTTATATACAGCCAAGTCAGCGTCTCCGCAATTCAACGCCGATTTTAATCATTTATAACTGACTTCTGTTCGAACCTTTAAGTAGTATAGACGCTTTTGTAGGTAATTTTCGAAATAAAGTTTTTTTAAAATAGTTTTTCTTGTAATGAGGACATAAATGGCGCAGTCAGAAGTATATAGGTGGGTTTCGAAATTTCGAAATTTCGGCAAAAACTTGGGTATTTCAATATCTTAAACGTACTGTCACGTAAACGGAACCAGTGCCGCGCCCAAGTGAACATTGGACCCCAGGGGAGAGTGTAAACCGAGAAACGTGCAAAAACAGTTGTTTTGAAAAAACGTGCACAACAAAAGGACTCAGTACAGAATTTTGGCCACAGCTGGTGCAAACAGCAAATAGCAAAAGTCGGGCGATTAGGACAGGAAAATCTTCCAAGTAAATGCCCTTCCATTTCTTGCCTCTTCATATAAAAAACTCTCACGGGAACTTCAATCGTAGACAACTTATTAATTTAACTGATTGTGGTACCGAATTAAAAAAATTCGATTTAGAAAATTTTTGCAAATTGCATATAATCGAGTTGCATTATACTACTCCCAACAACAGTAACTCGAATTCACGAGTTGAACGTTTTCACTCTACCATCATTGAACTTAATATATGTTCAAAAGAAGATAATAAAAATTGAACCACAAAACAAATAATGAGACAAACTCTCTTGGAATATAACAATTAGATCATTACTAAATTCACCACAATTGAAGTAATCAAAGCTCACATAAACAACACAAACCCTTTTGACAATCTCATAATTTCCCATTATGTACAAAATCACAAACAAATGACAAAAAAAACTTTGTAACGATATTGAACGACGAAACGCACAGGTTAAAGGACAAATAATCGCAAAGCGCAATGAGAATTGAAACGAAGACCCTAAATTGGACAAAGAGAAATCAGTATATACCGGTGCTTCAAAAAAATGTATACACACTTTGAACTTCCATAGAAAATTTATTTACCGTTCTACAAAGTTAAATTTCAGGAATATAGAAAGCTGAAAGTCCAATGTAAATGAAACATAAATAACAAATGTTAATACTGTTCAAATTGGTGACCTGCAGCATCAATACAATTCTGAGTACGAGTCACCACAGATTCTATACATCGTATCAAAACGTCCAATGAGATTTCTCTACACACTGCTTGAATCTCATTCCAAAGAATGTCTAGGTTACGTGGTTTACGTTTGTACACCTCATCTTTTACTGTGCCCCACAAGAAGAAATCCAGTGGTGTAAGGTCTGGAGAGCGTGCTGGAAACTCGATTGGCCCCCTGCGTCCTATCCACTGGCCCGACAAATTTTGATCCAGGTAAGCTCGTACGTCCCTGTGATAGTGCGGCGGAGCACCACCTTGTTGAAAATAAAAATCATCATTACCGTATAATGCACGAATGGCAGGAAATATGGAATCAGCAAGCATTGTTAGGTAATTAATACCAATTACAGTGCCTTCAAATCGAAAAGGTCCAATGAGTCCCCTTGAAGACAAACCGCACCACACATTTACACCAGGCAAATTTACAGCTTTTTCACTTGTAATGTGAGGCTTTTCTTCACACCAGAAAACACAATTGTGCCTATTGACAGTTCCATTAAGTTTGAATTGGGCTTCATCCGACCAAATGATGCTACCCATAAATCCCGGTTCACGTATCACCATCTCCTGAATCCATTCACAAAATTGCAACCTTCGATCTGGATCGTCGTCATTTAGCTGTTGCACCAGCCTTGGAATGTAAACACGATACTTGCCTCTCTTCAGAATGCGTAGCACGCTGCTAGCACTTACATCACTTTCACTTGCCCCTTGCCTTGAAGATTTGTTAGGAGAGCGTTGAAACAGTTCCAAGACTGCCGTTGATGACTCATCACTTGTAGCTGTTCGAGGCCGACCTGAATGACCTTTATGCACATCACACACTGTTCCATGAACTTCGAATTTGTCTCGTATGCGTGTAATTGTTAATCTTGAAGGTGGTTCTGTATCATACTCCCTTCTCCACTGTTTTTGAACTTCATTTACATTCTCAAACTTCCAGTACCACTTAATAACCTGCTTACGTTCTTCAAAACTCAAACGTACGTCCCCTATGTTGATATTACAAATTCCAACTGATAATATAACATAGAGGGACGATTATGCTGGCACCTGGCGAAGAAATATAACATTAGCCTTGTAGAGCGGGAAAACTACAATAGTTTAAAGTGTGTATACATTTTTTTGAAGCACCCGGTACTATACGAACCAAATTTAGTGATAAAAAATTATCTAAATTTAACAAGACACAATTTCTTAAACATACACATAAGAAAGTGACTACAGATAGTGGAACTGATCATAAAAACATTTGCAAAAACCTAAAGTTCAAAAGAACTTTTCTTTGCAGGTACAATAAGATGAAAATATCCATATTCCTCACGATCTTGGCCCTTCTTCATGTGCCACACAACAACGACTGTGGAAGACATACAGATGTCCAGAATTGCAAATCCCATCCTACATTATTTAGATTTAGAAAGCATTTATTAATCAGCTTTCTATTTTACAAAGTTCTTTTAATATAGTTAGAAAGAACATAAATAAAATAAACGCTACTAACCCCATATCTTATCATGGGTTAGCAGAAGGAATTTTTATTTGAGCAGAATTTCTTGTTAATCAAATAGAAAACAAATTTCAAAATCTATATCCTCACATTACAATAAAAAAGGCTATTTCCACGAAATTGGAAAAATTAGTAAATCGATATTTGGTACACTTGACGCCGACGATGAAAAACGGTAGAATCATGTTATTCAAGCTTTAGAGAAAATTCAAGCAAATATAGCTGAACAACAGATATCTCTGTCTCAAAATCTAATTGATAATTATAATAAAACAATCGAAAAAGTTTTCGATAAACAGGAAAAGTTCAAATATCATTTAGAAAGATTTCAATATTTCAGAATTTCTCTGTTTTCATAGCACAGTGTCACAATTAATATCAGATTGCCAAAATATGAGAAATGCTAAAATATTTAGAGGAAATTTATGTTAAATTTATGTTCCAAATTTCAAAAACATTTTAAGTTATTATCAATTAGGAACGCAAGTAAAAGTATCAAATTCAAAATTAATATTTGCTATCCACGTTCCAATATTGCGATTAGAAAACCTTTCACTTTATCACCTTTACTCAATAATTCAACAAAACCTTGTATTTGTTCCAAAATCTCCCTTCCTGGCACAAGGAAGTAATTCCAAAGTACAGTTTGAGAAAGAAGAATGTCCTGTACTGGAAAACAATTTATTCCTGAAACATTTCTACCCGAAGATGAAATGGCACACTTGAACTTTTCAATGCTAAAACTACCAGCAGCTCCCAAGCCATTAAAGTCCAGACTCAAGAAGCCTGTGTAACCCAAGATACAACTAATACATTGTTATTAATCCCAAAAATCCGAGATAGAGTATTTTTAAAATGCAATCAGACCAGTATTTCGAAATTGAATGAATCATTTTAATTTTTAACATTTATCCAATTTCAGAAGTTTAGGGGATAAAGGGGGGATGGGAAGATTTTACTTTAAAAAATATAACATAAATATATTTATGTTAGCAAGAACAAGGCAATCATTTAATGCATTACAAGATAAGCTTGAATAAAAATATAATTAAAAATTCGGAATTAATTAATTTTCGGAATTCTAGAATCTCAAGAATCTTTTGTTTGGTAATTTAAGGAAACACTCCAAAAGCAGTAGTAATAATAATTTCAATCGGGGAGAAAATAGTAGCTGTCGTAGACAATAATTAAGTAAAAAACAGCTCAAACAAATTAACATTATATTCTTATGTATATTTTGTTGGAAAGCAATAGTTTCACAGGTCCAAATGGAGGCTTTTCGAAAGTTCTAATTATATCAGATATTTGCAATGAATTTTGAAATGTTTAGAAATTTGCCAACCGAACTTGGACTGATATTTTTCAATATAATTACAGATATACATTTTGAATTGTTTGACTCGTAAAACCGATTTTGATATCAAATAGACAATATAGTACATTTTTTTAAATGGAGATACACCTTCTGTTCGCACGTAGTAGTGCATCGAATCGATACATCATATGGCAAAAAATTAGTTGCCAATAGTTTCAATTAATTTATATTAAGACACGGAGATATCTCAGTTGATTAAATTATTTCTTAAAATGTTTCAGATATAAGTTGCAGGGTTTCACGTGGGCCATCAAATAGTAGGTCTGTCAAGTTGGAATATCTATTTCGTATGGCCGAAATCTAACCTATACCATAATTTATTGCTAAATTTTTGCAAATTTATTACACTGTTAGAAAATTGATTGCTCTCCCCACTCCTTCCGAGAAAAGGTGGGTATTTCGGCTTTACCGTCAAGCTAGCATAGCCAGACCATAACTTGGAAACCAAGGAGGCTACGGGTGTGCTCCTTGCGCCAAAATTATTTGCCAATTAATTGCTGAAACTTACGCTATGTAAGACTAAGACTATATCGAATTAATCCAAATTCCATTAATAACCATATACGAGTTAAAGCGGTAGATTTAATTGCTAATTTATTGCTGGCATTTGGCGCAAAATGCGACTTTATTGCTCCCCAGCCCTCCGAGAGAAGGTGGCTATTCCAGCTTTACCCTCAAGCTAGCATAGCCAGCCCGACATCTCGGACACCAAGGAGGCTAGGGGGGTGTTTCTTGCGCCAAAATTAATTACTGAAACCTAATCCATCATCCCAGCTGGCTATGCTAACTTGACAGTCAAGCTCGTATAGGGGCTCGGAGGGTGGGGAGCAATAAAATCGTATTTTGCGCCAAATGCCAGCAATAAATTAGCAATTAAATCCACCATGCCCGACGGGCGACGGGCAACGGGGATGATGGTGGGGTTGTCCCTCATAGCCTAGGTTTCAGCAATTAATTTTGACGCAAGGAGCGCCCCATAGCCCCCCTTCTGACATATTGGGCTGGCTAAACTAGCTTGACGATCAAGCTGGAATAGCGACCTTTTATCTTAAGGGGGGGGGGGGGCAATTAATTTTTGTAGCAGGGTAATAAATTAGCAAAAAAATACCAATAAATTATGGTACAGGTTTGATTTCGGCCATACGAAATGGATATTCCAGCTTGACAGACCTTCAAATGGTCCACATTGCAAGTTCCGGTCTGGTGTGAAAATGAAAGCGAAAACTTTTTGTACTTACCACTTTTTCTATTCTACCCATGTTTTGGACGTTTTGAGTTTTTTTCATACGTCTTTCGAAATCCACTGTAAAAATTGGTTCCCTGCATCAAAAAATTGTTCCGGTTGCAAGACGCAGTGGCAATATGACCCAGTTGATGACCTAATTGAAACCTTACAGATCTACTTTATTCGAAATAATGGATTCCACTCGTGTCAAAGTCAAAGTAAAACACTCCTAACCGTTTAGGGCTAATTTCAGACCAAAATATGGTTCGATTTGAAGAACTGACGAAACGAAAAGGTATATCTTTGTCATTTTGCTATGTAAATCTATGGCAAAAATTGGGAAATTTAATTTAATAAACAGTTTGCGTATTGAAAAGGTCATTTCGTGTCCAAACTAGTAGTAGGAATGTAGGATATTTGATGGAACACTTAAAGCCACACAAGTTGCATCCAACGACTTTTTCGGAATAATGGCATATAATCGAGATATAAGTCAAGCGTGTCAAGATAAATGCTCCACCCAGTAAATAATATAAACTGAAAAAAAATTATTTAATTTTCATTTGTTTGGTTTTGATAAAAAATTTAAGAAACTTCACTGGAGTTTCTTACAAAAATAACCTAGAAGTTTGTTTAATTCCAGCGGGAGTTAAAATTTTCCCACGAAATTGTCTATCTTTTGGAAATCTAATTCCTATTTGTACATTATTTAGCTTTTATAATTACCTGACTTCCAAAAGGGATGTTATGAATATTTTAAATGGTTTTTATATATATGTAACCTTATTTCAGCTCTTGTTGTGAACCAGTTTGAATAATTATTTTTTCGTCTAATAAAGTGTACATCTGAATTTGTGAAATTTTAAGTTTGAGAAAACTTTTCTACACGGAAAGGGATGAAATTTCCTATTGACGATATACCTGTATGGTTAAGTATATTGCTCGATTTCTTCAAAATCCCATAACGATTTGTAGATATTTTTTAAATCGTTTTCTATAAAGGAAGATCGAAAGTGGTCCCATATGTTTTTCTATGACTTGTAACATGTAGTTTAAAAGTAAATCTAATAAATATAAAGTCTCGTGTCACGGTGTTAGTGGTGGAACTCCTTCAAAACGATTCCCGATTTGTATAAAAAAATATATGTATATTTGATAGCTCTGCAAATAGGTGGGAAAGTATATTTCATTATTAAAAATAATTATTCAAAATAGACTAATGAAAATTAATCCTTCCTTTTATAGAATTAGATGAGATTAAAATTTTAATTAAAGTCTCTATCCAGAATAAAAAACAAAAATTACTATCTCAAAATCGAAAGGTGTATATACTTCTCTCTCTTTATCATTTTGGAAACATTTAATTAACTCAAGAAGGACAGGTAGGGAAAAGCTTTTTAAAAAATTTCCTATTTTTCTGGAACATTAAAAATATAGTTATAAGAATTAAGAGGTTGATATATTTTTTTAAATGAACTAATACCTGATTCGGCATTTGGTCAAAATAGAAATATTAAATGGGGGAAATAGAGGTTACTATTGTTTAAAAAAAATTAATACATCTGAAATAGAAAGTAACACTGGTGCGATATACATACTCTTCTAAAGTAAACAGAAGCGGGTTTGATGGACTTGCAAACATTCAGTTATCCCAAACATGGCAAGTGGGTCTTTTTTAAGAAGACATTATTATTTCTCGGAAACCGAGAAAATGTCAAAAATGACAGAAATGTAATAAGTGTCAGATATGTCAAAAATGTCAAAAAATCGGAATATCAAAAAAGACAGAAATGCAATATTGTCAATAAAGCCAGAAATATCACAAATTCCAGAAATATCAGAAACGTCAAATGTGAAAAAATTTCAAAAATTGTCAAAAACTCCAAAACCTCACTAATAGCAATGAAATGCAAAAAAAAACCTGAAATAAAAATGGGGAAAACCACAATATCAAATAGTAATAATAATGCCTAGCTCTTTATGTTGTTATATACTCCGTGGGTTCAATTAAAATTTAAAAACTGTCAAGAAACGTTTATTTACATCAAATATACAGAACGGCTGATTCGAATATCACAAATATAATACAACATAAGCTCTTCGTCGCACTAACTAACTGCTGCGATGATGGGCCGGTCCTTTTAAAATCAGCATCGAATCCTATTTCGAGATTAATTTTTTTGTCCTTCCAACGATCGATGTCGTATTGAAATGATACGAGGGCCGGCTTAGGTAAATTTCGCAACACTGCCCTCCCTATAATACTGATCGTCCCGGTCAGAAACATCCTCTCCATGATAGGAAGCGAGTCGATCTAAATGGACCACCTTCAACCTAGGCCTGGGGTTTCGACGGATCCGGTAGACGACGTAATTAAGCCACTTGATCATCTCGTATGGACCATCCCAGGCGGGAGTAAGCTTTGGGCATTTACCCTTGCTTCGTTGGGGATTGTACAACCAGACTTCATCCCTCTCGTGGAACCCGACTGAATTGGTCTTGAAGTCGTATCGCGTCTTCATCCGGTCACTGGTGGCCAACATGTTGACTTGGTCGGCATAATCGTCGATGTCTTGAGAAGGTTCTTCGGGGGAGCCAAAAGCCATATCACAGGCTAATCGCAGCTCTTTCCGGCTGAGCGATATGCCAACCGGAATAGGGGAATTTGCTCATCCCAATCACGCTGGTTATTGCTGACGACCTTGGATAAATCTTGTTCCAAGGTTCTGTTGAATCTTTCCACCATTCCGTCTTACTGTGGGTGGAAAGGTGTTGTTCTCGTGTTCAGTATACCCAACATCATGCAGACCTTCAGGAATACATTCGAAGTTACGCCCCTGGTCTGAACGTAGTTCCATTGGGACGCCAAACCTACTGAATAGCTGTTCTACAAGCACCGTCGCTACCGTGGTTGCCTCTTGGTTGGGTATCGCATATACCTCAGGCCATTTGCTAAAGTAATCCATTGCGACCAGAATGTATTTGTTCTTCCTCTCAGACTCGGGAAACGAACCGGCGACATCGATGGTGATTCTCTCAAATAGGTGTCACATTTCCAGCACCAAACTCTGACGTCTTCGAATTAATTTACCCAGTAGCATCGCTGGCGAACTTTGTCTAAGATTTTATTCATGCCCAGATGGCCCCCGGTAATCCCATCATGTACTTCGGTCAGGATGGCTGGTACCTTTTTGTTCGGATCTATCAGTTGGGACTTGTTTTCTCGGCCACCAACGCTTTCCCAAACTCGACTGAGTAATTCATTATCTTCTATTAGAGAGTCTCATTGGGCCCATAGCGTAGCCTGGGTGCCCCTCTCGATTTGAGCGTCAAGATTGGTTCGATGTTTGGATCAGCCATTTGGTCCTGGATCCACTGTTCCGTTGTCCAGTCTTCATTGGCCTGCACCCGGATCTTTCTGAGGAAGATACCCTCTCGCAGTTCCGTCTTCAGACAATGTCCGCATTCTGCTCTACAGGGTCTTCTGGATAGGGCATCGGCATTATTGTGCAAACGGTCGGCACGGTGTTCCACCTTGAAATAGTAATTTCTCCATCCACCTGGCCAGTTGGTGTCTTCATGTCCAGCAACCATTTGTGGGCGGCATGATCTGTTCGGATTAAGAAATGACGACCATAGAGGTATTTGTGGAAATGGTCTACCGCCCTTATTATTGCAAGAAGTTATTTTCTGATGATGCAATAATTTCTTTCCGGTTTCGTGAATCCACGGCTGTAGTTCTCGATCACCATCTTGCACCTAGAATAGGACGCCCCCAAACCTGTGTTGCTACCGTCGATGTCTAAAATGTACTTGCCGGACTGTGTAGGAAAGGCTAGGATTGGATTGGAACATAGTGCTGCCTTCAGTCGTCTGAATGATGTTTCGCAATCCTGGTTCCAGCGTAAGGTCTTATTCTCAGTGGTGTCGATGTAGAGACAATGGTGGCAAATCCTACAACAAATCGCCTGTAGTAGGAACAGAGGCCCAAGAAGTATCGGAGTTCATGCTTATCTCTTGGGACTGGCCAATCACGGATGGCTTCTATTTTGTCCTCGTTGGTGCGGATTCCTGACTCAGAAACGACGTGGCCCAAAAACTCTACTTCTTTTTCGAACAAGGAACACTTCTTCGGGTTAAGTCTCAGGTTGGCGTTATTAATTCTGGTGAATTCTTCGTCCAGGTTCTTCAGATGGTCGTCGAATATCTGACCCATGACCAGAATGTCGTTGAGGTATACTAAGCACGTCCTCCATGTTAACCCGCTCAGTACATACTCCATTAGCCTCTCAAATGTAGCAGGAGCATTACATAACCCAAAGGGCAAGACTGTGAACTGAAACGCTGTCTTCTCTCTGTCGTTTTCGTGTAGACCATCCTGCCAATATCCACTCTTTAGGTCTAGTGTGGAGAACCAATGGGAGCCTGCTAGTGTGGTCAGAGTGTCATCTATTCGGGGTAGTGGATAAGCAGTCTTTCTTGGTGACGTCATTCAGCTTTCTGTAATCCACGCAAAATCGGGGGTTCCATCCTTCCTTTTAACTAGCACGACGGGAGCGAACCATGGGCTGATAGATGGCTCAATAACTTCATTTTGTAGCATGGACGCGATGTTTTCCTCGACTGCTTGTTGTTGCCCCAATGCTAGTCGCCTAGGTGGTATTCTGATATGTTGAGCCTTCCCGGTATCTATGCCGTGCTGGATGATGTTGGTGCGACGGGTGGTCCCATCTTCACTGTTAAAAATTTGCCAATGCTTTGTGATAAATTGCTTGGCCTTCTTCTCTCTTCCTCTGGTGTCAGGTGTGTCAAATGATCAGCAAACTGTAGGGACTCCTTACTGAGCCCTGTCTCCTTCACCGATGTCTGGTACCCTTCTTCGCAATTGATGATGGTCTCGACTGGCTCGAAATAAGCTATCTCTTCACCATTGGCAATTCTGATGTCGTTATTGGACAAATTCGGGACACTAATTGGTATATCTCGTCCGGTTTTAACTATAGCCCGTTCTACTAAGTAGTCATGAGCTGAGTGTAATGGCTCCACCATTCCAACGCAGCTTTCAGGATTGCTTTCTAGCTGCCCATGAATGATCTGTTCCGTTC
This sequence comes from Octodonta nipae, assembly GCA_034190945.1. Lineage (NCBI taxonomy): Eukaryota > Metazoa > Arthropoda > Insecta > Coleoptera > Chrysomelidae > Octodonta > Octodonta nipae. Next base: position 55,076,427 of record CM067217.1, read on the forward strand.
GACCGTAAATTCTAACTGGAGATTTTGCTACAATTTTTATGGAGATCGATGAGCTGTTAACGGGCGGTGTCAAAACAAATTCCTTATTTAGAAACCGAAGACCATGATATCTCGGGTCAAACATAAATCCATGCTGGCTAATTAAGTCCATACCCAGTATAAAATCGTCCTCAATATTCGCTATCAGGACCCTATGCAGGATCATGTTGTCCCCTATTTGTAGCACGACATCTGCCTCACCCTGTATTGACATGGACTCGCCGGTGATTGTTCTGAGCCGGATGTTGTTGATAGCTGGCCGGATTTCCGAAGCCATCAAGACAATGGACTTCGCGATGGACACAGCGGCGCCGGTGTCGATGGTGACGGTAATTGCTCGGCCATTCATGGTGCCCCTTATGACTAGGCTGCTGCTATCTCGGCAAACTTTCCGGATGGATACTGTCCTGGGGGCAGGTGGGGGGTTAGTCAGCATTCGCCCCTTTATGCTGACTTATTGGAGTTTCCCTGGTGGGTAAGGCCGGTTTGTTGGTTACCCCTGGTTGGTGATCGTTCCGGTAGTCTTACTCTGCAGTCACGTTGAAAGTGTCATGTCTGATCACCAAATTTGTTATATACTCCGTGGGTTCAATTAAAATGTAAAAACTAATTTTCACTCTCACTTTCTAGAAACTTTTATTTACATCAAATATACAGAACAGCTGATTCGAATATCACAAATATAATACAACATAAGCTCTTCGTCGCACTAACTAACTGCCGCGATGATGGGCTGGGCCTTTTAAACTCAGCATCGCATCCTCTAGTACAACCCGTTATCAGTTGCCGAGCTATTTCGAGATTAATTTTTTTTGTCGTTCCAGCGATCGATGTCGTATTGTATCGTTACCACATAATTTTCGCTCATGAATGATGATTGTAAAATGTTAAAATTGTTCTAACAAAATTTACAGGATGTGAAAATTACCAACTATTAATAAATACGTCAAATGAGCCGATTGAATAGCCCGAGATGGACCACTGTCCTAGTGTCTACCTGACATTTTCTCATAAATAATTGAATTCCAAGATAAGCTAAAAATTTCTATGTATATCCCATATAAAATTCTACAAACAAAATCATTACATATCATAAAACAAAGCGGCTCGGCTGAGTCTGACAGTCTGTCTGCATGTGATGCACTCAAAAGTTACCATTGGACGAATTGTTATTTTGCGTAAATTGGAGGAAATATGATAAATGATAAATATAATTGTTGAGTATGTCGGGAAAAATTCAAGTCGACTGGGAACTTTAATCCAAAACTCTTCCTAACCCCTTTCCCCTTTGAGATATAACACAAAAATTGGTAGCGGAAATACTCCCCTTTTATAGGTCAACAGAAAAGTCCAGAATAACATATGTCCATCGTTTGCAAATAGCTTGCTGTACCAATATTAATGTTTAAACCAATATAAGTCTATAATATGGTAACTGAAAAACTGTTTAGATGTACACGATATTATCATTATCAAATTAAATAAGATAGTTCCCTTAAGCATTATAATTGCCTTTACAAATTCAATCTTAGGAGTTATCACAGAATTAATACTATCGCGCGACAATCTAAATTCAAGCCGTCCCATACCGACTGGGGTTTGTAAATAAAGTAAGTAAAGCATAGAGGATGAATGTATACAGAAAGTAAGTAATAATAAACAGACCGTAAGAATACTGGGGAATGTATACAAGGTGAAGTATGTGCAGTAGCATACGGTGTAAGTATCCAAGATTATAGGATACAGGGTATACGAATAGAGGATATACAAGGTGCGTCTATAGGGAATATTAATAAAAACGATATATGTGATATACATATACAAGATAAATTCTTTTTAGCATCTACAGAAAGTATACAAAGTACGCTAATACCTTGTAATTAATTGTACTTCATCTGATAGTAGTAACTTATAACAAAATGACTTTCATGAACTAAAATTTTAAAGTGCAGTTAAAATAATTATTAGTTTCTCTCAAGTTTGCATTGAATAACCGCAAATGCCTTGCCTTACATAAGTTAACACATCTGTCGAATTGAAAATATCCAAAAAGAAGGATCAAACTATTGAAACTGCTGTCACCATATGTTATGCAGTCTACGGAATGAACGTAAAATGCCCATAACACGAGAAATGTCATTACAATGAATAGGTAAAAGATTACTAAAATATTTTTTCGTTAACATACAGAAATAGAAAGTACAGTTAAATGCAAATAATTACTTATTTCGGTTGCACCAAAGGTGTAAACTGTAATGTAAACTGTATTATTGCCTATTTATTTCCACTAATTTCATTAGTTATCGTAGAATTTGGTTTGTTACCTTTTGTCACATATTTCATTATTATAACTGTAATTTATGATATCCCATAAATATGTAGTCATTTTTTTATCTGATATCTTAAAGCAATTTACTCGTTATAATAGAATATATATTTTATTCCCTTCGTACACAGATAGATGTTATGTTTCAATTTACTTATGACTGGGATTCGAGAGTTGTTTATGGATTCGGTAATTAGGAATTTCGTTATAATGCATACAAATACCAAGTTTTCTGTTTTTCTAATAAATCTATACTAGGTTTAAAGCACCCAAGAGATATTAGGTACGTTTTTTTCGTATGTGTCAAGTTTAGCAATTTTATAGCTAAACGCCGAATTGTACAACTTTAGTTAAACGAATGTTTTTTTAGCAATGTAAATATATTTAACTTGTTTTCATATTTACACTGTCACCATTCATCATATACACTTTCTAATTAGTTCAATTACAATATCAAGTATTACTTACTAGCCGAAAAAAGATTTGGGGAAGTAATCAACCCTTATATGTGAAGACAGAAGTCAACGCCATAAGTAAAAAGGATTAAATAACCATTCACAGCATCGTTAACCAATTTATCTAGAGAGATTCCAAGGTAAAAATTACAACTAACAAGCCAACTTTCAACTTTCTAATATTACAAGAAAATATCGGGACGCCGCCAAACTTCTTGGGTTACAAGGAAATACTCTTTTAATTTATTTTGTGAGCTTCCGAAATTATTTTATTTCATCGTCAGTCAATATACTACAAACAACACAAAATATTAACAATTTAGAAGTAAATCACTAATCACTTACGTTAGTCGAGGTAGTATAAGCAGAAAAACATCTATAACACTTTAGAATATTCTAAAATTTTTTTGGCAATTCAACTAACAAAATTGTCACGTTGGCATATTTGATTTGAAGACATGTGATATATATTTTTTAAAGGACGGGTAAACTATTGTTATTATTTGTCACCTACTTATGAATTGAAACATTATTAAGGAAACAAAAATTCATAGGGTAGCAAAAATTTTGACTTTTTATTTAATCAATCTGAGAAATCTGTATTATATTCAGATTGACAATGAGTGGTTGAATACTTATTCTCTAGTTGACTGACTGGCGATTAAATAAAATAATTTCGAAAGATCTCAAAATAAGTTAAAAAATTATTTCTTTGTAACCCAAGAAGTTTGGCTGCGCCCCGATGTTTAATGCCAGGAAAGGGGGCAGATTTACATTTATTTCTCAGTGGTCCCAAAAACCTAATAAAATTGGAATGTTTCCAATATATTTATGCACGTATTACGACGCTGAATATTATGACTAAGATACTAATTTTAGACGATCTCTTTTTTAGGTTGATATATATCCTTCAGAGGAACATTTTAAAATTATTCTCGTTTTATACAGGGTGTCCCAGAAATGTGAAAAGTATCGAATTTTTATTCTATTTAATTGAATGTCCCTTATATTATTGCATTTTGGTTATCTACGATTAATATGATAAGGTGTGTAATAAAAGTTTGTTATACCTAAACCCCGTAGTTTCTGTAATATTTACTATTTTATCAAAATGTAGTGATCATTTAAAGGGTTATTGTCTCAACATATTCTTTTCTTGTGTCCAACCAAATTGCTACTGGCGTCTGTTGAAAGATAACATTTTGGATTGCACTTGTGGAAAATCTAATATAGTATACAAGGTATGAAAAAAATACCAATAAATTAACCAAAATTTCAAATGACAATTACTACTTTTTAAGTTTTTTGTCACCAACAGTAGTAGAATTTTATTCTCGATGCGACAGTATGAGATCTTCCTATACCTAACTATTCACGTTCCCATGAAAAACGCACATTCACACAATACAGACGAATTTTCACTTATTTAATATTTAACAAGATAGCTTTGAGAATGTTACAGGTTTCATTTAATACTTTTCTACATATTATGTACATCATTCTTTTCCAGGAAAACAAAAAATGCTATGCTTTGGAAAGCTCCTATAATGCGGTCCTTCGTATCATCCAGTGTTTTTGGAGGCGTGTTATAGACAGTTTCTATTACGTGATGACATGTGAGGGAGCCCCACCTATTTGTACCCACATTTTTGCTCTAATGTTAAATGGAATATTTTCTAAATGAATTGGAAATTGCCTGATTCACATCTAGATTAGGAAGTCCAAAAATGATAAAACATTTAAATTTTCTTCAAAGAAAGAGGGAACAATTAAATAGGGCCCCACACATTTACTGACCATCTGTGTTAATTATTAATTTTCCGAAACTGATACGGGTTTGAATCACAATAATAATGGAAGTTATGTGGATTAACAGATCCATTATTGTGAAAAGTACATTCATCAGAGAACAGAACAAAATCTTTTCCAGAAAGTTAATGATGAATTTGGATATTGTAATTATGATAATTATGCTTGTTAAAAATTTTGGACACACTGGCTAGGCTGATATTAACATTTCGAGCCATATGGTTCTACCCTATGTGAGAATTTTCGAGAGGTTTGCCTGAAATGGTCCAACAGCCTTACAAATGCTAATTTATTTGGATGAATTCTGTTAGGAAATTTCTGAGCATAGACTTTCATTCTTATTAATTAATATTTACAGTAATCACCGATTATTACAACAGGATGATTCGTAAAGAAAAGTTGTGAGAAAATATTGAATGAAAACTGTCAAATTCTCATAGCTATCTTGTTAAATATTAAATAAGTTGAAATTCGTCTGTATTTTGTTTTTCATGGGAACGTGAATAGATAGGTATAGGGAACTGTTGTACTGTCGCATAGAGAATAAAATTCTATCACTGTTGGTGACATAAAATACAGGGTGTTTCATTAAACTTATAGAAGTAATTGCCGTCTGATTTTGGTTAATTAATTGGTATTTGTTTCATACCTTGTATATAATATTGGAGTTTCCACAAGAGCAACACAAAATATTATCCTTCAGGAGCCCCAGTCGGAATTTGGTTGGAAACAAAATAAGTGTATGCTGAGACACTAACCCTTTAAATGATCTATACATCTTGATAGAATACTGAATATTACAGAAACTATGTGGTTTAGGTATAGTAAACATTTATGAAGCACCTTATAATTTTTATCGTAGATACCGAAAATGTAATAACGTAAATTGAATTTAAAAAAATAAAACTTTGATACTTTTCACATCTCTGTGACACCCTGTATAAAACGAAAATAATTTTAAAATATTCCTCTAAAGTATATATCAACCTAAAAAAAGATCGTCTAAAAAATTAATATCTTACTCATAATATTCCGTATCGTAATACGTGAATAACGCTGTATATATATATATATATATATATATATATATATATATATATGTAGTCTTGGGATGTAGAGGTCAGGTGCAAATTAAAACAATTTAATCATTAGATTACAACGTTTCGGGGTTTAATATTACTTAATAATTTACCCCTTCATCAGGTAATGTGATTGTATGCCTTTTCACACCGTGGAGTTTACAGATTATATTACTATTTGTCATTTAAACATCAAACTGCTCTAGAAATTCTTATCCTGATTAAAATATAAAATACTATATACTACAAAATACGTTAAAAATTTTGATTGGCATCAAAAAAACTATGCATCGGGTAGATACATACACTTTATGTCATACCACCCATTCAAGGTAAAAATGAACATTATCCACAATATTAAGACTAGAGTAGGGAAGATCTCACATGAAACGTTTAAACAGAAAAATTTAATAATCTTGGAGAAGTTGTTAGTCCAGAATGGATACCCAAGAACATTATTACGCAAAATCCTATACAAAAATCCAAATACTCTAACGAACCTTGACAACAGTAATACAACCCAGATAGGTGGCTCATCAACAGAAGAACAGGCTCATAATTTCATTACAATTCCATATGCAGGATCATTAACAAAAAAACTAAAGGAAGTGATACCAAAGGACGTCAACAAGATAACAACCTCAAATGTAAAGCCAATAAGGAAAATCTTCACTAAAACAAAAGACACTGACCCAGAAATAAAGAAGTCTAATGTAGTGTATAGAATTCCATGCCTGGAGTGTGATGCAAGCTATATTGGAACTACGAAAACTAAAGTCAGCCAACGAGTCAGCCTACATAAAAGCAATATTAAGAAAGCTCACAACACCTGTGCTTTGGCTGCTCACTCCAATATAGTAGGACACAAGCCAGATTTTGATAATATAGTGTGTTGGACATGGAAAAAAATCATAAAAAAGAACTTTCCTGGAAATGTGGAGGATAGCCCAAGAAGATAATGCCCTTAATGCGAGAACAGATATACAAAATCTGAGTTCCATATACTCACATTTGATCCAGATAGACAAAAGAAGATATAAACCGGGCCTGGTAGCAGACACCTGACAGGCCTTACACTCCATATAACCATTGGCAGGAGAAAACTGAAAGCTAGCAACGTAGTCCAAATGTATTATCATTTATTTTTTAAATCTTTTTAAAGTGTTTAGACGTGTCTGTGTTCTATTTGAGTGTAGTGTAGTGTACGGTTCATACATAGTGTAGATATCGGAATATGTATGGAGATAAATTTTGTTAAGTAATTTTACTATTGCAGGGCGAACTATACCGATTTCGCATCAATTACTGCAGCCATCAATCTGTATATAAAGTTTAAATGTTATTAAAGATTTCTCTAGTTAATATCTCTGACGGTATACATGAAAACTACTAAGAACGATTTGTTATTCTATGGTATAATCTGTGTTTTTGTTTTGATGTCAACTTGTGTTGTCAGTTGTCAACAGGACTAGCAAAAAAAATTTTTAACGTATTTTGTAGTATATAGTATTTTATATTTTAATCAGGATAAGAATTTCTAGAGCAGTTTGATGTTTAAATGACAAATAGTAATATAATCTGTAAACTCCACGGTGTGAAAAGGCATACAATCACATTACCTGATGAAGGGGTAAATTATTAAGTAATATTAAACCCCGAAACGTTGTAATCTAATGATTAAATTGTTTTAATTTGCACCTGACCTCTACATCCCAAGACTACATACGTATCTCACAGTAATAATCTGGGTCAATAGTCGTAAGCATATATATATATATATATATATATATATATATATATATATATATATATATATATATTGTATTTAAGTTTTCGCGGACACTAAATGTTTTAGGTGGTTTCCGGAAATTCATCCGCGTAGTTGATAACTGATCCCTGCCGGGATCGATGGTAAAATGACGACGTTTCGGCAGAGTCACATCTGCCCTCTTCAGGTCGGTTCGCATAATTCTCGTAGCCTTCTGCTTTCGCTTCTAGTTACTTTCTAGTTCTAGTTACTTTGAAGCGAAAGCAGAAGGCTACGAGAATTATGCAAACCGACCTAAAGAGGGCAGATGTGACTCTGCCGAAACGTCGTCATTTTACCATCGATCCCGGCAGGGATGAGTTATCAACTACGCGGATGAATTCCCGGAAACCACCTAAAACATATATATATATATATATATATATATGTGTGTGTGTGTGTGTGTCTGTGCGTGTGTGTGAAGAAATATTTATCCGGGATTACATCCGTTCGTTATGTTGACTCATTGAATCCTGCAGACGTTGAGCCAAGGTCTTACTTGGCATTCTCAATGCGTTGTTACGGTGAATTTTGGGAGGAAAATTATAGAATTAAATGAAAATTTAAAAATAAAAAATTATTCAAACGCATCATTTAATACATGAAATAAAAGGTCCCAGTTTCATGTTAAAAAAAAAATAGTCAAAAAGATATTAACGAAAATATACCAAAATTTACCCATTAACCCCCCCCCCTTTATCACAGAAACCATAAAACCTAAAGTTTTGAAAAAAATTAGAGGTGTAGGGTCTGACCTAAACTTTACTGGAAAAATAAGGAGACACCTCTACTTTTAAATTTGGGGGGCAAATTACAGAATTAAATGGAAAATATAAAACTAAAATTGTTTCTAACGCATCATGTTATATATCAAATGAAAGAACTCATTATGAACAAAACAAATATATTTATTTCATATTTTTAAAATATATCAATTAAAAGATAATAACAAAAATATAAAAATTTTACCCAATCCCCCTCCCTTATCTCCGAAACCATACATTTTCAAAAAAAAATCACTAGAATTTTATTGGAAAAATAAGAAGAACCCCCAAATATTCATTTTGGGGGGCAAATTATAGAACTTAATGGTAAATCAAAAATTATAATTGTTTCTAACGGATCAAGTAATGTATCAAAATGACGAATACAAATTATTTTTTAAATATTTTAAAATAAATTATTTAAAAGATATATATATATATATATATATATATATATATATATATATGAAGAAATATTTATCCGGGAATACATCCGTTCGTTACATTGATTTATCTTTGAATCCTGCAGACGTTTCGCCAAGGTCTCACTTGGCATTCTCAATGCGTAGTTACGGTGAACTGTATATATGTGTACATATATATATATATATATATATATATATATATATATATATATAATATAAGAAATATTTATCCGGGAATACATCCGTTCGTTACATTGATTTATCTTTGAATCCTGCAGACGTTTCGCCAAGGTCTCACTTGGCATTCTCAATGAAAGTACATACCAATATATGAAAGAGGAATACCAATATATGTTTTTCATATTTTTAAAATTAATTGTTTTGAAGATATTAAGATAAAGATATAAAAAAATCTAAAAAAAATTTCTCGCTTTATTTCCGAAACCATATTACGTAAACTTTTGAGAATAATTAGGGGTACTGGGGCTCACTTTAAATTTATAAGAAAAATTATTAGAAACCCCCCATAGTAATTTCAGGGACAAATTATATAATTAAATGGAAAATAAAAATTCAATTCCCAAACGCATCATGTAATATATCAGATAAAAGGCTCATTATGTAAATTACAAATATATCATATTGTTATAAACTATGTAGGTTTAATTACAATTGTAAAACTAATTTTCGCTCTCACATTCTAGAAACTTTTATTTATATCAAATATACACAACAGCTGATTCGAATTCAACAAATATAATGCAACATAAGCTCTTCGCCGCACTAACTGACTGCTGCGATGCTGGGCCGCTCCTTGTAAAATCAGCATCGAATTCTCCCGTACAATCCAGTATCAATTTTACAGTTGACGAGTTATTTCGAGATTTTTTTTTGTCCTCTCAGCAATTGATGTATTGGAATAAAACCAGGGCCGGCTTAGGTAAATTTCGTAACAATATTTTTAAATCATTTGTTTAAAAGATATTTACAAAAATATTAAACAGCAACTTAGTTCCCACTTTAGAAACTACAATATTTTGAAAATTATATTTTATTTGTATTTTTAAACAATATGAATAACAGATTTAATAATTTATAATTTAAAACTAGACCTATTTTGCCCTATATCTTCCAATCGACAGTGCCTCAAAATTCAGACTCTAATGTTAATTTTGGGGCTAAATTAGACAATTAAATACATATTTTTATAAAAATCAAGCGAATCATGTAGCAGATAAAATGAAATGTCTATATGTGGAAAATAAAAGTGTACATTTTTTATAAATTTAAAACGTTTCCTTTAAAAGTTATTAGTGTAAATATAAGAAAATGCACTCAGTCCCTGCTTATCTGAAACTGGAATATTAGAATCTTGAAGGTGGTACGGAACCTTTAGTATGCGAGTCCAACTCGCACTTGACCAAATTATTTCATAACCCACAAGTCATTACCATTGACGGACTTCGACCTCAAAGTTCAATACATATAAATGCTTATCCAACTAATTATGTCTCCATACCTTACATTAAAAATATTACTCCTAAAATACGACAAATCAAAACTGAAAATAACATTACATTAGCACAAAAATTTATTAAAACCGTGAATTACCTTTTCAGTAAAATAAAAGACAAAACTCCAACTTGTCTTAAATCTAATGTAATCTACAAAATTGACTGTAAAGACTACCAAGCCTCTTATATTGGCCAAACGTCTAGGAATCGAGAACACAGTATCACTTCCCACAGAAGTGACATTAGACTGAATAAAGAACTCGTAGTTTAAATAAAAATCATTCTCCAGATTTTGAAAATGCTCGAATCCTTGGGATGTGAAAAAAATTATTTTAAAAGAAATTTCTTAGAGATGGTGTACATTAATAACCAAAATAACAATATCAATAAAAAGACATATCTTCAAAATCTAAAAATAATTTATTGTAATTTATTAGATATTGAAAACAATCTGAATTTTTTAAGTTAACTGTAGTATATATTATTGCCTGAGGTATTTTATTAATCCCTTTCTATAAGATATAATGTGGTATTTAGATATTCAATCTATTGTATGTCAATTTAATTTAATTTAAACCAGATAGATATATATATATATATATATATATATATATATATATATATATATATCTAAAAGAACGTTTTTGAAGAATATACTTTTTTTTAACTCTATTTAATTCAATTTAATTTGTTTCTTATTACTATACTAAATACTATAATCATATAAAAATATTCTGTAAAATCAACACATCTTTCCAATCATAAAAAATTTTTCAGTCAACTTGCCTATCAAATAATTGGTCAAGTTTGATGTAAATGTGTTTTCCCCAAGATCTTTTTTAAATTATATTATAATATATTAAATTCATTCCACTGAAATGTTGATTTTAATATTTAAACCTCACATACAGTAAGTTGTCATTTATAATTTATTATATATATATATATATATATATATATATATATATATATATATATATTATTCTATTTTGTGTAACTTTTTGAATAAACTGACGATGAAATAAATTTTATTTCGAAAGCTCTTCATACGTAAAAAGAGTATTTTTCTGTTTTTTATTTTCCACCATTTTGGCTGCTTCCCGTTAATCATTTTCTATCAGCATTCCAGCCATTAATACCCCTTGTAAATTTATATATATATATATATATATATATATATATATATATATATATATATGAAAACTATATCAATTAAAACCATATAAAGATTTATTATAAGAGTCTATTAAATGAAGGTCAGAATAATTAACAGACCTAAAGAATCATTACTCAGAACGTCTACAATATAGTGGATCTATCTAAGTTAGTACCATATACAAAATATTCTTAAAACATACACATATATAGAACACAAGTTATTCGATTCAGTAAACCTTATTTTATTCAATACCGAAACAGTTAATAAGATTTGAAAACTGCATCCAATTAAGCATAGCATTACTAAAAATTCTAAAATACATAAATTTTTTAAAAAACAAAAACCTACTTCAAATAAAATTTACTAAGTACCATGAAATAATTTTTTGCTACCACAATTAAATACGTTTTATGAAGTCGGTGTCAAGCTAAAGGGAAGTGCAGTTATTTTAAGTTGTACTTCGCAACTTTGCTGTTCAAACTGGCACCGACTTCAGAAAAGTATTTAATTGTTGTAGTTATTTCATGCTTTTTAGTTAATTTTATTTAAGTCGGTTTTGTTTTTTTTATGTATTTATATTAAATGCAATTTAAATAATTGTATGTTGAAGAAGGAAACGTTTTGTGAAATAAAAGAATCTTTTCGAATTACTCAGTAAGTATAACAAACTGTATCTTCAGTAAAATAAATAAATTCGGAAATAAAAGGATTAAGGAATGCATTTGCAATTATTCACCAATGTAGTGAAAGTAAATCACTTATTGAAATGTAGAATTTGCCGGAAACAAGATCTGCTGACATTTTCAGTGCAATTAACCATAGTTGTATGTAGTACTTAACTTTCAATACTGAAACGAAACAATGAGTAATGATACTACCTGTGAAATATCCGTTTACGCATTTATCTCTATGAATTAAAAGTTAATATTGTTAGTGTCAGTACTACAATCAAATAATAACATTGTTAATTTTATGTCTATACTATCTTTAAACCCCCATGGAAATGTTATTTATACTTACTAAATAATTTTTGAATAATTTATCTGTGGAAGTCTTAAGAACTAAAATAATAAAAAGTCATAAAATGTCTACAAGACTACTCCAAAAGTCCATAATTAACTTAAAGAAACGTTATCCACAATTACCTAGATATTAACCTCGTATAAAATAAACTTTGTAACGTGTGAAAAATTGAAACCGGTACTGTCCACCAAATTATTTTCACCAAAGCATTAGGAGGGGAAATTTTAGGCAATCGGAGTCGGCAGTTAAATTTCTCGATTACCTCGTTTTGTACGTTAATAAGCTCTGCTTGTGTGCGAATATATTTTGCATATTCCGAGGCATGAAGTTGGGAGATAAGTTGATGGCCAGGAAATATTTGGATGTAACCCTTTTTCGAATATGGAAGGGTAGCCAATTTGTTTAAATAGAACGATCATGTGGCAATGTCATATTTTGGGGTCTTACTGTATGCATATGGAAGTAATACAATGTCACGATCGAGTCTGTAATTTTTCTAAGAATATGTTGTTACGTTGGAGTTATTTCCTCGATTGGGTTGAAAAGTTACGGTGGTCCTGTGTCTGTAATTATTTTAGAGATATTTGTCTTTGAGTTTACAAGACTAACACTTTTTTCAAGTACGGTACAAATAACATCATATGTACAAAGTAAGGTAGCACTGTCAACAGTGTTTACCGGTAACTTTGCTAAAGACATGTCATTTTTGCAATTTAATCAATTTTGAATATTTTTTTTAATTCTCACTATTGTTTTTTTTTTCTGTAACTACACCTAATTTCATAAGTTGGGTAACTATTTCATTTTTTTATTATTTTTTTGTCAACCATATATTTTTAATTTTTTTATACTCTCTTCTGTTTATATTTTGCAGTCATCTCTGATAGAAATGGCAAAAATCAGGGAAATCGACATTTGCCACTTACCAACCCACACTGAGGCAGCGTGTTAAGGTATGCCGGATATAGTTTTGGTAGATAAAGTCTCGAGAAAAGCAACCTTAGTTGACATGGCAATCCCTAACAATAATACTTTAAATATTAAGCAGGCTGAAAAAAAAACAATTACAGGGATTTGGAATTTCAAATAAAGACACAATGGGACATGAATAACACACGAACTGTACCAATTATTATGCCAACAACAGGAGCAGCCCCAAAACATTTACTAAATAATTTAAAATAGGAACATCTTTACCAACTAATGCAAAAAGCTGTCTTGTTAGAGACAGCCCGGCCGGTCAGAAATTTCATAGGAAACTGCAGCCGGGACGCCAACCTGTTAACCTGGCAAGGGATTTCTGGGGTGTACTATGCTGCGATATGTTGTATGGTCAAGTTGGGGAAATCGACTTTATTTAAACACAAATAATGGTACAATTTGTATGTTTGTGTTCAATAGCAGAGACATGGGCCAGTTGGTGAAGTTTAGCTATGCTATTCTACCACATAACCAACTTCCCAGTTGGATAGGGATTTTATTTCATATTAAATTTATTTTTGTGTTAATTGTTGACCTTGGGGGGCGATCTCTTTAAGATACGAAAGGGAAACATACACTAATTGAAGTCATTACAATTTTAACCAAGTAGGCTTAAAGACATAACCAGTTCTGCCAAAACTGACAAACGTTTGAACAAAGAATATCAAGTAGTCACTGCCTTGAGAAAGATTATTCGCAACAACCGTGCAATAGTACCAAATTTGTTTATAAGATATAATTTTTTTTATCGAAACGGTGTTCATTAATAGCTATAAATGAAATACTGCAGTTTACTTGAATTAGATAATAAAATTGTCCCTCAAACCAGTCCCAATTTCTGTTAATTCACATTGACTAACTCGTTAGAATTAAATATTTTTCCACTAATTTACAACTTTCCGTTTTCTTACATATTATGGTTGTAAACCGTAATTTAACTTTGAATTTGACATCCTCTTATACTTGTATAAAATATATTACCTTTAACGTATTATGAAAGTTCTAACGTTGCCTTTGTATTGTAAAATTAATTCTGAAATCAATATTAAACAACATAAGTTTTGTTGCAATTTATATTAATATTTTACTGCAACTTTAATTTTATTTCTAGTAACAATGTTATCTAATACTATAATACGAGCAGTGTTTGTATATATACAGGGTGATTTGGTGACCTATTTGAGAGTTAAACTGTTCTTGTAAACATTCTGTCAATACAAATTGTATTTGTATTTTCCGAACATTAACTATTTTATCCTTCCGTCATATTTGCCTAGCATTATATTTTTATAGCGGGACATTTCAAGTTTTCATGGTGAAGAAGTTGGCACGGTAGGCAGTTTTTGGATGAGTAAGATCTCATGATTTTGCATGTTAATTTGATGCATATAATATGAATTGGTGGTGTATAATTATAAAGGGTATTTTAAAATATGTTAGATGGTGAATATAAGTTTCTATGCAGGATGACTAAAATATAGCATCAAATGGAATTAGAGTATAGTTACAAAATAGCGAGAAAAAATAATTTTATAGTTGGAAATTAATGATAGCTGACGTACAGGGCGGAGTAAAAGTATTGCTATGCAGGTTTGCAAAAAAATTTTAATAGATTGTTATACCTATAAGATAGCGTATTAGCATTTGCATTTACAGGGTGGTTGCTATATAGGATGTAAGGGAATTATAATATTGTATTTGTATCTTCCGAACATGTTCTATTGTATGCCTTCGTCATATTTTCCGAGCATTATATTTTTATAGCTAGGCATTTCAAGTTCACAAGGTGAAAAATTTAGCACGGTAGGCAAGTTTTGGATGAGCAAGATCTCATGATTTCGCGTGTTAATTTGATGCATATAATATGAATTGGTGGTGTAAAAGTATAATTATACAGGGTCGTTTAAAATATATTAGATGGTCCATAATAGTTGTTAAAATATAGCGTCAAATGGAATTATAGTATGGTTAGAAAAAGAAAAGAAAAATAATAGCTTACATACAGGGCAGAGTAAACGTATTGCTATGCAGGTCGCTAAAAACTGTTAATAGAATGTTATACCTATATGGTAGCTTACTAGCATTTGAATTTACAGGGATGTTCCAGTATAGCATGCACTGGATTTATAATATTGTATTTGTATGTTCCGAACATATAACTATTTTATGCCTCTGTCATATTTTCCTAGCATTATATTTTTATAGCTAGACGTTTCAAGTTTTCAAGGTGCAAAAATTGGCATGGTAGACAATTTTGGGGTGAGTAAGATCTCATGACTTCACATGTTAATTTGATATATATATAATATGATTTGGTGGTGTAAAATTATAATTATATAGGGTCGTTTTAAATATTTTAGATGGTCCATAAGAGTTGCTATGCAGGATGGTTAAAATATACCGTCAAATAGCATTATAGTATGGTTAGAAAAAAGCGAGAAAAAATAATTGTGTAGGGTACCCCATAAGCAGTTGGAAATTAATGATTGCTGAGATACAGGGCGGAGTAAAATTATTGTTATGCAGGTCGCTAAAAAATGTTAATAAAATGTTATACCTATAGGGTATCTTATTAGCATTTGCATTTACAGGCTGGTTGCAATATAGTACATACTAGAATTATAATAAAACATGGTGGTTCAAATAAAATTACAATAGGTGGCCATAAACAAATGCATATACAGGGTAGTTAAAACATGTGATGATGTGAAATTATAGTTATAGAGTGTGATTTAAAATATGTTATATTTGGTAGCCTATAAAAAGTTGCATATATAGGGTGGAACGGAATTATAGTTATACAAAATGTTAGAATATAAACGTATTATAGCGTAGCTTGCAACTATATAATAGTTGAAATATAAAGCGAAGTAGAATTGTAGTTACAGAGGGTACTTGAAAGATTTTGGAAACAACAGTGTTTGTAGAATGGTCAAAAGCGGTCGCACATAAAGGGTTGTTGGAATATGGAATCGAGTGGAATTGTAGCGTTATTAAAAAATTGTTAGAAAAAAATGTTTGAATGGGTTTTTCATAAGAAGTTGCATATATAGGGTGGTTGAAATATAGAGGGGAGTAGAATAAAATTGAAGTAGAATAGAGAGTAGAACACTATGTGAATAAAAAATGTAAAAAAAAATATTATATTGGGGAGTTAAATTAGTTTACATAACAAATGTCCCATTATTTGGATATATGTACTTTTATGAGAAAACCTTCAATTTACAAGTGAAGCTCGGTTACCCAGGTACTTTCAAGTAAATGCCCGAAAAATTAATTATTTTGAAAGTTCTGAAAATATATAGTTAAATGTGTATACTTTTATATATTGCTTTTATATATTGGCTGATTCCTTTTTCCTACCTTACATTCGTGATTTATTCTCTTGTTTATACACAGAACGTATCAAAAATAAGGTAAAATATTTAAAGTAGTTATCCTTGTGTGCATTTTATGAAAAAAATCTGACTTTCGAGTTTTAAAATTTGTATTTATACAATATACGGATACCCTTACCATATCACCCCGGATTTCTCCCTCTTTCACATCACAGCAATTGTCTCCTAAAGTACTGGACGGGAAAGGTTGAAATTTGGTATCAGTGTATAGTTTAGTGACTCGACGAGGAGTACATATCGTAAATGAAAAAATTTTAATTTTAGAGGTTACTTTTGGGGGGAAAACTAAAAAAACGACCGTTCCCCCTTACTACCTAAACCATAAGAATTAAAATTTTGAAAAAAAATAGAGATATCTGAATTTGAAAAATCAAGAGAAAACTCTACTAATAATTTTGGAGGGCCCATTACAGAATTACATGGAAAATTTAAAATTGAAATTGTTTCTAACACATCATGTAATATATGAAATGAAAGGGCTCATTATGGCGAAAGCAAATATATTTTTTTCATATTTCTAAAATAAATTATTTTAAAAATATTAACACAAATATAATCTTTTTTACCAATTCCATCTACCTTATCTCCGAAACTATAGGGTGTAAAATTTTGAACAAAAATACGGATATAGGACCTCACCTGAACTTTACTGGAAAAATAAGGAGAAACCCTTAATATCAATTTTAGGGGGCAAATTATAGCATTAAATGGAAAACATGAAAGCAAAAAGATAAAATAAATTCTTATTTCCCGCTTTATTTCCAAAAAGCATACTACCTAAAATTTTGAAAATAATTAGGGGTACTGAGGCTCACTTGAAATTTATAAGATAAATTAGTCGAAAGCCCCCATAGTAATTTTAGAGACAAATTATAGAATTAAATGGAAAATAAAAATTCAAGTTTCAAACATCTAATATATCAAATAAAATGCTCATTAAGTCAGATATCATATCAGATAAAAAGCTCATTATGTGAATTACAAATATATCATACTTTTAAATGATTTGTTTAAAAGATATTAACAAAAATATTCAACATCGACTTAATTTGCACTTTAGAAACTACAGTATCTAAAATTTTGAAAAATATTGTATATTTGTGTTTTTAAATAATTTAATAATTTATTATTTAAAAATTTCCCCTTTATCTTCCAATCTATAGAGCCTCAAAATTCAGACAATACATTATAAAAAGCTTCCCTGGAAGTCTATTAGATAAATAAAACTGTTATGTTCATTTTGGGAGCCAAACTGGAAAATTAAATACATATTTACCTATTTTTTTAAAAATCAAGCGAATCATGAAGCAGATAAAGTAAAAAGTCTATGTGTAGAAAATTAAAATGTGTAGAAAATTTTATAAATTTAAACCGCTTCCTCTAAAAGATATTTGGGTAAATATAAGAACATACACTCATTCCCTGATTGCCTGAAACTGGAATATTAGAAAAAGATATATTTTAATTCACCTACATTGTATCAAATCTTGAAGGTGGTACGGAACCCTTAGTACGCGAGTTCAACTCGCACTTGACCAAATTATTCTATAATAACTGTTATGTTATGTAGAGATCATTATGGACTTTCGTACACGTGTTCTATGCACCAAGATGCATTTTCTGATGTACAAACAGTTTTATTATTTCTACTAATGGCGTCCGCATAGGTCTTGCATGTTTTGCATTAAATTCTTTTTATCATAAAAAACAGGTCACTAATTTTTCATAAATAAAAAAATATTTTTGATATCTCAATTCGTTTCTCAGCAAATTTAAGGTCTTGATTTTCTTTCAAGCGAGATCATCAGCATATGTAGCTAAAAGAAGGAAATATTTGATAGTGTAGCCTCCCTGAAGAATTGAAAGACTGCAGAAGAATTTGAAGAGCTGTGGAACTCGAGTTAAGTTAAGGTCTTGGGAAGACATGAAGAAGAAGGACTTGAAATCTGTGAGAACTGACTGAGGGACTGTATTAAAGAGAACTGACTATCGGTGGACAAATAGCGTTTTTGATTCACTGAAGTAAAGCATAAGAAGAACAGGAAGAGCAAGAGCTGGAGGACTAAATAATTGGAGAACTGGTTAGAAGGACTGAGAAGAAACACATGTTTTTGACAGTTCCTTCGGAAATCCTAGGGTACATATTAAGGAATTGACCATCAATAATTCAACACATAAATAAATTTAATAATAAATAGAATAGCTCCAGAGCTGATCGGAAATACTTAAGATCTTGAGTGAACAGAAAAAGAGCTTTAGGTCTTTTTGTGGGAAGAATAGGTCACAAAGGAGTTTTCACCACGCTCAAAAAGTGACAAATTGACATCGATTTCCTTATGTGCGATCTTGTCGAAACATTGTGAGGAAGAAATAAAGTATTCTTCAATTTCGAACATGAATCTTCATAAACCCAGATGTAAATGGTACATATAAAGTAGGGTTATTAAATACCTAGTGATAATAAAGCTTACCAACTTCTGCTATTCTCTGTGCGAACGATATCCTAGATGTCGATGTACATTTTTTTGTCGCTTAATAAAATTGTCTTCCACTTCGCACATTTTTTTAAAGGCATCCGTGCAAAAATACCACTATAGAACCAGTTTGTAGAGGCTAATGACACAAGACATGGCAATTATTTTTTGGTCCAAATCAAAATTATTCAGATATTTTTCACATCTATAACATTGCAACTTTACACTACTCGGCATTTCAGATACAACACGAAAATATAAAGAAAACTCATGTTTGTTTAGGCAGAACCCTCTATAAGAACAACAATAAATAAAAAGTTTCATTACTTCATTGTGAGCACTAAAAATTTTTTCGAATTAGACGAATTTGACTGACGGAAATAATTTTTGCAATTGCGTATTTCCTCTCATAGAACACAGTAAAAGCTAACTATTGAGATATTTTTTATACAACGAAATTAAATACAAAATCGAAGGTCAGCAAATTGGTGGAAAATAATAGTTTAAAAGGATTGAAGTGTTTTTAATGAATTTACGGTTGCAGAATCTTAATAAGGAAAACTCTCAATTGAAACATCACCAAATCTGCATGGCTCGAAGGATCGCTATGAATGCTTGGCCGCCGCAAGCCACTCATATTCCTCTGGTAACTTTTCTAGTATATTTTGCTGAAAGTAGTCTATACCTACAGAACATCGGGTCATACCAGCTGTTTCCCTTTTGATACATTTCTTTTAATATGTTTTTTATTTACTGGCAATTTATGAATAACTTTTAGTATCTATAGCAATCACTCGTTTAAAATAACCATTTGTACATTGCATTAGTAATAGATGCACTATCGCTAATACATTATCTTCTCTTATAACTACTAGTAAACATTTTGAACACATATTTCATTGAACAAATTCTCAAATCAACCTTTCAACATGTAGGTGCCATTACCAATACACAAAAAAATTCTTTTAGAACGGTGAAGTTAAATTTTGAAAAACATTTAGCGACCTCAAGTAGAAAATGACTGAAAAACGAATTTTCGATTTTAGACATTGTTTGCTTTCAAATGCTTTAGAGACTCACATAGACTCGGAAACGTTTAGAATTGTTGAAATATACAGAATTGTTTACAGTGTGATGTTATTACCACGAATACTTATGAAGTTTCAGTTTTTTATTCTGTTAGCTAACTTGTTTTAAACTTTGACTTTGACTGTTAAAATTGGTCTTTTGTGATATTTAACAAATAGCAATATAGAAACCCAGCCAGATATTCTTATGTAAAAAATACATTTTGTAATTCTAAATTAGTATAACGTATGAATTTAACATTTATTTATTCATCATTATTTTATACGCAAGGTAAGATTAATCATTTTCTAATGTTACTTATATTTACTTAATTATGGCTAATAACTTCATAGCATATTGTTTTTTTATTTTTTCTCTAATTGTAGATCTAAATTCGATTAGTGGGTGAATAGTTAATTTCGACTTTCTTTAAAATCGAATACATTACGGCATATTAATAAAATATCCGGAAGTGGTTTTTAAAATTATCTACTTTATTCTTAAGAGTCTCCAGAAACGGGTTTACTAATTGGTGTTTGTTAAAATGCTTGGAATGTTGCTCATTAGGTGTAATTCCAATGTTTGGCTACTACATATATATTTAGGTTTGCAAGAAAGTTACTGATTTATTTTCTTCTGTTTCATTATGTTAACATTCCGTATGTGAGAGTTTGTTTTTGTTAATAAAATGCAATCCCCCAGTGGTCAAAAATTTATTATATGTTTAAGTTTAAACATTATTTGTTGCTGATATTTAAAAATTTTCATTATTGGACCCATAATGGTTGAAATATAGGCTATTATTGCGTAAAACCTTAGAGGTGATACTTAATATAGAGTGTCTGATACTCCGACAATAACTTAATGAGCAGTAAGAGAGAAAGACAACCGAGTGGAAGTATCTTCCTCTATGTTACAAAAAGTGATATGAAAACATCTATCAATTAAGAAAAAAATCAAAAACGGTAAGCTTTCCAGATGTTATATGCGCTATAAAATATAGGGCATGAGCCCAACCCGCCGACCATGTTTGGCGAACTTTCTACAAAAAACCCCACATATAATACAGGTTTGAGTAGTAGAATTCGATGGAATATAAAACCAAAAAATCTGAGACGGATCATGTAATATATTAACGGAAATATATAAAAAAAATCTCCCTTAACCAGCGAAACTGCTGATTCCAAAATATTGAAAAAACCCTCTATCAATTATTACTGGAGAAATAAAGCGAAAATGCTAATATTAATTTAAAAGCTGACATTATAAAATTAAATCGAAAATAAAACATTTTTTTCAACGGCATCCATAATTAATAAATTGAAAAAGCTTTACAAAAAAAAATCAAATGTTACACTTGTAATTTAAAATAAGTAATATTTTAATATTTAAAAAATGACCTATTCATTACTTTACCTCTGAAACGATTGAACATAGGTTATAAAATCCAATGATTAAATTGGGCTACACCGAAAGTTTATTACCAAAAGAAAGGGAAAATCCGATTCTTACTTTTGTGGGTTAAATTGGAAATGTATATAAATATTCTTACAAATGTCAGGGGCACCAGACCAAACGAGAAGGCCTACTGTGAGAAAGAAATATATATTTCTGATACATTTAAGACTCATAGTATAGAAGATATTAACGTAAATATAAGAAACTCATTTGTTGCTCATCTTAAATTAGAGAAGCGAAGAATATATTATGATTTATGTGAAAGGTGGTACTGAACCTTTAATATGCGACCCCAATTCACACTTAACCAAAATCTTTAAAAATTTCCTTAATATCACTATGATTAATTAATATTCATATTTTAGCTGACAACAGACAAGATACAAGCTGACACAAAAGTGATAGTACAAGTGTAAGTTATACAACGCTCTATACAAAAAGAGATCAACAGAGTATAGAATATAGTCTCTCGCATGAGTATGGACAAGAATATTGAATAGATAGATTAATAAGAAATTAGCATAGCATTAGTTGTTGTTATTTTTACAGTAAATAAATACTTCCAGTTCAATACACACTTTTACGTACTACCAACCTCAATGAACTAAATTGGTAGTGGTAGATAAAAGTATTCCATTTTACTAATTCACAAATCTTTAGCCTTTTATTTATCAGCCGTTATACTGTTATAATTTTTTTAACTATTGTTGCGGAGGCTCTACCTGATTTTTGACTGCTTATTGTGGTTTTCTCACCTTATTTAAATTCTGTAACATATAAGAAATAAAAAGTTGTAATAATCAAAGTATATATTCTTCTGATTTTTTAAATAACACCACAATTGCCGGAACATCTATATATTTCAAATGGTCCAAATTTTCACAATCTAAATCAGACCCCGTTTTCAATGGAACTATAACTTAATACAACTGAACAAGACAATTAAAAATTAAAATATTCGCAATGACAAACTAGTAATTCAGATTTTGACACTAAATATAAGACAATAAGACTGACTTAACTAACGAAATTTACCGCAAATTTGATATATACAGGGTAGCACTAAAAAATTCTAATTTTCATATTAACTAACAAAGCGTCTTTCAAAGTGGAAGATTTTGACTTTGTTATAAGATAGCGCATTTGCAATGAGATCAAATAAATTCTGATGTTCCAGAGATCCAATAAAATTAATTTGGTGTTGTTTCCTGTAAATTAGAAAAATGAAAAATATTGATAGCAGAATTATCTTTCAGAAAATACTCAAAATATTGGAGCAATTCGAAAAATTGATCAAATTACTGGTTATTTCTTAAAGGAGGTCTGTCTTCAGCATAGATGCTCTAAGAGAAAAATGTGCAATATTACCTACTTGTCGACCTGGGTACGATTTTGTGTATTGTATATTGAGTACCTGTTATGGAGAGGTTCATCGCAACACTAAATATACTTTAATGTTAGCAATATTTGTTGGATGTTTGATAAGAAGTACATTTCTGCGTTTGTTTAAACGAGTTAATTTGACACTGTTTGCCATCAAAATTATCGACCAACATACCACCAACAAAAAAACATAAAGTGGCAGAACACCTCCGAAGTTACATAGATACATGTGTACTACACATTAACAATTAAAATTAATTAGTCTGTCACAGAAAAGAAGGAAGCAGTGAAAACTTTATTTGGTGACCAAAATATGTAATAATATTTATATCAAGGATCTTGGGATTATTACATGAATTATTAAAATTAAATTAAATTAATTGAAAATATTCTATTAATATAGACAAAATCGATAACACTAACTATTTGAGTAACTTGCCTAGCACACATCTGATTATCTCTGTCGAACATATATATATATAGATTTGGTGAAAGTTTACTACATTGAACATGTATTACAATTTTTTGTTTCAGCATTTTGAATTTAAGACCAAATCTTTAAATCCAGTTTCTGCCATTACTTAATAATAATAATAATAAAGACTCTGCTATTAACAACGACAGATGCAGGTACGGTTGTCAAACATCTGAATCTATCCAGCATATCACAGGAAGTTGTCAAGCTTTCGCGGCAACTGAATACAAAGAACGACACGATGCTGTTGCAAAAATACTGCTCCTGGAACTAGCACTGAAACTTGAACTATCACAGTCTGTTTTAGAAAATAACAACTACAAGCTGTACTGGGACCGCACGATACAAACTGATCAGACTGTTGCTCACAATAGACCAGATATACTTTTAATAGATAAAGTCTCTCGGAAAACAACTTTAATGGAAATAGAAATTCCTAACAACAATAAATATCAAGCAGGCTGAGAAAATAGGAATTTGGAATTTCAAATAAGACTCAGTGGGACAGACATGAACAACACACGAACCGTACGAATTGTTATGTCAACGACAGGACTAGTCCCAAAACATCTATTAAACAATTTAAAATACCTTGGTCTGGACGAACATCTTTACCAGCAAAAAACTGTCTTGTTAGGAACAGCCCCGACAGTCAGGAAATTCATGGGAACCTGCCGTCACGACTCCAACAACGGGCCTGAAAACCTGGCAAGGGCTCCCAGAGAGCTAAACCCGTTTGATATCTACGATATATGGGGTTTAGTGAATTTCCCCCTAAAGGCAGGTATAGCGTGGGAGGGAGTGTGCTGCCATACATTGTATGGTCAAGTCGGGGGGATAATAATAAAAGACTGAAGGTGTACATTATTCTTTAAATTGGCAGCAACAATAAAGCAAAGCATATCCGCTACTTTCGTTTGTTAGATTGGGGAGTCTTGTTCCATAATCATGAAGATACAACTATTTAACATTCTTAGGGGTAACTTATACAATATGTTAATAGATACAGTTTCGGACAATATTATTCGTAATGATCAGAGGTAAATGTTTAACAGCAGAACAATGTATTTGTTATTATTATTTAAAGTACACAGTAGTGCTAATATAGGTACTTAAATTTGTTTGGGGAAAATTAAAGGCGGTCGGAGTATATTGAAAATGTCTAATATATTTCTAGATTTTTTTATTGCAAATTGGTACACGACCTAATAATAATTAATGGTCATGTTTTTAGGTGAATTGAATTCAGGGTAAAATTGCAGTGTCCCCCCGATCGTTTTTCACCGTCTATATTTTTATTGGCAATGATAAGTACGAAGTGAATTGCGTATTAAAACGCTAAAAAAATAAATAATGAAAGTAGGTAACTTTACAATTAATATCATTGATAATACTTCTTCAGAAAAATACTTACCTCACCCGATTCAAAATTTTAATTTAATTGCGTGCAGCATGCCAACATTTTCAAAATATATATCTGATCAAAATCAATTAATTATTATCTGAAGATTATTTGTGGCATCTCGTTTCGTTTCACCTACTTCAAAGAGATAGAGGATTTCAATTCCTCTGTAATGTTTTTATGTGTGTTCAGCGATTACTCGAAACCGACTTAAGAAATTTAGATCATTTAAACTGGATTCTGTAAAAAAGGATCTCGAAGTGGTCCCATATATTTTGTCTTCTAAATATTTTTTACAAAACATAGCTTTTTAATCCACTTTGGTGGAGGCGATAGTATTAAAAAAAGAAAATTTCTCTTTTCAGAACCTGAGGTGTTATAAACTGAAAATAGATTGGAATTAAATCAAAAACGAAGTCAATCGAGGTTCTCATTGGTATCTATATAAAATGTGTCTTCATAAGTTGGGATCAAACACACAATTTTCTTTTTTTTTCAAAATATTTTTTACCATTGCTTTGCACACTTCACAATCCAAGGCAACGGTGGCGGTTGATTGCTTTGGATTATTAATAGTAGATCCCCGAATGTCCAACTGTTTTGTTTTCTGAAACAGTTGGTCTTCCTTCTCGTTTCCTCTGCATTACACTTTCAGTTCTTTAAAAATGTTCCACCAATTCTCGTTGGCACTTTCTGCGTACGAGATTTTAGGATAAAGATTAAATAAACACTTGTTCTGTTTCGTGAAGATTACGACAGATTTAATGATAAATGACTTGATTTATAAGCACAACAAATAATTCAAAACTAATTGTGCAATTACAGTAAAATGGTTGTCGAATTTTGCTCTGTAAGAACTCATCAAATTTTAGCATACTAAAAGCGTCAACAATATAATGCAAATATATTGCAAATAGAGCATCACAAAACAGTCACATTCAAAAATGGTTAATTGTCCCCATTTGACACTTCCACAGAAAGCCGATTTAAATTTTATATCAAAATCTACGTTCGTCGACTACAGTTGACGTTTTTGTTATAGATCGATATCATTTAACTAAAGTTAACAGGGGAGAGAGCAATAAAAGTCCTCTCTGTATAACTTATAGCTATGATTAATGAAGAAAATAAGCATGAACCGAACCTAAATCTACCCAAGGAACAAGACATATATACCTATTTTAAAACTGTTCTTAATAACTTTCATATCCTTTGTCATCCCCTTGGGGGTAGAATTTACAAAACGTGCTTAAACTATAATTTTTTCTACCTATTTAATCTGTTTACCAGCCTAATTTTATCAAAATCACTACTTACAAATTTTAAGATTCCTTTTTGACTCCAGATTTCCAAGCCAAATATTCAAACATTCTATCTGTTATAAACTCATCTCGTTCAAAGGTTTAGAGATATAATTTAAAAATGTTCATTCGTTTCATGAAATTAAGACCCTTCTTACCAAAATTCACATAAAAAGGTCAATTGTTTAGACGTGAAAAAGTAATTGACAGGCAAACAAAAAGGCACACTCTTGCTTTTGTATAGTAGTATATATACAGTCCATAGCGAATGGATAATTGTAGTTATACTACTGTTTTCGTTGTAAATCAGGTTAGGTTTTGAGGCCTAGAAATATGACGTTTCATATTCATTTTGAAACCTTAAAAGTGACTTAAATTTCTAACATTGGAAATGTTAAATGTGACTTTTGTAAACCTTCCGTTATGTAAAGGGTAGGTAATCCAAAAAATTAAAATACTAAAAAAGCAAAGGTATAAAAATTTTACATTGGTTTGAAAATATTATTCATATATAAACCAATCGCAACGACATATTATTATTCAAATATATTAACCAAATTATCAAAAATTACCTTATCAAGCTTACCTGCCATTTTTTAATTTCAGTCAGTCTGTTAGCCACCACACATCCCGCACTTCCTGCACCAATCACAATGAAATCATATTCTTCTTGTTTATCAGCATCACCATAATTGTAGATGTATTTATTGCTGTTATCACGAAAATTGTCACTCCAATCCACATCAAAGTAACTTTCAATTTTACTGTAACCCCCATACCCAAAACTACCGAATGATTTCGCATCCGAATCCTTCGATTCACCCAAAAGGGTTGCTACCAACTGAAGAAACAAAAAAGTTGATGGTTGACATGTCGTAATGTTCGTATGAACGGCACACGCTTGAGATAAATCTGGCGGTATGAAGCTCATTGTTATTAAGAGCAATAGATCATTCAGAATGTATAGTTCTTTAAATTGCGAACCGCACTAGGTAAATTCTCAAGATATCGACGCGTTTCACCCTACCATTTGGGAACTGATAGTGCGGGGGATCGTGTTGTTGGCTTTGCTATAACTTATTAAGTGCGAATTCCAACGTCCGTAAACAGTGAACCATACTGACAAATGATACAGTTTACTTTGCTCAGTTAGAACCATGTTAGATTAAAAAACAAGTACATTTCTTGTTTCAATTTACATTGTGGTATTTTAAAATTCTATATTATATTGGCCATCAAGCCGTATTATAATTAACTGCATACATTTACATTAAAATCTTATTACTTAGTCAGTTTAAGTTGCTACTTTAGTTTAAGTTTCAAGTGAAATTTTAAACATTTTTCTATCAAAAAATCATAACGTAATAAACAAGCAACATAGTAAGTCATTTAATTAAAGCCTGCAGAAATTGTCACAAATGGAAATAATTTTGCGTTCTATCGTAAAAAATTATATAAATCAAAAACAAGTAGCAGGTTGAAACTTATTCAGAACTGATATCGTGTACTTGATTTTAATTTAGAATTTATACTTGATTGTATAATTTTTAGAAAGATTGAAGTATATTAATATTTATAGAATTGTAATTTTTTTTAAGAGGTTAATAACATTCCTTATAATATGTTATTTAGCGAATGACATCAAGTACAAATAAGAAGATTTGAATATATATATATAAGCACAATAGTGTAAATTAAACAGCTAAGCACACATTTTAAACACTGTAACACGTTATACTATCTTAACAGATACTTTATCCAACCTAATGTCGATGCGAATGCCTCTAGGAAACCAGACGGGTTTCTGTTATAAACACACAAAGGGCTTTCGCTTGGAAACATTCGTTATTCTGTCTAGCCGTACTGTAGTCACATTGAGGATATACGATTTTCCTTCACTTATGGTGGAGGACCAGTGTGCACCCTGTCCAAAGCCGCCTCCAGTCTGCGGTTCAAATATATCGTTGGAATATTAAGATCCCATATCCGAAACCATTGGGTATAGATTCTTTAGATTTCAGATTATACTCAGATGCCCATTAGCCCATAAGTTTTTACCCGTTTAAAGTTGTTCAGTTTAAGGGAGCGATGGTTGTCTAAATTTAAGCTGTTTGCAGTTTACTCGTGAAAGCTCTTTATGAATGGGTAGTGCCGTTTTGTCAATAACTTTCTGATATTCTCGTTATAAGACCTTTTGTATGTGCTTATCCAGGGGCAATAGGTTAAACAATACCAGACAGTATGTAGGTCTTGATTTAATGGTACCAAAAATTAGTCTCGTACTGTTATTTAATCGTTTGTCAATTATTTTTGAATGACAGCATGACAAGCTGTTGACACAGAGAATACACGAGATGGTTACACTTAGTTTTTGAATGACATTGTCTCCAGTTCTTATTTATCCTGCAGTATTCTCCAAATGTTCTTTGTACATAAGAATGCGATCTTTCAGATACTTAGGGTAATTGTTATGCTTCAAGGTAATTTCTCCAAGCTGTACACTTATTTTTGTATTTGTCAATGTATTGTTAAGGTGGAATGTAGATGTCTCAGTTTTAGCTGCATTAGATTTGACTCTTCACTTCTTAAAGTATGTATGCAGTATGGGAAGATGATTGTCGAGAACTACTTCTGGACAGCAAAACATTATTATTTGGTGTCTAGTGCTATGTCATCCACGTTAAAAAATTCTCCTCTGTGGCAGGGATATATAGAGGTTATATAGAAAATAAACAAGAGCGGTGCCAAGAGTAAGCCCCTGAGTAGTCCATTACTGATCTTAGTATTGCTGTTTCTTTCATCGAGAATCATTAAAAAGCATCTGTTGCAGAGTATATTTTGCATTAAGTGAGCCGTTATTCGACAAGGACGATACATAATAATTTACAGATTACACTCCTTTCAGTTCATTTGATTAGTTAATGTCAAATTCAGGAACACGGCGGAAAACCAGCCTTTATGTAAGACGTTGTTGCTAGCAGTTGGTCACAACAACTACAGCTAGGTCTAAATCCTTCTTGTTGTTGTTGTTCGGGTGTTCAGTATGTGTCGCAAATTCTTCTGTAAATGATACGCTCAAGAAAATTATATGACAGCTCAGTAGAGCTATTGGTCTGTAGTTTTAGGGCATGTAGGGTGAATTTCCTGGGTATAACAATAGATTTTGATGTTATAATATCGTTGGAATATGACCACTTCTAATTATGCCTGTAAAGAAGTGTGCGAGTCACATAATGGTCGTTTCCTCAAAACAGATAAAAAAATCTGGGTGAATATCGTCGAAACCTGAAGCTTTACCTAGTTTCGTGTCTTTAATTGCGGTGACCATCTCCGCATTTGTAATTGGTCAACCAGATAAGTGTGACTCGTCAGAACGATTTCATTCTCTTGACTGCTTCCGACCACAGCTGCTTTCTAGTAGCATCTAAACTGGTCAAAAGATAGACGGCGATTTCTGAATAACAACTGTTTATAAAATTTTCGTAGAGTTATTGGGAGGTCCTTCAGGGAATATAGTCTTTAATGAAGCATCGGGGGATGTGTTTTGTATCTACGCTGATAACAACTTTTCTTTCCTTATAATACCCATTTTATTACAGCAGTTAGATTTTTGCGCTCGACCGAAAAAAGATCTGGGTAAATATTTTCTATTTTGCTTCCTTTTGACTTATAGGATATTACTCTGCTACTGCTCTGTTAACATTGTTCGAATAATAAAATAAACATAGGATAGACCCTGACAGAAAACATCTAGTATTATGATCAGAAATAACACATAGCGTTGTACAACGACACTATTGAACAAAGCCCTATTTCTTGGTAAAATCGTTACCTGTGGAAATTGTTGCAAGGATTTGCTCAATTTTAAATTTTTAATCATTCTTTACAAATGTACTGTTTGAGAAACCCTGATGTATGGTATAGATATTGTAGTAATGTGATTATCTTGGACGTCAGTATTTTTTGGTGAAGTTTGGTGTTGGTTGTTAGAGATAGTTTGATACTCGATTTTGTTTAACTCTTTATTAATAAATTTTTCGGGTTAATTATTGGCAGAGAGCGCATTTTTTATAAACGTTTTTTCTTATTGAATTTATTGGTGCTAGAGCAGTTGGATTTACTGCATGGTTTGTTCGTTGTTGTTTCTGTCGTTACCTAATTCATGCAAATCTTCAAGATTATGTTCTCAAATAACGAGTGTCATCAACATAACGCCACCAAACCAAAGTTTTTATCGGTTATTTAGAAAATTGTTTTTTTTTTCCATAAAAATGTTACTTAAAGCAGCAGATAGACAGGAACTTGTCTGTTTGTCTGCTGATGTCTATATATCATAATAAGGAAAGGTGACAGTGAAAAGTGTAAGACAAGATCAAGCAGCGATTACATTAGAAAGATCCTGCAAAGACCAAATTTATAAAATCAATGAGCAACAGAAACATAATACATGATATCGAGCAGTACATTTGGTGCTTACGGACCTCCACAACGCTAACGTCTCAACTCGTAGATCGAAATGTTAAAATATTTGCACACTCATCTCTCTTCAGGGTTAAACCATGGTTAACTAAAATAATAATATACCAATAAAAGCAGAAGAAGACCTGTTAAACAATTTCGAACTTAGCAAATTGTTACTCTGTTAACGAATTGTATTTGGAAAATTTACCTTTTACTGTTTCACCCCATGCAAAAAGAATAGAAAATCTTACCACGCAAATTCAAAATTTAATGATTTTACCAACAAATGCTGTTAAATTTCTAGGAACTACCATGAATGACAATCTTCGATAACATCAACATATTTTCAATTTTTATAGTTTTTATTACCAAATCTGTCAAAAAAAATTTTGTTACAATAAGATGCATTTCATCAGAATAATTATGAAAATAAAGTGGCTTAATTCGTGCCCTTTCTCTCCTTATTACACACCGCCGAGTTTATATATTTTAGTAGATACTGTATTCTGAAGTAGGAAAAGACTAACAACAAGTTCACAATACTATTGTGATTTTATACGAAGGTTATGAAATTCGAATGTTCAATAAAGTAACACGCAAAATTAATAGCCAGTTGGAATAAAACAGTTTCAATATTTTATTTGACAATGACAATGTATGTATCATTTGTGTCAATCAAATTCCCCATTGTTTTCAAAAGCTCATTTGTCGAATTTTCTACTTTCAGTTTATGATTGTTGGGAACTAACACCACGGATGAGAACAAAAAAAGATTGTATACTCCAAAAAAATTCTAACGTCTAGTCTTAACCTGAATTCATTTTCAAGGGCATTAAAATTTGAATAAGTTGAAATTGAAGATTTGATATTTAAGACAATTTTGCTTAACATAACTAGGGAATTTGTTTTTGATCCAGATGGTAGCACAAAAAAAATCCAAACATCGTATATAATAGTCAAGCTACTTTCAAGTTTGAAGAACTTGAAAGTGTTGTCTGCAGAATTTGTATATGACTCTATATGGCGACTTTGTTTCAAGAGAGTGCATTCGCCACAAATGGAAGTTTCTCGCTTATTTCACGAAAATTTTCCAAATTTGCCGCCTGTATGCCAAGGAACAATTAGCAAAATAGAAATGCAGTTTCGCGAGCTTGCAGATAAAAAACTAGCTGCCAATGCTCTAAGTGATAATACGAAATTGGATATTATGCTAGAGTTTCAAGAAAACCCACATAATTCCCATCCAAAAGCAGCCCACTGTTCAACGATAGCCACAGATCAATTTTTCGAGTTTTAAATGATGGTAAGGTTAGATAACAGTGTGATCCAATTAGAAGATGACAGAGCAATTGGAAATCATATCATAGGTCTCTTTTTCATTGATGGCAATTTGAATGGAGATAAATATTTAGAACTGCTCCAAAATAATGTCGTGCCAACTTTGACAAACTTATATCCTGATCCAGTAAACCTACAAGTTTCTGTTTCTGCCAATACAATATGGTTTCAGCAAGATGGAGCACCTCCCCATTGCGAAATCAATGTCCGGCACTACCTGAACCTAGTCAATCCTCTGATTGGCGCTATTGGACTACTTTCTGTGGGGATATGTCAAAAGTACTGTATAAAAAACTAAACCCTTCAACTTAGGTGAGCTAAAAAGACGAATTAGAGTTGCGATTAGGTCATCCACGCCTGAGTTGTTGAGTAACGTTAGAAGATATTTCTATACCAGATCAGTAAGTTGCCAAGACGTTCGTGATCATTTTGGATATTTACTACAATGACTTTAATGGTTTTTGTATTTTTATATTATTAAGCAATAATCAGTATTACTTATTAGATTTTTAGTGTAATGTAGCGAATTTGTGAAAAAAAATAATTTTCTTTTTCTATTTTTAATTTTACATGACACACCCTATATAGTTATTTTGTAGAAAAAATGCGCATTTAAAAATACAAATCGACGTGTCCATGCGTTTTTCCCAATACGCCCTTCTTTATTCGTTATCGAATTTATTCTAGTTGGCTGTTCCGCACTGTATAACCAACATTTGATCTGGTTCACCATCATTTGAACTACAATTCTCTAGGGGATTTTTTATAACAGGCAATAATCCATCTTATAATTAACTTTCTAATGGGTGTTTCTAAATTGAGCAGAAGAGTTTAACGGGTGACTCTTCAACAAAAATAATGGACGTCTTTTATACAGTTTTTGGTTTAAACTCTTTCTCCTCCAAGACACAGTCCATAAAATTTAGATATCCTAGAAAAAAATTATACTTATAAATGGCATTTTTATAACCCAGAAACATTATCGAAAAGGGACAGTCAACCCCTCTAATATTTCAAAAAGTTGCCAGAATTTTTCACGCTTTAACAAAGAATTTTACAGAGTTGATATTATATAGACATTTTAAATTTAAATGTATTAGTAACGGACATGAATAACAAACAACGAATGTCTAAAAACGACGAACATTATATTATTTAAACAGCTTAATAACATACTATTTTCTTAACAGTTGAGTATCTGATGTGCCAAATTACAGTTACGAAATGTTTAGTTGCAGTTTAAAAGTTTCTCAAATGAACCAAATAAAATCCGTGAAAAGAAGTTGGTGGCCAAGGCGAACAATTTATTTAAGTTAAAATGCAGCAAAACTAATTGGCAATTTATTCAATCGTGGCGACATTGATCTTGCATTTATTCTTCCCAATTAATGTTAGTGCGTGTTTAATTTTCTGATTAGTTAACATTTCTAGCAAATGTGGAACAAACACGTTATCAACAAACATAACAATTATCTCACATTGGAGAAAATGAACTAGTTTTAGTAAACAGATTGTTTTTGTAGAGTTCTCAAGTGACTCAACTTATTTTATTTATTCGCTAACATTGAATATTACAGTCTGTCTAGTTTCGAATACAGCATATTATGTAATACTTTGTTAAAATATACAAATAAATATTGTCTAATTAACCCTCAACTGCTTGCGAACTTGTCCGACATAGTCAGACACGCGGTTTTTACAGTCACCTACTTATAATCACTTAACAAGCAAATTAATTAACATTACTTCATGATTTTGGAAGACTTGTATTTATAAACAATTTGGCAGCAAAAATGTTTATTTTAGATCTTCCAATTGATTTTTTCTCGAAAACCAAAGATTGAAAATGGAGCACTGAAATGGATGAAACATTTACCCCATGACCGCAGGGGTTACCCCACGAAACATGGTTTTTCAAAGTTTCCTTTGAAGTCATAAGTTTCTAATATATTACCATTTTTATTAAAAACAAGATTAAGATAGACTCGATAAATATATTTTATCATATTGCAAACACTATTATGGTGCTTTTGTCAAAAGTATATTTTTATAAGAATTGGCAAATCTATTGAAATTCGGCCTTTAAATGTATTTAAATATGTAGATACAATTGTCTACATAAAAAATTTCAATTCCATATAAAATATTAACGTAATATATATACTAAATTAATTCTGAAGACGGGAAATGTAATGACCGACAACGAGGATTTTCGGTTTTTACATTTCGCTTCTTCAAATTTAACGATATGTATCAATTACATAAAGAAGTGTTCGAGAGGACATTCATTTGTGGGAAGCGCAACTGATGAAGGTTCCCTAACCAGAAACAATAAATATTATATATATTGTCTTGCGTACAAAAAATTGACACTTCGAAGGGAGTACTAAATTAATATTAAGTATAGTATTTTTAAACAATGTTAATATATATATATATATATATATATATATATATATATATATGAGTCCCCTCCTATTTCTTTGCCCCGCCTACGATTGCGTTGTCGCCAATTGTACCGATGACGTGGTTCTGTTTGTACCGATGGCGGCCGCAGATGTTCGTTAGGAGGGTGGGCGTCCTTATAGTTAGCTACGAGTGATGGAATGCAACGTTCTGGTATTGTTGCGTTCTCTTTTAATTTGTTTTTCTTTTCGCGTAAGATGTTCTTCCAGGCTTGATGCAGGTGTAGAGCTTCGTTACGGTTAT
This sequence comes from Octodonta nipae, assembly GCA_034190945.1. Taxonomy (NCBI): domain Eukaryota; kingdom Metazoa; phylum Arthropoda; class Insecta; order Coleoptera; family Chrysomelidae; genus Octodonta; species Octodonta nipae. The sequence goes on from CM067217.1 coordinate 55,111,275, forward strand.
TGATTTCTCCTTCCTTTTCAATTTCTATAGCTCCCCTAATTGTTCTTCTTTTGAAGTTGTTTTCTGTTGCCAGATGCTTAGAGCCCCCAAAGTTGATTCTATGTCCTGTTTGCTGTTGATGTTGGAACAGGGCCGAAGTTGTGGTCTTGTTTCGTATGCTAAGTTTGTGCTCTTCGATTCGGGCTTCGATCCTACGGTTTGTTCGACCTACATATGCTTGCTCGCATCCGCCGCAATGTATCTTGTCGACTCCGTGACTCTCTAGTGGACGTTGGTTTTTGGGATTGCCTAGAATGCTTTTTATCGTCTTATGAGGTTTGTAGGAAGTTTTGATGTTGCTTTTCCTAAGGATTCTTCCGATCCGATCTGTCACTCCTTGTATGTACGGAAGGGTGGTCGCTGCCTTTGGGGGGTGTTGTTGGGTTTCTTCGTGCCTTGGTAGTTCTTGTTGATTCAGGGCTCGTCGTATGGTGTTGTTGCTGTACCCATTCCTCCCCAAGGTCTGTGAGATGGTGTTTAGTTCCTCTTGTTTGTGTTTGGCGTCTGCAATGCGTCGTGACCTGCATATAAGTGTATTTGCTACTGATTGTATTTGGGAGGGATGATGGTGGGATTTAGTATTAAGGTATCTGTCGGTGTGTGTCGGCTTTCGATAGACTTTGTGTGCTAGCTTCCCTGTTGTTGTCCTTTTTAAGAAGATGTCCAGAAACGGAAGGCATCCATCTTCTTCCATCTCCATTGTCAATTGGATCCTTTCGTGTAGAGAGTTTGCCATGTGTAGGCCACACTATCAAGATATCGTCTATGTCTCGTAGCCAGACTTTTGGTTTCTTCCTTTACAGGGACAAAACTTTCAACGGACGAACACCCAGACCATCAAGAGAGCTACATATATATATATATATATATATATATATATATATATATATATACATGTGGGACGCATAGTTTGAGGACAAAATTTCAGATTATTGAATACTTCGGGGACATTTGCATACTTTGGGGACAGTCCCCAAACTCTTACATGTCTAACGCATACTTTGGGGACATTTCAGAAGTTGTTATATTACGCATATTTTGAGACCAGTTTGAATAAATTTATATCATGCATATTTTGAGGACATTAATATGTAATATAAATAGGAATAACAGATGGCGATACCATGTCATATTCATTAAATAAAAATCTTAGTTTGTACAAGGCGAATTTGAGAACTTGGAATTTGTATTACTTCTCAGTTGTTGTCTTTGTAATTTGAAACTAATACAAATAAGTAAATTATTAATTTACAGACTTATTGCATAATAGATAAATAAAAATATAGTTTTGAGCATATATCATAAATTTTGCCATATCAAAGTATTATTAAGTACTAAAAGTTATATAAATTTTTAATTAGCCAAATAATAAAGAATGAGATTTAAATTAATACTATAAATTAGTTTCAAAGATCCTTTAATGCAATGCCGTAATAGTTAGCTGGAGTAGTAGATACTTACAGGCTGAGGTATTGGCCGGTTATAATTAGGTAATTGTGAAATAAAACGCATTTAGAAGTTCACGGAAAGGGTAACTCCAAGAAGGACTTTGTAAAAACAGATTTGAATGAATATGTCGTCAGGGCAATCATTTCGTGAAATTGTGTACTTGGAAGGTGTAAATAAAAGTCGTCAATCGAGATGTATAATTTGTTTTAAATATTTGGTATGGATCTGGTTCTCATTCATTAAACAGAACAAATTACAAAATATGAATCAGTAATTTTTTTTCAAATTAAGTACTGCCGTAAAAGTCTATAAAAATAATTATCTTGCTATTTAAATGAATTCAGTGTTTAGCATTATGTAGTTTTTATGAAGAATTACTTAATTACATTTTGCCAATGAGGAAAGGCTACTTACTAAATTTTGAATTCAGTACGAACTTGGTTTCAGAGGTATATATTAATTGAAATAATGAATACATGAAGTAGGCATATGGCGTACTTTTGGAGACGAATTAATTAATTCGCGGAAGGACTGCTTCAAAGAAGGGCGTCGCAAGAAGAATTCTTTTTGCTAAAAATGTTGTAAAAAGATATTTTAATTTGATATTAATATCTGGGAACATAAATTGTTTAATAACAAAATGAGAAACTCTTATTTTTGTAAATGCGTAATATAGTGAGAGCTAATTGTTATTTAACCAATTTAGTAACTGTGCCATTTATCAAACATTAATACAAATACAATAGCTGGACAATATGAAAAGTATCTGTTGATTAGCAAACAAATTTTTGAACGAAGGTTTCTGCAGATTGAGATTCATTGACTTAGTGAAATATAGGTAGGTATCTGGTGGCAACTTATGGTGTTTTTATGAAGACTTAAAATTTGGTCTGTTATTTTTTTAATACTCGGAAAAATAGGTTTCATTTACATTCAATTTATGTTCGATGCCATGACAAAACACTTTTCATATATTATCATGAAGCAAAAATAACTGAATTTATTAACCACATTTTACATTTTTAGTTATATTAATTACACTTTTATCTAATTTTGTTTTTATGCTGCATGCGTTTATTAACATATGAAAACTGTACGAGGATCATTATTGCATTGCAGGATGTTCGGCTAATACTCCCTCAAGAGATGTTTTAATTTTTTGACAGATTGTTCACCGATTTCAACTGCTCTTTGAATAAAATAATAAAAATATAAACTTCTATGTATGTAAAGTTTATTTTGTTAAATTTTTAGTTTGCCTCTGAAGCAAGCAACCTATTTTGACAAAAAAATAGAAACTGCTGCACTATATATATGCTCACAGTGTTTGTGGCGTTTCTTTTCTACACTGAGAGAAATAACGACTCCAAATAAACTATCTAAATTCATGCTTTAGCCGAACCATTTGGAATTAGAATAGTTAATGATTTATCTGCTTATAAAAACTCCGCAAAGGAATTAAAGTTAAATTTCACGTAGAGTTGAATAATTTCATATACATTGAATAAATCAACTTATTTGGTGACACAATAAAATAAATATACGAGGAGTCCGTATTACAAGATATGGTACTAACATTACTAGTTTATTAGAAGATTCCGATCGTTCACAAAACTGAATATAATATAGAATGGGCGACACCAACTTGATCCAAGACTTTTGCAGAAATTACAGTTTACAATATCTATATATAAATAGGCAAAGACAAAACGGTTGGGTACCATTTTCACCTCTGAACCTCAACTGATTTTCTTTATTTTTGTTTTGTTTAGTAGTTACCGACGACCTTCAGTGCTAAAATTTATTTTTAATATTGGTTCATTCATTAAATAAAATCAAGTAGAATAAAAAAAATATTATTTACGTTCATACTATCAGTGCCAACCAAATAATTGTAATAGTGCCGCCAGATTGCTTGATCAGAAAATTGTAAAGGTATTTGAGACCATATGTCTCAAATGTTAAGACAAACTAAATTAAACGTAAAACTAACAAATTTTGACCATTCCCTAAATTTTTTCTACATAGTCATGCTATTGAAATAGAACCCTCGAAAAATTATATTGTATAATTATCCCGATTTACTGGGCTGTCGTATGTTTGCAACTTTCAGTGCATTGTAAATATGGTTAATCAACTAAAATCAGAATTATGTTTAACTTGAAAAATTTGTCTCATAATATTTTATTAACTTTTACTTTTTTTACATTCTTTTTAACCCCCGACGCAATAAGTTGTTGTAAGTATGAAGGTGTGTCTCTGTGTATCTGTATGTGGCACCGTAGCTCCTAAATGAATGGACCGATTTTGATGTGGTGTTTGGAGACGTGATCGAGATGGTTCTTAGCTAAAATTTACTAAGATTTGTTCGGAACTGTGAAGCTCATCAGCTCATTTCCGACTTGACAAAATGGTCTGTGTTTAACTGTTCCTAAACGACTGGACGGCTTTTGATGAAATACTTTGTGAGTGTTTGTGGGGGTCCCTGGATAGCTTATATTCACAATTGGACCAGGTAGGTGGCGCAGCAATCGGTTTCTTGAACTCCTAAATTTCTGTACCGATTTCTGTATTATTTATTAATGGAATTTTTTTATGTATTAGAGTTGTTTAAATTCACAATTAGATCAGGTAGATGGCACTAAGATCAGATTCTAGGAATATATACTTTTTGAACATCCAAACAGCTGGACAGATTTTGTGTGTGTAGTTGTCTTAAGTATGAAATCCAAACGTAACAAGTCCAGAATATGAATGTTTTTTACGTTTTAGAGGTGTTGGGGGGTTATAAAAAGTTAATTTTATCTTGCTATTTTTGGCGGGTAAGTTTCATATAATTTGATAATTACTACTAGGTATGGGTGTTTAACTTACATTAATGAAAATATACTGAATCGTAAGATATATTGTAGTTTAAGGTTTATCAATATCTACTTATGTATTGTAATTATTTATAAAGTAATAGTACTCCACGTTCATGCTAACTTTTGAATTATTTTCTGTCATTTTCTTCTTACGAGTTGAAATCGTAGCTGTAAAATCTCTGAATAAAGATTCTCATTTCTATTATACTCACTTAAATACACTTTAAGACTACCTACTGTAATTTTTATTTTCAAATCAAAAATTTTATTTAATATAATGTTAGCATTTTAAAATGAATTTGTTATTGAAAACATACTGAAAAATTTTAAGTGTAAATATATTTAATACGTCTTTCGTTACAAGTTAGTTTTGGGTAGGTTCGCTCTTTTACATTATTCATTTTTGGGTACATGATCTACCAGTTACTGTTTTCTAACAATTTGGTCAACTTATAGTTAATTTTTTTAAATAACAAAGCTGGCGTTGGTAACCTACAAAAATGAGTAAACATTTATGTTAGATTAGTTCTCAAATGACTACACATGGCAGTGACTGGGAACGCTCTATCAGATCATCAGGTGATGACCATCTTTTTCTGGTCCAGTGTCTGAAGTTGCCTATAGTTCAATAGAAAAATAGTCAGTGTTGTGGAACAGGATTTTTCAGAAAACTACACAGTAATTTTCGTATAAATTAGTTTTTGTAAATTTTTGTTGGGATTATAATAATGTCGTTAACATAATATTATTTTCACAAAATTCCGAAGGTGTTTTGTAATAAATCATCAATGAGAAGACAATAGAAAAGATCTTAAAGACTAGAGTTTTCATTGCGTTGTTTGTCATATCTATTTAAGAAATCGTTTGATTTGTTTTTATTAGGTTACGAAGAAAAATTCGGCGATAATTATATCGAGCATGTTTCATAGACTTTTGGTAATGTATAGGACATATTTATATAAAAATAAGCCTAAAATAATAAACATAGATTAAAAATATTTGCGTCAATTATTTATGTAAATTTAATCCAAATGAAGTAATGAGGATAGCAAAGGTCTCTCCTACGTTTCTAATTGTGCTTCGAGTTTATTTCTTATAGATATATACCTTTTGACAAAAAAATCTCAATAATCCTCAAAGTTCAAACATAACATTTTAATGAATTCTGGTCGAATTTCAACCACTGGGCTACCGTTAGTATTCTTAAATCCTCGTTCATCTAATATGTACTTATAAAGAGCATTAACTTGAAACTTGAAATAATAACCAAGCAAACATGCAAATTTTCCTTAAATATTCGTATATTCTCGAAAAAAAGTGATTTGAAATATTTTATAACGTTTGTCCCTATTATAACAGGAATTAATTCTGTAATTTATCATGACTTATTTCAAGTGTTTGAAATATTTCTAAAATGTTTTCAGAAACACTAATATGTTAAAGTAGTTCATGAAATAATGTGAAATATTTTTATTTTTTAAATCTATTTATGAAATTTTACATAATCGTAAGAAGTTCAGTAACATTTTAGTGAATTCACTTCTCGAAATATTTCCTGCATTTGTTGGGAATGCCTTAAGATATTTTTTCAAATTTGGCACTTTAGTACACTGATAAATAAATAACCATATAGTTATATGAATACCAATGAGGTGAAGATATACTACTCTGATTTGCAGAAAGGTTTCAATAAGAGAACAGAAATTTCATGAAAGACAGGGAATACACCCGATTTTTGTAGGTTGTAAATAATATGTATAATAAATATATCCATTTGCGCCATCTCATAAAGTTGTGGAAATAGTTATAAACAAATAAGAGTTGAAAAACAGACAATTTTATCCCAACTCTGTAAAATGATATATATTTTATAGTAGTTAATCCTACCCCGACTCGGTGTGTATCAGTCCACTATTAGGAGAAATATTTAATATATCCCTTGAATGCAACCATCAGAAATTGTATACTACCTTGATAATATACAAAGTTTAAAACGTGACTTTTTTATATTTTTGGACAGCTTTGGTTCTCAGTTCATTAATAAACATCTTATAAATAAATTTTAGTAGCGTGGTAAATACATTTTAATGCTACAAAGATCATTCCCAATTCTTTAATTGAATTCAGAGTTCAAATCGTTTAAAAGCTCCTCATTCAATGAAAAATTCATTAGAACTGTCCACGTTAATACTGAACATACAATCTCTTAAAAATGAATTCTAGTATCTTTTCATGTCACAAATATATATGATATAAGTCAATATCCCGAAAAATACTAATATAAATCCAGTAATAAAAAAAATTACATTACCATTGTAAAAAAATGATTTAGAAATTGATCTTAAGGTTATTAGGTCGAGAGGTTATAATAACGGATATAAACGAAAAATAACTAATCATCTTATGTTAGGAAAACAACAACAATTTGTCAATTAATTAATTTACCCCCTTATTAAATACTCTGAACAACCAGTAACATTAGGATCACTTATGCATTTCGGAACTCTAAGAGAGAATATCTAGAATTTTGATCTAGACAAAATATTAGAGTTACTTTTAAACCGCAAATTAATTTATCAAACCTATTATTTAATGCTAAAGAAAAAACTCCTTAATGATCAATTAGATGTAAGATGTAAACAGGAACATATTTGACTTTTTCAAATAGCCAGTTTCCTGTCACACACTATATATTCTTTATCCAGAAATGCAGCATGTTTTTTTACCTTATTAATTTATATTTTGTTTGAAAATGACACGTCTAATGTCGAAATTAGTGACTGTTTATTAATAGAGACGCGATATTATTACAAAATATTTAATTTCATTCATTATAATAATCGAATATCACAAAGCGGCTTCCACCATTCGTTATCAACCTGATAAATTACATATATACGTAGGTATTGACTAGACAACAAAATATAAAACAGTTCTTGTATCACCGGACGGAATTTTTAAGAAAGGTTTTTATACTACGCTGCTGTCGCGTCGACAAACATTGCTGAGAAATAGGATCCCTGGAATTGTCGTAAATTGAAAGCGACATTATTTTTATCTAAACATTAGGAATTACTTAATATTTTCACTTCAGTTTAAGGGTTCAGAAAGTAACAATACTCACATTTGTGATATTAAAATATAATAAATAGGTAAATTCTTATTAATTAAATCCTCGTCTGTTTACCACACACTACTTCCGAGTTTGAACTTTAAATTTGAAATAAAAACCAAGCAAACATGCACATGTCATAAAATATTTCATGCTTGGTTTGAAATAAGTCAATGGAACATCCACAAATTACCTAAGATATTTGAGGGTGCGTGGGTGTCTGCTAGTATCTTACGAAATGTTGTAATGGAGGTAGTTTGGTATTTGAAAAGGATTTTACATAAGATTTTTTTTATATTATTTGCCCATTAGATATTATCAAGTTCTATAGAAAAATTTACAATCTACTTGATAAGCTTTTTCAAATATTATATAGTTATAACATTAACAATATTTAATTAATTATATAGGGTGTTTCTAAAATAGGGTCCCGAAATTCTGCTGTGCATAGAACTCATTAAAATAAGGCAAGAGTCCCTATTAACATGTGCCCTAAAACGCACCCTTAGGCAGTTATATTCCTTTCAAAGGGATCTAACAAAACTGTTTTTTTTTGTTATTGATAAAACGATCTAACATAAATACGAAAAATGAATGGGTCTCACATAACTTCTTACGTTTGTTTGTTCTGTATTCTATAATCTCTCCAAGATAATGAAAAAGGACACATTGATGAATTTGTATTACGCACTTTTCCACAGTATGATCAACTATGGAATCATTGCCTGGGAGGAGCTTACTTCAACGCTACAAAACGTCTGCAAAGCCACCAGAAGAGACTATTAAAAATCTCTTCTCACTTGAATCTTTAAAATACCACTAAGAAAAATTCCTGAACTCAAACAGTATTACGAGAAGCAAGAGCATTCTTCTCCCGCATAGATCTAAAACAGTCAGTAAGAAACGCAGTTTTATATGAACAAGAAATGTATACAACAGTCTTCCAAATGAACTAAAAGCGTTAAGTAATGTAACTGCAATAAAAAATAAGTTAAAAAACTGGATCATTAATAAAGCTTATTATCTTTATTTATTATCTGTTATCGAAACTCCCTGAAAAATTATGTTTTATTTATTTATTTTTTCTTTTAAGTTCTTTTTTATTATTTTATGTATTTTAGATATTTTCCTTTATGTTAAGTATATATTTTCGATAGGATAGGTTTATATATTAATAGTTTTAGGTATTATGCCAAAACCACGAACAGGTAGCCCCGATGACCTCTGTGGAGATTATGTAATAATATAATAAATATATAATAAATAACTACTCCGTATGTAAATCATAAGCGTCCTATTTAGTGTTCTCAGCCCGTATTTTTTCATTTCAATTTTTTTACCATTTTTTCTACAGATTTATAAAATCTTAACAATTTTATCTAAAAAATATTATGTTTGTCCAAATCGATATTTCCAATGGTTTTCAAGTACATTGAGCTTGAAAATTACTGTGCTTTCTAAGTTATTAATTAGGCCATACATTACAAAAATCTCTATTTACTATGACAAATAAAATACTGACGTTGCCACAACTCTTAACCATTCTAGTTATTAATTAACTGTTAATTGAGATTTGCAGTCTTTTATTAGTAAAAGTGGTGAGACTGGAAAACAAATAGTTTTTGTTTGAGCCTTTTAAGTGCATATAAATTAGTAAGGGTGCGTTTTAGGGCACATTTTAATAGGGACTTTTTGGCTTATTTGAATGAGTTCAATACACAACATAACTTTGGAATCCTATTTTAGAAACACACTGTATAATAATCTAACAGTTTTATTTAACTCAGAACATTTACTTGCAGTAACGAAAAAACTAATTAAGGAATATTATCTTAAACAATTCTAACATACAGAAAAGTATTTCAGTTTTAAATATGTACTAACTAATCTAAGAAAACTCTGGAAGTCGAATAACTTTTGAAAGAGTAAATTTAACGAAAAATAATAATGAGATCTTTATTGTAGAGCAGCTAGTATCTTTTAAAAATATATTTCGTTCCCCGTTAGACACAGATTGGTTTATATGTTACAAGATTCCAACGGTGAAAAATTAAATTGTAAAAAGGGATCAATACTTATGCGGAAATATTTTGAGGAAAATTTTGCATTCAAATCTTTTTTGAAGATAGATAATTTCCTTCAAAAATATGTATTGCTTATATTTTTCAGATATATTGTTTAGAAGAGTGGAGTGAAAGATGCGTGTAAAGTAGAAGAAATCTAAATTTACCACTTATTATTAAAATTAAAGCCTCAAAAATTTGACATTTTTGTTGTCTTTAATAATATGAATATGAAGAAAAATAGATAGAAAAATGTCAACATTCATCTTTCGGAAATATGCGTATATTCACAATAAAGAAGTATTTCAGATATTAATTCTGTAATAATTTTTTTTCCCTTTAGTACTTTATGAAATAGTTACGTCATATTTTACCATTTTTTTCTCTGTAAAATGCCACAAAATATTTTAAATGATTTGGGTCACCGATATCCCTATATTTCAGGACCATTTTAGTCAACTTACTTCTTAACATGTTGCATGAATGAGTGAGAAATGTCTGAAGATATTTTTTCATATTTAGTATTTAGTACACTAATAAACTATTTAGTGAGTAAAGAGCAGGCCCAAAGGTGTGGGCGGTGGGGCGTTTGCACTCTCCAGGACCCTCAAGTTCAGTGAGCTTCCAAAAGCATGGATATAGTAGTTTATACAGCCCAGATAATACAGTATGTCCAAAACTCTAGTACAGGTTTCTATATGCTTTTTCTCCCATACTTACGAGTCGCCATTTCTGATGTAACCCTGTGACGTAAATATCAGTGACGTAAAAACTCTGATTTGCAGAATAAGAAATGAATATAACAGAACTGGTGAAGAGGACCGAAATGTTTACTTTTCTGTGGAGAAAATATATACATCATACGCAGAGTGTAATATTATATTATGAGTTACCAATTTTTAATGTAGATATTGCAGTCTATTTTTTTTATCAACCCAGCTTTTAGATAAAGCTGCATAAAAAAGTTCGCAAGAAATTAATGTATCAATTTATTGTATTCTGTCTTGGAAGGGCGGCATCATTCTACATTAGTGGAATTCGGTCGCTATGATTTGTTGCACAATAAGAACGAAATTCATGACAGCACATTTGAAATATTGGGAAATTAGGAATAAAAAATGAGTTGGTGTAAATGGGAATATGTTTAAATATACAAAGGAGAGTATGATAAATTAAAAGGATAATTTATAATACTAATGCTACTGGAAAACCTGTAGAGCTCTTGGTTTATAACAGAAACAACACAATATTTTTCAACCTAACACCAAAAGGTATTGCGATTAGGGTAAAAAGTTTTGTAATATCTTAGTAATACTACTGTGGAGTTCGAGGCAAATAAAAGTTGTCCTCAGAACTTTTCTAAGACCAGTTTATACAGATCATCTCAGACGAAATTAGGAAAAGTATATTGTATTGTATCACGGATTGGACCTACTACACAACCTGCAAGGAAACAACGAATTGATAACAATGCAAAAAAAGCCAACTCTAAAAGGTCTGCCGAACGCACTGTTCGACCCACCCAAGACACACCTACAGGTAAGAAACCGCCCACAGACCGTATAAATTGGAACTCTATAAGGTAATGCCCCAAAAAAATCCACAATTAAGAAACAAGTCATATTAGAATACCTTAGATCAGAGGCGACAGTTATTCATAAACAATAGAAATGAACGATAAATACGAGAAGAAGAGAAGTTGAAATTGTAGTGGGAATGAGTCAACCAGAGCCAGATCTCAATGAAACATCACATAATAAAAATGACGAAATCATGAGCACCAGTTTAATAGATCAAGAAGAAACGTGTTTAAAGGTAAACTTCATTTACTTTGGCAGGCAAAAACCTCTATCAGTACCAAGTAACGGCTACTGAAAATTAATAGACAGATAAACAATATTTTAAAGAGATTTAATGACATTATTGCAAATAAACTAACATATGTCCAAATATTGCTGAATGCCTTGCCGTTGTTTATGTAGGTGCGGTAACTGTTTTAGAACTCCACAAACAAAAGTTGCGAAATCATAGCTGCGTCATAAAAAAATATTAGCATAAGTTCTGAATTAGAAACTTTACAGACCGAGGAACTATATATTCGACAAGGGAATCTACGAGGAGACGTACCAGTTCTTTATGGTTCTGCATTTGGTCTCCAACATACTCAGTAACTCTAATTTTGGCTTTAACATAAAAAACAAAAAACAGCAAATACGACATAAAATAAACCACCTACTATACAGGGTAATTCGAAACGACACCCACTCGGAAACTACAGGAGATATGACGAAGTTAATTGGGGCCAAAATTGCTTAAGTACTTAGTGCTTGTGCTTTAGTGTTTTTTTTATTAAATTTTCCGAATACTTCCGAAGAATTCCAAAAAAATAGAAAATTGGAGATAGAAAAAGTGTGGAGGTAAAACAAAATTTCATAAATTTAACATTAAAAAATTGGAATATTTTATCGCTATGGTTTTTAGATAAATACCAACCGTTTAAAATCAACTAGTATGTTTCGTCAGATGTGGGTGTAGCACAGACTAGCGATTGGAGGAAGTTTAAAGGAAGTAAATTAAAATATATAAATAGACATTTACCAGTTCTGGGAAATGTACATTTTCTAATCTAAATCCAGGTGATTCTGAGGAATGTAGTTTTAGCATTGGCTCTCAAATAGGAATCGTACTCGGGATTTTTTGAAAACCATTATTTGGACTGACGAAAGTGTTTTTTCAAACTGTAGCGTCTTCCATAGAAATAATATTAGGAGACAAAGTAACCCTGGACACCATAGGGAAGTCAGGCCGCAAAATCGTTGTCGGTTTAAATGTATGGTCTGGAATTTGTAATGATCAAATATTCGGAGCTAATTTTTTCAAGTGACTTTCAAAGGAAACCTATCCTACTTTCTTGAGAACCTAATTTGGTGAATATCGATGAGTTCTCGCTTATCAACTATTTTAGGTGCGGATTCCAGCATAACGAGGCCCTTCCACATAATATTAGAGCTTTTTGTGATTATTTAGATCAAAGTTTTCGACATAAATGGGTAGAGAATTCGGGGTCGGTAACATGGCCGGCAAGGTGTTTCGACATTACAAGTCTGAATACATTTTTCTGAGGCACTTTGAAAAGCAGAGTATACGATAGAAGAATTTAGGAAAATTATCATTACACAATTCAGATCGATTACAAAAAGAGATATTATTAGTAATGTCACTAATTTAAACCGACGTACTTCTTTGTGTACTCAAGAAGAAGGTGTTAAGTTTGAGCACTTAATTAATATTCGAAAAAAAAATACATAATGGTCTATGCGGCTGATGCTTTTTCAGATATAACTCAAAATTCTTTTGGCCTGTTTCCGTACTGTTTCCATCTAATTTGTAACAAACTTAACATATCTTGTTGTTCTTCATTTGTGAAAATAATTTTGTTTGAAACTATGTGTGCTCTAATTTCATTTAGCAAGTACTTTATAAAAAAATCGTTGTTGGAGTCAAGGCCAACTAAAGCGAGATTTTTTTTTCAATTTGTTTTTGTTTTGTCTTTTAGTTAACCTATAATGACATTATTATTTTATTTATAATAGAAACTGTCAGTTCCTTGGTAAATATTTTGAGCTTTTTACTGAAGCCTGTTGTGGTATATTATACATATAAAAATATTATTACCAAACATACTAATTTAGCCTTCATTTTTATTGATCACAAAATTAAAATATCGCGACTATTTATTTATTTTTACAATAAATTGTTAATGCTTCAACAGCGTAACATAAAATCTTCAAATCATTTGTTTTACTAATATTGTTGATATGTGTGAAAAATAATGTATGGGTATGTTTAGAATTAATTTGTGATCTACAATTTTGACTAAGACATGCAAAACTAGTTGTTGCCATAAATTGCTTAAAGGGCAATTTAGACACTAAACACTGATACTTGTGACCTACTGACATCAGTATAAGTAATATAAACCCACCATAATTCAACAAAATAGGTAGATTCGTTCTGATTGAACAATTCTTCTGATGTTCTTTGCGAAAAATTGTTGCTATTTGTGCAAATTTGGAATTATTACACGCCGTTTGTTTGAAACATGAGTTCATAAGCATTTAAGAATGCCACAGATCTAAATTATACATCATTCAACGATGATGGGAGCAGATCTAAAGCTATCGAAATGTTGTGAAATCAATTAGTTTCAAAACGGAACCTCAGAGGTACATAATCAATTCCCGATAAAGATATTGAACGCCCTATTAACAACAAATTCTAGTACTAGGTATTCTGATATATATATATATATATATATATACAACGTTTATGATGAGAGGTTTACGAGTTTGCATGAAGAACTGACAACAAGTTTATCTATTAATTCCATGGCTGTAATTTTAACCCCTTATTTCTTTAAATAGGAATGACTAGGTTGTGAAACATCTTCACAAAGGCAATATATGCTTAGTTATTACTTTATCTAGAGGAAAGTACCTAAGAACTGACAACAAGTTTGTCTATTAATTCCATGGCTGTAATTTTAACCCCTTATTTCTTTAAATAGGAATGACTGCGTTGTGAAACATCTTCACAAAGGCCCTATATGCTTAGTTATTACTTTATCTAGAGTAAAGTACCTACTTAAGCGGAATATTTACTTCTATGCTACTTGGTCCTTTCGATTAGATTAGATCGAGATTTTATAAATGGTTTATGATATTAAAAATTAAAATGTAAATCATTAAGTTGTTATTTATAGACAACCAGTGTGCAAGAGTAGTAAATATTTCGTTTTCTTTCAGTGACATTTGAACATTGTAAAGTGTTTACTGTTTTGACTGCTTCGTCTTGTGAATGATATCTCAACTAAATAGGAAATTTAATTTTAGTGATGACTACACCATTTATTAACAATAGAAGAACAGGCAACTAAGCATTTTGCACAGTTTGCAGGGTATGCATTTCTGTGGGCCATGGGCGTCGGAGAGATATCAAACATCATAACAAGACCACAGGACACACAAATAAAAAATGCCATATGCATCCTCGTTACGCAAAATAGATAGTTTCTAACAACCAATCTACTGCCCCAACCAAAAAACTTATTATTTATCTCTGGGCAACCCGGATATTTCTAATAACCATTCAATTCTTTGATGTCACGGAAGGCATAAAATCAAAATTACTGAAATTACAAGCTTTACCTAATGATACTATATTGAGCTATTGTTCGAACTTGACAAGTGAGTTAAATCTTTATTCTTGAAGTTAGTGACAATATGTGCAGAAAATATAAATAAAAATTTTGCCCTTCTTATACAATACCTATACGGCAAAAATTAGGGGAAAGGTGCTATCGAGTAGTCTACGAAATCACCCTAATTTATCTTTCTGTGATTTAATTATTCATGAACATCTGAAAATGTAGACAAATCAGAGTTCTTAGAAGAATTAAATAACCGCATCGATAATGAATGCCAACAAAGTACCCCAGAAGTTTTTACAAGTGCCAAAAAACACAGTTCAAACTATTGCATCGAGGTGAATGTCGCACATTTTCAATCAATAAAATAACAGTTAACACTGGTCAATTGATTTACTTTAAATCAAAATTTAATTTTTAGGCAAGGCGCCGCTCAAATTAAAAGAGTGTAACGCTATTTTAAAGAAAATTTAAATCAAAAACCTGTACTCATAGTACCCATAAGATAAACATTCCCGTTTGAAAACATAGGGGTTAAATCATAAGTTTGGCATACGAAGCCTAACCTAACCATAGTAGTCTGTTTTTGTCGCCACCCAGCATTAAAGATATCATTATTCGTTCTCAAACATCAATTTAAGGAAAAATAATACATATAAATAGGGTTTATATTTTCGAGTTTTATTAAAAACTGATTAAAATATTAAATTCTGTTGTGGTTGTTTATTGAAGTACTATTCATATTTTTTTACTGGCGTCTACCCCGACGTTCGAAAATAATCGTTTAGTTCGGCGGCCGAAACAAAGCATATTTTCTGGGAAGGATTTTAGAACGTTGCTTATAGATAAACGAAGGTTAGAGAACAAAAAAAAACTATTTGGGATTTTTCTCGCAAGCCGACAACTGTAAATTTCTTCATAAGAAATATCATATTGTTTTAAATAGAATTATTTCGATATTAAATTTGTTATATTCTATACATTAGTATTTCTTATAATTTCTAATTCTAATAATTCGGGGTCGGTAACATGGCCGGCAAGGTGTTTCGACATTACAAGTCTGAATACATTTTTCTGAGGCACTTTGAAAAGCAGAGTATACGATAGAAGAATTTAGGAAAATTATCATTACACAATTCAGATCGATTACAAAAGAGATATTATTAGTAATGTCACTAATTTAAACCGACGTACTTCTTTGTGTACTCAAGAAGAAGGTGTTAAGTTTGAGCACTTAATTAATATTCGAAAAAAAAATACATAATGGTCTATGCGGCTGATGCTTTTTCAGATATAACTCAAAATTCTTTTGGCCTGTTTCCGTACTGTTTCCATCTAATTTGTAACAAACTTAACATATCTTGTTGTTCTTCATTTGTGAAAATAATTTTGTTTGAAACTATGTGTGCTCTAATTTCATTTAGCAAGTACTTTATAAAAAATCGTTGTTGGAGTCAAGGCCAACTAAAGCGAGATTTTTTTTTCAATTTGTTTTTGTTTTGTCTTTTAGTTAACCTATAATGACATTATTATTTTATTTATAATAGAAACTGTCAGTTCCTTGGTAAATATTTTGAGCTTTTTACTGAAGCCTGTTGTGGTATATTATACATATAAAAATATTATTACCAAACATACTAATTTAGCCTTCATTTTTATTGATCACAAAATTAAAATATCGCGACTATTTATTTATTTTTACAATAAATTGTTAATGCTTCAACAGCGTAACATAAAATCTTCAAATCATTTGTTTTACTAATATTGTTGATATGTGTGAAAAATAATGTATGGGTATGTTTAGAATTAATTTGTGATCTACAATTTTGACTAAGACATGCAAAACTAGTTGTTGCCATAAATTGCTTAAAGGGCAATTTAGACACTAAACACTGATACTTGTGACCTACTGACATCAGTATAAGTAATATAAACCCACCATAATTCAACAAAATAGGTAGATTCGTTCTGATTGAACAATTCTTCTGATGTTCTTTGCGAAAAATTGTTGCTATTTGTGCAAATTTGGAATTATTACACGCCGTTTGTTTGAAACATGAGTTCATAAGCATTTAAGAATGCCACAGATCTAAATTATACATCATTCAACGATGATGGGAGCAGATCTAAAGCTATCGAAATGTTGTGAAATCAATTAGTTTCAAAACGGAACCTCAGAGGTACATAATCAATTCCCGATAAAGATATTGAACGCCCTATTAACAACAAATTCTAGTACTAGGTATTCTGATATATATATATATATATATATATATACAACGTTTATGATGAGAGGTTTACGAGTTTGCATGAAGAACTGACAACAAGTTTATCTATTAATTCCATGGCTGTAATTTTAACCCCTTATTTCTTTAAATAGGAATGACTAGGTTGTGAAACATCTTCACAAAGGCAATATATGCTTAGTTATTACTTTATCTAGAGGAAAGTACCTAAGAACTGACAACAAGTTTGTCTATTAATTCCATGGCTGTAATTTTAACCCCTTATTTCTTTAAATAGGAATGACTGCGTTGTGAAACATCTTCACAAAGGCCCTATATGCTTAGTTATTACTTTATCTAGAGTAAAGTACCTACTTAAGCGGAATATTTACTTCTATGCTACTTGGTCCTTTCGATTAGATTAGATCGAGATTTTATAAATGGTTTATGATATTAAAAATTAAAATGTAAATCATTAAGTTGTTATTTATAGACAACCAGTGTGCAAGAGTAGTAAATATTTCGTTTTCTTTCAGTGACATTTGAACATTGTAAAGTGTTTACTGTTTTGACTGCTTCGTCTTGTGAATGATATCTCAACTAAATAGGAAATTTAATTTTAGTGATGACTACACCATTTATTAACAATAGAAGAACAGGCAACTAAGCATTTTGCACAGTTTGCAGGGTATGCATTTCTGTGGGCCATGGGCGTCGGAGAGATATCAAACATCATAACAAGACCACAGGACACACAAATAAAAAATGCCATATGCATCCTCGTTACGCAAATAGATAGTTTCTAACAACCAATCTACTGCCCCAACCAAAAAACTTATTATTTATCTCTGGGCAACCCGGATATTTCTAATAACCATTCAATTCTTTGATGTCACGGAAGGCATAAAATCAAAATTACTGAAATTACAAGCTTTACCTAATGATACTATATTGAGCTATTGTTCGAACTTGACAAGTGAGTTAAATCTTTATTCTTGAAGTTAGTGACAATATGTGCAGAAAATATAAATAAAAATTTTGCCCTTCTTATACAATACCTATACGGCAAAAATTAGGGGAAAGGTGCTATCGAGTAGTCTACGAAATCACCCTAATTTATCTTTCTGTGATTTAATTATTCATGAACATCTGAAAATGTAGACAAATCAGAGTTCTTAGAAGAATTAAATAACCGCATCGATAATGAATGCCAACAAAGTACCCCAGAAGTTTTTACAAGTGCCAAAAAACACAGTTCAAACTATTGCATCGAGGTGAATGTCGCACATTTTCAATCAATAAAATAACAGTTAACACTGGTCAATTGATTTACTTTAAATCAAAATTTAATTTTTAGGCAAGGCGCCGCTCAAATTAAAAGAGTGTAACGCTATTTTAAAGAAAATTTAAATCAAAAACCTGTACTCATAGTACCCATAAGATAAACATTCCCGTTTGAAAACATAGGGGTTAAATCATAAGTTTGGCATACGAAGCCTAACCTAACCATAGTAGTCTGTTTTTGTCGCCACCCAGCATTAAAGATATCATTATTCGTTCTCAAACATCAATTTAAGGAAAAATAATACATATAAATAGGGTTTATATTTTCGAGTTTTATTAAAAACTGATTAAAATATTAAATTCTGTTGTGGTTGTTTATTGAAGTACTATTCATATTTTTTTACTGGCGTCTACCCCGACGTTCGAAAATAATCGTTTAGTTCGGCGGCCGAAACAAAGCATATTTTCTGGGAAGGATTTTAGAACGTTGCTTATAGATAAACGAAGGTTAGAGAACAAAAAAAAACTATTTGGGATTTTTCTCGCAAGCCGACAACTGTAAATTTCTTCATAAGAAATATCATATTGTTTTAAATAGAATTATTTCGATATTAAATTTGTTATATTCTATACATTAGTATTTCTTATAATTTAAGTGTATTAATCTTTGAAGATCTTTCTATTCATCTTAAAAATTGCTTCGATTTGTATCGAAAAATAAACGTTAAAAAATACTAGATAACAATCTAAAATACATCGCATTCCGCATACATTGCTACTAATATTACTCCAATAGTTATATTTATTTATTATTTGAAAAAATATCTATTATCTCAGTTATAAAATTTAAATATATAGTGTGGAACAGCCAAATGGAATAAATTCGATAAAGAATAAATTAGGGCGTGTTGGGAAAAACGCTTGAACACGCCGATTTTTATTTTTAAATGCGCACTTTCTACAACAATAAAAAATATATAGGGTGTGTCATGTGACAATACCAACTTTCTTATTTTTCATGCAATGATGACATAATTTTAGTACAATGTAATCATATACGTTGAGGGGTTTAGTTTTGTATACAGTAGTTTTGACATATCCCCTCAAAAAGTAATTCAATGGCGTCAAATCAGGAGATCGTGCTGACGTTTTTATCGATCCGCGCCTCCCAATCCACCTATTTGGAAAAATTTGGATCAGGTACTGCCGGCCATATATTTCGTAATGGAGCGGTGCTGCATCTTGCTGAAAATATATTGTATTGGCAGGAACTTCTGGGTGTACAGGATCAGGATATAAGTTTGCCATAGTTGGCACGACATTATTTTGGAGAAATTCTAAGTATTTATCTCCATTCGAGTTGCCATGAATGAAAATGATATGATTTTCAACAATTCCTGCCCAAACATTAACTTGTTGAGGATATTGCGTATGTTTCTCTGTCATCCAGTGGATATTCCCCTTAGACCAATAGTGGCAATTTTGACGATTAACATGGCCGTGAAGTGTAAATGTGCTTTCATCAGAAAACAAAACAGCTTCTAATTTGATCGCATTGTTATCTAACCTTTGCCATTTCCTCACAGTGATCTGGAGTCCGCATCATTTTATAGGGATGCATTTTGCTTTCCTTTAATACTCCAAAAGTTGATGTGTGGCTAAGGTTGAACAGTGGGGCTCCTTTTCGACCAGAATTATGTCTGTTTCTTGAAACTCAATCATAATATCCAATTTCATATTATCACTTACAGCATTGGCAGCTACTTTTTTATCTATCTTACATGACCAAGCTCGCGAAACTACTTTTCTATTTTGATAATTTTTCCTCATGATACTAACGGCCAATTTGAAAAATTTTTGTGAAATAAGCGAGAAACTTCCATTTGTTTCCTTGTGTTATCAGTTTCACCAGCTCTTGCTAAATTCTCATATAATCTTAACAATAATCTCATTGAGAGATGAGAAAAAGTAAAGCATTTAGGTATCATTTTTGATGACAAACTGGCTTTTACGAATCATATTGAGTATATGACATCTAATGCTGCTGTATGGGTTCATTGAAAGAAGTTCTCAAGGTCTTTCAAATATTGTGACTTTAAAAATACTATATAATACTTTTGTACGTTCTCAACTTGAATACGGAGATATAATATGGCCTCCTTTTTATGAGTGTCACAAAGTTTTTGTAGCCCGAATTCAAAGAAGGTTTCGGAAATATCCGTACTTCAATACGTGCAATATCTGTCCGCTATAGGGTATTGAATATGGCAGATTATTAAATCAGATTTCATTGTCAGCCTTAATGTCCGCAGAGTATGTGCCTTCATAAAATTTTTGTTCAACCTACTTCATAATAATATTGATTCACCGACACTACTTATCAAAATCAACTTTCTGGTACCTCGAACTTAGGCCAGAAATAGCTTAACATTTTTTTGCTCTAGGGCTCGAACAAACGTTTTGCTCAAATCTCCTATGCACAATATGTTATACTATTACACCAATATGCGCAAGCATTTTTGTCATGTTGGAGATCTGGTTCAAGCTGTGATTGAATCAACGGTGAACGGTTTACATTGAAATATTTACGTTAATTGAGTTTTTTTTGTCTTTTTCTTTTTATTTTTTGTTTATTATGATAGATTTAATTAGTCAGCGTATTTTTATTTAGTTTCATAGATTTAATTACTTAAGGTGTATTTTTATTTAGTTTTATATAGATTTGCTCTGTTAGTGGTTTATACTGTTGGACAATTAAGCTTAAATAAATAAATAATCATTTGTAGAGTTGTTATTTTGTGCATTTGTGTTAAGTGAACCATTTTGTGATACTATTACATACAGTTAACAGCAATAGCACCGACACTGATCACCACTGTCATGCAGGCAGACAAGATGCTAAGGAGTTTTGGCGAAAATAAACATTTTCATATCGGTAAAAAGAATCGCAGGAATGGTTTTTGCTCACTAAGCGAATTTGAAAATAAATATTTTTCATTCTTTAATATTAATTTTTGTAATAAATCTGAAAACACTTAATATTTCCGAAACGGTTGGAGATAAGTGTAGGACATTGTACATGAATTATGTCTAGAATTTTCTGGAGAATCCAAAAAATAAATAATATACAGGGGCTTGCATTTAAAATAAAAAATTTGGTATTGACCAGTCACAAGACACACCCTATATATATTTTTTTACGAAAAAATGCGCATTCAAAAATATAAATCGCAGTGTCCAAGCATTTTTCCCTACAAGCCCTCCTTTATTCGTTATCGAATTTATTCCATTTAGCTGTCCCACACTGTATGAACAATCTTACATATCGCTCCTGCAGTATAGTTTCTTTTCGACAACTATTTACTTCACCTTCATCCATCCGTTCTGCTTTCAACGCCCAATTGCATAGCAGCTTTAGAGCTCAACCACCTTCTCTTTTTCTGTCCGTTTTGGGAATACATTTTTTAGTTGCTTTTTAATGAATTACTTTTTTTCTTATAGTTTTAAATAATCTTTGGTTGAACTATCTTCTTTTTTTAAATCTGTTAAATCTTAGGAATGCTAACGTAGACTGAGTAGTACACTTAATGACTAGCTTAAAATTGAGAAATGTAAGAGTTTCTTTTGTTAACTGCTAAGTGACGGATGAAATAAATATATAGCAATAAATACAATAGAACCTTTAAAATAAGTTCTCTTATGAGACACGATTGTAGTGGTAAAAACGTTTGTATATGTATATCCCTAAATGCTCATTACGCTAACAACTCATTTATTCGAAATTTTTAGCATTTCCTTAGAATTAAAACACTAACCATTGTGGTAATTTTCATAAATTTATTATTTTCTTGACAATTGTTTCGCTCTGATGACAGGTTTCGTCAGAATGAAATGTTAAACTAAATACTAAACATCTGAATATATTATATAGTGTTGTAAGATAATAATGAGTATATAGGTAGAAAGCACAATATGTTTACTGTATAATATTAGTGAAGGTAAATATTATTAATATAATTTGGAATTTTGTATTATGTAAGTATATTAAGATTAAGTAAAGGAGACATATTTGTATCAGTTTGGTCATTTAAAAAATGTGGTGAATTTTTATTTTTATTGATCTCAAGTGATTCTAACAGAGTTAATTTTTTACTTTTTTATTCTAGATGTAAAATTTCGAATGTAGTTTGTGGAATATGATTTTCATTTAATAAATGGTCGGCAAATGTAGATATGTTGTATTTCTGATTTTCATAGCCTATGAAAATCATATTCGACAAACTACTTTCGAAATTTTACATCTAGAACAAAAAAGTAAAAAATTAACTCTGTTAGAATCACTTGAGATCAATAAAAATAAAAATTCACCACATTTTTTAAAGAGTTATTTTCTATGATATTGAATATAGAGAGGAACCTATTGTGACCGACGTCGATGTCGAAAAATAAACCTTAGTAAATATATCAAGTAGTAAACTAATGTAACTAAAATATATAGCAACGGAAAAATGAAACGGTCGGGAGAAAAATCAAAGTTGAAATGTTTGATGAATTGTGAACGTCACATTTCCTTAGACCCTCCCAACTCCACTGTCACATCCCGTCACACTAACTGATACTCCTACCACTCCCTGTAGGAGAACGTATTGTATGAACGACCCCTTACTGGAAAAACCTTACCTAATTATTATTAGCCGTAACTTTATGTCATACTAGAACGAGCAACTTATTAATTTACAAATTAAAAAACAAACAAATTTTAAAACATTTCGGATATTTAAGACTATTTAATTAGTTTCTATTTCGTAACAAATTCGATATAGGACTGATCGTGATTACTGAGAAACCCACTAAAATTCCCTGCTACTATTTTATTAGCATGGTCAACTTGAATAACCCAATGACGAAATAAATGTTTGCCTTACCAGTAGGTATACAAGTAACCACCAAGATGAAAGTATATTAAAAGTAATGAGGACAACGCTGAGTAAAATTGTCTCTACTTTTATACATAAACTAGCTGACCCAACTTTTGTTCTGCCCAAATGTGGCCGGGTTCAGCAAATGTTCTTTAAATATTAGAATTCAATATACACAAAAAAATCGTTAAAAATCATTCCAGCCGTTTAGGAGGAGTTAGAGCCCGATCTTAGTGCCACCTACCGGATTTAATTGTAAACGTAAGTCATCCAAAGACCCAACCAAACATACACAAAAAATCATTAAAATCCATCCAGCCGTTTAGGAGCAGTTAAAACCCGATCTTTGTGCGACCTACCTGTTCCAATTGTGAATCTAAACTATCCAGGGACTCACCCAAACATACACAAAAAAAATCGTTAAAATCGTTCCAGCCGTTTGGGAGGAGTTAGAACCCGATCTTAATGCTACCTACCGGATTTAATTGTGAACCTAAACCATCCAAAGACCCAACCAAACATACACAAAACAAATCATTAAAATGGTTCCAGCCGTTTAGGAGGAGTTAAATCCCGATCTTGGTACCACCTACCGGGTTCAATTGTGAATCTAAACTGTCCAAACACCCATCTAAACATACATAAAAAATTCCATTAAAATCCGTCCAGCCGTTTAGGAGGAGTTAGAACCCCATCTTGGTGCCACCTACCGGATTTAATTGTGAACCTAAACCATCCAAAGACCCTCCCAAACATACACAAAGAAATCAATTAAAATCCATCCAGCCTTTTAGAAGCAGTTAGAACCCGATCTTTGTACTACCAACCGAGTCCAATTGTGAATCTAAACTATTCAGGGAGCCACCAAAACATACACAAAAAAAATTATTAGAATCGTTCCAGCCGTTTAGGAGGAGTTATAACCCGATCTTAGTGGCAGCTGCCGGGTTCAATTGTGAATTTAAATCTTACAAAGACCCACCCAAACATACACAAAAAATTCATTAAAATCCATCCAGCTACTTAGGAGCAGTTAGAACCCGCTCTTAGTGTCACCTACCGGATCGAATTGTGAATCTAAACCATCCAGAGAGCTACCCAAACAAACATAAAAATATCATTAAAATAGTTCCAGCCGTTTAGGAGGAGTTAGATCCCGATCTTAGTGCCACCTACCGGGTTCAATTGTGAATCTAAACCGTCCATAGACCCATCTAAATATACACAAAAAATTCCATTAAAATCCGTCCAGTCGTTTAGGAGGAGTTAAAACCCGATTTTAGTTCCCCATATCGGGTCCAATTGTGAATCTAAATCATCCATGTACTTATACAAACATACACAAAAAAAAACATTCAAATTCGTCCAGCTGTTTAGGAGCAGCTAGAACCCGATCTTAGTGCCACCTATCCTGTCCAGTTGTAAATCTAAAACATCGTAGGACCCAGCCAAACATTCACAAAAAATTTCATCAAAATCCGTCCAGCTGTTTAGGAGTTTGAAACCGATCTTAGTGCCACCTATCGGATCCAATTTGGAATCTAAACCATCCAGGAACCCACTCAAACGTACACACAAAAAATCATTAAAATCGTTCCAGCCGTATAAGAGCAGTTAGAACCCGATCTTAGTGTCACCTATCGGGTCCAATTGTAAATCTAAACCATCCAGGGACTCACCCAAACATAGGCAAAAAATTTCATCAAAATCGGTCCAGCCGTTTAGGATTTTATAAAGAACGTACAGACAAACATTCTCATGTATATATAAAGATTAGTAACAATGCAGCCATCGACTATTGGCAATGGTTAAAAGTTCATTGGAAAATATTTGAATTAATAATTTACATTTGATTTTAAAGTTGACCTGAGGTAATTGATATTTTGTCCTCGAGAAAAGAACAAAGGGACATTAAATAAACAAATTTTAAGAATTATGAAATTACCATACCCACTTTTAATTTCTTGCAAGAGCGTGTAAAATATAAAGTAGGTGCTTCAGCAATAAATTTTTACGATATGCAACAAACAATTCATGTGTCCCCAAAGTATGCCTATGATATAAATTGTTTGTCCCCAATATATACTGAATATATATGAATGAC
Source organism: Octodonta nipae (assembly GCA_034190945.1). Lineage (NCBI taxonomy): Eukaryota > Metazoa > Arthropoda > Insecta > Coleoptera > Chrysomelidae > Octodonta > Octodonta nipae. The sequence goes on from CM067217.1 coordinate 55,136,540, forward strand.
CTAAATATTTAACGCATAGATTGAGGACTGTCCAGAAAATTTCACTTCATATATGTAGCGCATAGTATCAGGACCGTCCTTAAACTATACGTAAGATATAAAAAGTCTAAAATATGCATTATTCTTAAATATTGGCCATAAATTAAGTATACATAAGCAAAATTAGTTTTTCCTTAGAATATTTACCTTTTATATGACCTATGTATGCAGAGAAAATCAATAAAAAAAGCTGTCCCAAAGTATGCGTCCCACATGTATATATATATATATATATATATATATATGTTATATCACACTTCAATAAATTAAGTTTTTAAAAAACATTTTTTTATTAAAACAAATACAATTATAATTTTGAAGTAAAAATGAAAAATAACAATATAACTGACAAAAGTTCTGAATAATAATGAATACAACATTAGAGTAGTTTCACAATTCATAACAAATAACCTGTAGAATAAGCAAAGTCGACGATGCAATTCCCACGGATGTTGGGCGTGCCGTAATCTGGCAGTACAGGTGTTGCTGAGTCAGCTTGGAATGTTGAATTGTCGTTGCGATATAACTTCGTTCTAAGTTCATAGCATAAACTTATATAACAACTCCCATCCGTATAAAAAGTTGATGGTATATGATCAACTTTTAGGGGAAGTTCTGAAGTCCCATACATTGGGTTGGATCTAGAAGGCTGTGCAGCTTTCCCGTGGACTTAGGATTTGATGGGCCTGAAGTGGAGCTGACTCTCCATCTGGGCTGGACTTAGTGGTCTTCCTGAACCTTGTCTTGATTGGTTTGAAACAAAGGAACATTATCACAATGGCTGTTAATGTGTTTCTGGTAATTGTGAGCCATGATGTATGCTTCTCCATTGGTGGTTGATTCATGAGCTTTTCCAATTCCATTGAATATTGGGCAAGCTTGTGGTTGGCAACATTTAGATCTGTTAGATCTAAATCTTTCAATTGTAGGGGTTTTAATTTGAGTAGTTGATTTGCGGCTGGCATGCCGTCACAGCAGCTGTACGGGATCTCCACTGGATGGTTTTTGTATGCGATGTTCTGGATGTTCTTTGACGTTCTCGTAGCATGTATCCTGATGTCGTCAATAAAGGCATTGCAATCGGACTTGATTTGCAGTAGCGAATTGGTCGTGATGGTCTGCGTTACGACGTCTTGTCCCTTATATTTGATGGCTATAGAGTTTTATGTCTGTTGTTAAGGTCCCTTACGTATTTAGAAATGAGTTTTTCTTGGTCGCAAATTGTTTCCGGGGGCCTACTAGAAGTGAGCCCGAAAATAGGTTCGTAGGGCGTGAAACCGGTAGTCTTGTTCTTAGTGTTGTTGTGGCAGATGACTGCGTAAGGGGGGACGTTGAATGGATGTTCGTCCGGATGTTCAGCTATATTTGTCTTTATCATTTCCGATAAAGCCGTGTGAAACCTTTCGATAGAACCGCTTGATTCGGGACGGTGGACACTTGAAAAGGATAGAAGTTTATAGAGTCAGAGTAATCGTGATTATTCCGATTTAAGAGGGGGTGGGTATGGTCAAGGGGTTCTAAGTGAAGATCAGAAAAAATAACAGTTTTAGGCATCGTGTTCTCGTTTATTATTGAGGTCAGAAATTCTCCCTTTGAATTAACGCGTACAACTGCGTTCTGATTGTTATTTGTAAGAGTTTGTGTGTTATTATTCGGTATGTCTGTTGGTTGTGTATTAGACTGATCGTGATCGGGTACTTTATGTAGGGCGATAGTTTTAAAGTCGGTATTTAACTATTTGGATTTTAGGTTAACTATACATTCATAATGTTCAAGAAATTATATACCTAAAATTCCATCAAACTCAATATCTAGATCGTCGATAAAAACCTTATGGGGATTACCTACGGCGAACGGAATGAGGGTGGTTTGAGAGATTGGAATTTTCTCATGAGTGATGACTTGGATTGTCACTTTTTCGAGAAATTTTTGACGGTGTTTTCTTTAAAAATGGAGATACCAGCACCGGTATCAATGAGAAGTTTGAACTTTCCGAAAGCGTCGTGAATGTGGTAGGTATCAAATTTTTAAGTTGACTATTAGGAGAGGACTTAGAGAAATGCTTGTTCCGGGAAATTCGGATTCGAGTCGAAATCTTTCAGATTCGAATTCTGGATTTGGGTTTGGACTTCGGAAATAGTTGTTGAATCGAAGGGTTGATCTAGACTCGGGAGAGCTAGAAAATCCTGGTATTCGTGACTGTTCAAAGGTGTAACGAAGTTCTCGTCTAGAGTTTGTTCAATGTCATAATCGACAGGATATTGACTGAAATCGTCATATATGTATGGGCTATTTTCAGCATTATAGCCGTAGTCGCTTACTGAGTATTAATGATAATCAGTATTCAGGTGTTCATTAAAATGATGCGTCCTTTCTGAACGATAGTGTCTGTTTGTCTCTATCCCAGACGGTCGGAACTGATTTGGTTTAAACGGGTGTTTGGAAATTCGTTGGTCGAAAATCTGGACTTTGATGGTTGGTATTTGGGGGTGGATTTGGCCTCGAAAATTGATTTGGCCCTATAAAATTTGGTCTAATATTTTGGTTGTAAGATTGAGGATTGTTTTGTTGTCGCAACCGACAATCTACTGCAATGTTGCATAATCTACCACAATTTAAACATTTCGGTGGATGAATAGGTTTCCTAGTCTGAGAAGAGCGCTTAGGTTGACCGGATTTATTTATCTTTTGTCCATCGAAGTAAGACTACTGAAGTTCTCTTCTGATTCGAGAGTGTGCCTCCAGAAGGTCCTTAGGATTGCTGGCACGAATTATTTTAGACGTGGTTCTAATCCGGTAAGTAGTGTATTTAGAACCATCGTATCTAAAAGAATCGTCTGAACATCTTTCTGCTCATTACTTAGATTTGCCGATTTTTGAATACAATAGTGCATTTTCACACTCAAAACCTGAAGTCTATTATAGAGCGTTATAGGGGACTCGATGGACAATTGTTTAAGACGTCGGAGATCGTTGATCAAAGAAGACAGATCCCGCGAACTTATCAAAGTGCAGTGTTAGAAGCTGCTTAATTTCTAAATATGAAACAGGGTATCTCGAATTGACTAATTGAGCCGCTTTGCCCATAAGTTTATTTTTAATACGAATGACCGGCAGAAATTTGTGATCTGCAGTCGACATATTGGTCGCACAAGTACATGCGTGTATGAAGGTGGCCAAGGACATTTAGCCGCCTTCAAATTCCGGATTGACAGAAAATATTTCCGATAACCGGTACTTTTCGGTTTCATCGGAAACAACGTTGTTTGTTGCTTGTGCCATTTCGATGTTTTAGAATTAAAAGTGTACACAAACAGAAAAAAAATGAATAATTATAACAAGGGTTTGTAAAATGGGTTTCAATAAAAATATGTATAAAAATTATTAAGCAAATGTATGTAAATAAGGAATAAACGATATTTAGGATAATAGAACGGTAGTGAATGACATAATAAAATAAATATATAAAAGTAAATCAAAATATATAAAATAAAGATTTCAATTCAAATAATCAAATAATAAATCAATTTAAATAATATATCAAGATTATCAAATAAATAAAATAATATCAATTATATCAATCAAATAAATTCTTAAAACCTTAAACGTTAGACGATTAACTACTACTTACATCAACAGGAACATTAGAAGATACGTGTTCTCCTTGTTATCGCAGTTGGGACTTCTTGCAGGTGCTTTGCTCCATTGAGGGATAGAGTCCGCCGCTACCAGTTAGAATTAAGCTCGTGTTCTAGTAACGTTGACGGATCCTACTGACCGCGCCAATTTGTTATATCACACTTCAATTAATTAACTTTTTAAAAAAGATTTTTTTATTAAAACAAATACAATTATAAATTTGAAATAAAAATGAAGAATAACACTATAACTGACAAAAGTTTTGAGTAATAATGAATACAACATTATAGTAGTTTTACAATTTATAACATATAACATGCCGAATGAGCAAAGTCGACGCTGCAATTCCCACGGATGTTGGCTGTGCCGTAATCTGACACTACACGTGTCGCTTAGTCAGCTGGGAATGTTCAATTATCGTTGCGATATAAGTTCGTTCTAAGTTCATTGCATAAACTTATATAACATATATATATATATATATATATATATATATATATATATATATCAAACAAACATTTCTTATAGTATTAGATAATACCTATTTTTGTTGGAAACTTTTCTTAGTGAATGAAACTCAAATCTTGAACTTTACTTATGAAATTAAAAACTTACCTTTTCAACCATCGTGCTATAACAATATAACGGTTAGCAATATTATTGAATGTCAAAATCAATCTAAATCAAAGTCTTTACAATAAAGATGGCCACGACTTATCACGGCTGCCAGATCTAACTGTTTATTTTGAATCTTACGGTCTGTGTATAAATTCACGATTTTTGTAGTCTCAGTCACATTATATGAAAATATATTTTAAAATAAAAAAATCTAAGTTAAAAGTACAATATTAAAATTAATAAATTATTATCAGCAATTAATGTATCAAATAGTAATTCTGATTTTAGGTGACTAACCATATTAACAAGGCAATGAAAGTTGCAAACTTGGGAAAATCCAATAAATGGCGATTATTAACAAATATAAACTTTCATGGGTTCTATTTCATGCTATTTACGATGTGTAATAACTTTAGGGACGGTTCAACATTTGTTAGTTTTTCGATTAATTTAGTTTACGTCTTTCACATTCGCGTTAATCCACCTTATGATATACTCTCCATGCAATCTGGCGGCACTGTTACTCTTATTTATTTGGCACTGACAGTCTGGACGTAAATTATAATTTTTTTATTTTATTATGTTTATTCAATGAACGAATATTATAAATACATTTTAACATTCTGCATTGAAGGTCGTCAGTAGCTACTAATCGAAACAAAAATAAAGTAAATCGATTGAGGAACAGAGGAGAAAATGGTACCGAACCGTTTTGTCTTAGCCTATTTATATACAGATATATGTTTACTTATGCTTAATATAACAGAGAGTATTTTATAGAGTTTTATAGTATCATTTTTATCGAGACGCTATATATCTCCTCCATGAAAAATTTCCTAATACGCTTGTGTCGAAGGGACTGTACAACTATTGGACTTACAATTGAAAAATGTGCCATTAAATATTTTGCGTACATGTAGTACCAAAATGACGGTTGCCGTGCTCATTATGCCCGTTCTGTGCAAGAATATCTGATCCAAGAGTATGCAAACCGTTGATCCAGTCTTATGATTAAAACCCATTGGACATTTTTGAATGGGGGTTACTTAAAACATAAGATTTATTCGAAACCCATATCAACAGTTGGTAAATTACATCAAAGAGTCTTGGATGCGGCCGAAGTCGTAGCAAAGTTTTCATAACCGTTTATTTGAACTTTCACATTCATTTTATTTCTTAACCATCAAGAATTTTGGATTGACTTTAGTAGGTTTTTCATGATCAGAAAAATACCTATATCAAATTTTATTTGGGAATTCTGGAAAAAGTATCATACCATTTTGCAAACTTCATTAGTGGCGCCAGCATTTACAGTAGCTTGCCGTAGTAGTTTTGGTATATATTTTTCTTCACAATGAGCTGTCAAACTTACATGAAAAAAAATGTCTTTAAATTTCTGTTAATAAATTTTAAAAAAATATTTTTTGATAAAACATAATCGATTGCTGTTTATTTTGAGATTGTACCTTACAAAATTGTCAGTATATTGATATTAAAAAGTTTTCTATAAGAAATTCTCCAAAACGTTTTGAATATTTACGACAATGGGCAACTACTGAACAGTATGTTCTATATTGTATTGTGTTCAACACTGCATGTACATTTTGCATTGCCAATTGCTTTTTAGTGTTCTGTATATAAAATATAAGTATTCCCTTATAATATCACTCCGGATTTCAACCTCTTTCACATTACCCCAATATCCTCCTAAACTACTGGACGAAGAAGTTTGAAATTTGGTATCAGTGCATAGTTTGGCGACCCGGGTAGTTCTGGGGGGGAAACTAAAAAAATCGACCGTTCGCCCCTTTATCTCCGAAACTATAAGAAGTAAAATTTTGAAAACAATTAGAGATATAGGGCCTCACCTGAATTTAAAAAAAAAATAAGGAGAAATCTCTACTATTAATTTAGGGGAGCAAATTACAGAATTAAATGGTAAAAATAAAATTTAAATTGTTTCTCATATTTTTAAAATAAATTATTTTAAAGATATTAACAAAAATGTAAAATTTTTTACCCATTCCCTTTACCTTATCTTCGAAACTATAAGTTGTAAAATTTTGAAAAAAATAAAAAATATTGGGTCTCATCTGAACTTTACCGGAAAAGTAAGGAGAAATGGAGAAATCTCTAATATTAATTTTTTTGGAGGGGGGGGGCAAATTACAGAATTAAATAGTAAAATATAAAATGAAAATTGTTTCTAACACATCATGTAATATATCAAATGAAAGGGCTCAGTATGGCGAAATCAAACATATTTTTTAACATTTTAAAAATAAATTATTTTAAAGATATTAACAAAAAAATTTAAAATTTTACCCATTATCCCTACCTTATCTCCGAAACTATAAGACGTAAAAATTTGAAAAAAAATTAGGGATATGGGACCTTACCTGTACTTTACTGGAAAAATAAGGCGAAACCCCTAATATTAATTTTAGGGGGCAAATCACAGCATTAAATGAAAAACATAAAATTAAAATTATTTCCAACGCATCATGTAATATATCAAATTAAAGGGATGATTATGACGAATAAATTATTTTTTTCATATTTTTATAATTAAATATTTTAAAATATATTAACAAAATTAAAAAAAATACCCAGTTCCCTTTTATTCCCCGAACTATTAGACCTACAATTTGTTGTTTGCAGGAAAAGTACGAAGAAATCCCTAATATTAATTAAATTATTAATTAAATTATAGAATTAAATGGAAAATAAAAATATATTTTCTAACGCATCACGCAATACATCAAATGAAAGGAGGAAAGGAGGAATACAAATATATATTTTTCATATTTTTTAAATTAATAGTTAACAAAAAATATCATTTCCCGCTTTATTTCCGAAACCATACTACATAAAGTTTTGAAAATAATTAGGGGTACGGGGTCTCACTTGAAATTTATAAAATAATGGTAGAAAACCCCAATATTAATTTTGGGGCACATTATAGACTTAAATGGAAAATAAAAATTAAATTTTCAAACGCATCATGTAATATATCAAACAAAAGGCTCATTATGTGAATTACAAATATATCTTTTTTTTAAATCATTTGTTTAAAAGATATTAACAAAAATATTAAACATCGACTTCCCCTTTAGAAATTACACTATCTATAATTTTGAATAATATATTTTATTTGCATTTTTAAATAATTTGTCTACAAGATTAAATAATTTTCCCCTTTATCTTCCAATCTACAGAGCCTAAAATTTAGACAGTAGATTATAAAAGGCTTCCCAATTGTTTATTAGTAAATTAAAACTCTAATGTTACTTTTGGGGCCAAATTAGAAAATTAAATACATATTTTTATAAAAATCAAGTGTATCATGTAGCAGATAAAATAAAAAGTCTATGCGTGGAAAATATAAGTGTATATCTATCTATGTACTATTATAAAATTGTAGTTGTCTGTTTGTTTGTTTGTTTGTTTGTTTGTTACCTCATCACATAAGAACTACTGAACTGATTTTGATGCATCGTTTTTTATTGCACAGCCTATAGTTTGACTTAAAATCTGGTAGACATTTTATCTAACTAAGTTGACAGAAACGATAGATATAGCGAAAAAACGTCTACCATGTTTGGTAAAAGAATTACTCAATTGATTCCATTGCACGCACAAAATATTAGATACTGGCATCAGCTTAGCTTTTATTCAAAATTCGGAATTTAGTAATATGTTTGTATAGAAAAATACAACTGATATAATAAGCTTAAATGTAATTTTACAGGGTGTTCTGTATATAGGAAACTTAGTGCGGAGTAGAATTAGATGGATTTAAAAATTCTAAGAAATAGTTGTATTGGGTGTTCTATAAGCAGCTCCATATATACAGTGTGGCTGAAATAAAGGGGAGTGGAATTATTATACGGGGTGGTCCAAAAAACATTATTGAGTGGGCCATAAATAGTTGGATATAGCAGGTGGTTGAAAAAGGGTAGAAATTTATAAAGTTTGGATAAAAAAATCTTAGAAAAAAATGCCTTATGTATGCAGTTAGGATCTTTGAATTATGTTCAGTACATATTATTGTCACGAACTAGGTTGAAGAAATGTGAGAAGCAGTTGTTTATAGAGGTTTGTTGAAATATAAGATGGAGTCGAATATAGTTTATGGTGTGGTTAAAAACTTGTTTTATATCCACAAGTATTTGCATATATGGGATAGCTGAAATATATAGCGGAGTATAATTACAGCTATACTATTATTGAGAACTGTTATCATATGCAAGCTGTTCCATTTACCGGATGGTTGAAATATAGGGCGGAGTAGGATTCTAAGGATACATAGTGGTACAAAAATGTTATATTGTGTGGCAAATAAGTAGTGACATATAAAAGGTTATTGAAATATAGGGTGATGTAGAGTTATAATTATAAAGGGTGAATAAAAAATGCTAAATTATTTGTTATATAGCAGTTGCATATAGGAACTATCTGAAATATGGGGTGAGGTGAAGTTATAGTTATACAGTATGATTCAAACAAGGTTAGAAAAAGTTACAAATGAAGGATGGTTTAAATGAATTGTGGAGAGAAATTTTACGTTATAAAGTTGGTAAAAAAATCTGAGGAAAAATTGTGAAATGGCGTAGTTCATAATAAGTTGCAGAGATAGGATAGTTGAAATAAAGGGTGGGAAGTGGAATGGTTAATTATTTACAAAATGTTATATTGGTTGACCAATAACCAGTAGCGTATATAGGGTAGTTGTAATACAGCTGTTGCTGTTTTTGTGAAATATATTGGGCATTGATGGATTTATAGTTCTATAGGGTGGTACAAAAATGTTATACTGGGTGAGCGGAAAGTAGTTTCATATACAAGGTGGTTGAAATCGTGGGTGGAGTAGAATTATAGTTAAAATAGTTGGATACATTTTTTTAGTATAAAACATGAGCTCTTGCATATATGCAATAGGTATCTGAAACATGGATTGAAGTAAAATTATAGTTCATACAGTGTGATTAAAAGAATGTTAAAAAAAGCTGCATATGGTGGGGTGGTTGAAATATAAGGTGGAGACAGATTATACCTTCAAGGGTGGTTAAAAGAAATAGATATGTGGCGTAGTCTATAAGCAGTTGCATATATATGCTAGTGAGTAGTCTAGAGTTATAGTTAAAAGTTTAAAAATAGTTATCTTTGGTAGCCCCTAATAGTCTAGTAGGGAAGTTACTTGTCTGCGAAAAATAGATCTGATGATTTTAAAAATACGGGGTTTGGTTTTTTCGATTCAGAATTAAATTCTGAGTAATGGGTATTTTTAAATTTTTTTGCCAAAAAAACCAAAAAAACGTACAGAGAAAATGAGGGTCTCCGTTTTTTGATTATAACTTGAAAAATATGAAAAATAGCTTTTTTTGAAAAAAGATTCTAAAAGAGGAGAAAATTTCATAACGACAAGTCCCGACTCCCGAAACTGTAACTTCATTATTTATAATTTTAAATTGCCCTTGAAAATACCGCTCCGCGCGGCCGTTATCCTGCTGCGACGTCACCGTCAAGCCAACAGAGCATCACAAAATATATATTTTTTAATATTATTTATCAATTTAAAAATTTTAATAAATTACAGTATTATCTAGAGACTTAAAGGAATATAGTCCAATAGAAAAAAAATTGTTCAGTTCATTTTTGTTAAAGTTATTCACATGTGAATTAATTATTTTTTCATGGATTTGGATAACTGAAAATCAGTTCTAAAAGTTTAAATAAAGTACCTAAAAATATTTTGAACTCTGGGAGATTTTCTTATTGAGTCAATGAACCAAATTCCATTAAAATTTTAAAAAAAGTTATTTCATTTGTTTATTATGATTTTTTTAAGTTAACAAAAAATGAAAAATGCAGATTATGTTAATAATTTTTTTTATATTTTTAATTTCAGCTGCTTTTTTATTTATTTTTTGCATCTTATTTCATTACTAAAATTTTTTTTCGTTATTTCTTCATAAATTTGTTATAAACAAATAGACTATTTTAATATTTGAAAAAAAATTTTTTTGCCATTCTGTTGTATGGGTCAAATAATGAATTTAAAAAAAAATTTTCTTCAAAAAATTTTTAATTGTTTATAATCTTTTTTTTTATTTGTCACCCCTTTAAATTATTAATTAAGGAATCGTTTTTTTTTCTAAATTCATCATTTACTATCCTCATTAGAATTACAAAAAAAAATTGCAACTCAATTTTCATTGTTTATTTAATAAACATTTAGTTATAAACAAATTCTGAACCTAATTTTTTTTATTTCCGTTACAAAAAAAAATAAATACAGCCATGTGCATCAAAGTATTTAAAAAATGTTGTTTTAGTTTTTATTTCATTCTTAAATATTTAATATACTCACTGTTGAACCCGGCACCTATCTTATCAACTTTTAAATTGCTATAACTTTTAAACTATTAATGATACGGTCTTGGACATTCAAGATAATATTTTAGATAATTAATTATTATTAATTATTTGTTTATAACTAAATGTTTATTAAATAAACAATGAAAATTGAGTTGCAAATTTTTTTTTTAATTCTAATGGGGACAGTAAATGATGAATTTAGAAAAAAAAACGATTCCTTAATTAATAATTTAAAGGGGTGACAACTAAAAAAGAAGATTATAAACAATTAAAAATTTTTTGAAGAAATTTTTTTTTAAATTCATTATTTGAATCATACAACAGAATGGCAAAAAGATTTTTTTTCAAATATTAAAATAGTCTATTTGTTTATAACAAATTTATGAACAAATAACGAAAAAAAGTTTTTAGTAATGAAATAAGATGCAAAAAATAAATAAAAAAGCAGCTGAAATTAAAAATATATAAAAAAAATTATTAACATAATCTGCATTTTTCATTTTTTGTTAACTTAAAAAAATCATAATAAACAAATGAAATAACTTTTTTTAATTTTTTTAATGGAACTTGGTTCATTGAGTCAATAAGAAAATCTCCCAGAGTTCAAAATATTTTTAGGTACTTTATTTAAACTTTTAGAACTGATTTTCAGTTATCCAAAGTCCATGAAAAAATAATTAATTAACATGTGAATAACTTTAACAAAAATGAAGTGAACAATTTTTGGTCTACTGGACTATATTCCTTTAAGTCTCTAAATAATACTGTAATTTATTAAAATTTTTAAATTGATAACAAATATTAAAAAATATATATTTTGTGATGCTCTGTTGGCTTGACGGTGACGTCGCAGCGGGATAACGGCCGCGCGGAGCGGTATTTTCAACGTCAATTTAAAATTATAAATAATGGAGTTACAGTTTCGGGAGTCGGGACTTGTCGTTATGAAATTTTCTCCTCTTTTAGAATCTTTTTTCAAAAAAGCTATTTTTCATATTTTTCAAGTTATAATCAAAAAACGGAGACCCTCAGTTTCTCTGTACGTTTTTTGTTTATAACAATTACAATTTTTCTTGGCAAAAAAATTGAAAAATACCCACTACTCAGAATTTAATTCTGAATCGAAAAAACCAAACCCCATATTTTTAAAATCATCAGAACTACTTTTCGCAGACAACTCACTTCCCTACTAGACTATAAGCAGATGCACATTCCGGGTGATTGAAATATTTTGTATAGTAAAATTATGGTTATACAGGATGGTGTATACAAAATGGTTTTATTATACTTGGAACTAGAGTTAGTTATACAAGGCAGTTAAAAAAATGTTGAATAAAATAGTTATATAGGGTGGCCAATAAGCAGTTGCAGTTTGGGTGAGTTTTTAAATAAAAGTTTAGTTAATGTGCAACAGTGAGTTTTTGCATTTGTGACACACCAAGGGTTCCACAGGTATTTCCATTAGGGTAGATCAAAACAAGTTACAAAATATTTTTATATAGGGTAGACCATGAACAGTTGCATTCTACTATATGGAATATCTAAAATATGGGGAGAAGCAAGATTATATATAGTTTTAGACTATGTTTAACATAATGTTAGAAAAAGTTGCATATACAGGTTGATTGAAATCTATAGAAAAATTGTACTTTAAAAGGTGGTTCCAAAAATATCTGAAATAATTGTTATTCAGCGTAGACAGTTGCATAACTGAAATACAGGATGGTTGCAATAAAGGGTGAAGTAGAACAGTTATATAGGGTGACCCATAAGTACTTGCAGGTTGGGTGAAATATATTCGGGATTGGTGGACATTCTGTACGCGGGTGAAACCGCGGGTAACTGCTAGTGCTATTATGAAATTGTAATTGTTTGTTTGTTTGTTTGTTAGCTCATGACGTAAGAACTACTTAAGTGATTTTGCTGAACCTTTTTTGTTGCAAAGCTTATAGTTTGACTTAAAATCTGGTATACATTTTATCTACCTACATTGACAGAAACGGTAAATATAAGGAAAAAACTACTACCATGTTGGGTAGTATTTACACAATAAGTCAATTGGGTCCACCGCATACAACAAATTTTAGATACTTGCATCAGATTAGCTTTTATTCAAAATTTGGAATATGCCAATATAACATGTTTTGAATTTAAAAAACTTCCAACTAATATATATCAAGTGTAATTTTACAGGGTGTTCCATATATAAGATAGGTAGAATTAAATCTATTTAAAAAATGTGGAAAAAAAGGTATATTTGGTGGCCCATAAGTAGCCGCATATCTACAATGTGGTTTAGATAAGGGGGAAGTTCAAAAAAGACCATAAACAGTTGTATATACCATGTGGTTGAAAAACGGGTGGAGTTGCATTAAATTTATACAGGGCGAATAACAAAATGATATATTGTTAGGGTCATAAGTAGTATCATATACAATGTGGGTGGAATAAGGGTAAAATAGAATTATATTTATACAGGGTTTATAAAAAAATATGTTATGAAAGCAGTTAGGATATTTGAATTTTCTTGAGCTATTATTAATTATGAAATGAGTTTAAAGTAATGTTAGAAGCACCTGTTTGTACAGGGTAGTTAAAATGTAAGATTGAGTGGAATTGTTCATAGGGTAGTTAAAAATTTGTTTTATAACCACAAGTAGTTCACAAGTAGAATATTATAGGATTGTTGAAATATGTAGCAGAGTATAATTACAGCTAAAAAATGTTATATAGGTTGGCCCATAAGTACAAGGTTGTTAAAATATAGCGTTGAGTAGAACAATAATTATACAGTGTGGGTAAAAAAAAGTTAGACAAATTTTGGAGTATTGTATTATGGGGTAAGTCAAGTTATCGTTACACAGTGTGATTCAAATAAGGTTAGAAAAAGTTGCGATGGTTTAAATGAAGTGTGGAGAGAAATTATAAAACTTAAGTAGTTTAATATTTGTATAAACACAAAGTTTTGTATCCCAACACCAAACTTTTATTTTTGCACTCGACGCACGTTTCAACAGCGAAGCTGTCATCATCATGGTTTACTCCATGCATTTCATATTTGTATGTATATGGGACGCAGTAAAGTTATAGTTTCACAGTCTGATTCAAACAAGGTTAGAAAAAGTTGCAAATGAAGTGTGGAGAGAAATTATACTTTATAATGTGGTTAAAAAAATATAAGGAAAAATTGTGAAATAGCGTGGTTCATAATCCGTTGCACATATAGGATTGTTGAAATATAAGGTAAAGAAGTGTTATAGTTAAGTATTTAAAAAATGTTATATTAGTTAACCAATAAGCAGCAGCGTATACAGGGTAATTGTACTACATAAAAGGTGATTTAAAAAATCATGAACAAAATTGTTATATAGGGTGCCCCATAAGCAATTGCAGTTTTGGTGAAATATATTAGGCATTGATGGATTTACAGTTATACAGGGAGGTACAAAATAAGTTATACTGGGTATAAGTAGTTGCAAATACAAGGTGGTGAAATAGAGGGTGGAGTAGAATTATAGTTAAAGAGGTTGGATAGATTTTTTTGTAGGATCGAAATAAAATTATAGTTATACAGTGTGATTTAAACATTGTCAGAAAAAGTTGCACATACGGGTGATTGAAATATATGGTGGAGACAAATTATACTTTCCAGGATGGTTAAAAATGTTTATATGGTAGTCCATAAGCAGTTGCGCGGATAAGATAGTGTGTGGAGTAGAGTTATAGTTAGGTGTATAAAAATGTTATATTTGGTGGCCGCTAAGCAGGGTGGTTGAAGTATTTTGTAGAGTAAAATTATGATTATACAGAATGGTTCAAAAACAAGTTATAATGTTTGACTGCAGTTTATACAGGATGGTTTTAATATAGCTGGAAGTCGAGTTATTGTTATACAAGGCAATTAAAAAAATTATTTTAAATTGTTATATATAGGGTGGCCAAAAAGCAGTTATTTGGTGTTAGGGTGCCAAAGTGTGTATTTACATTTACACATCAAGGGTTCCACAGGCATTTCCATTAGGGTGGATCGAAATGTTAAAAAAAATTGTTATATAGGGCATGAACAGATGCATATTACTGTATGGAATACCTGAGACATGGGGCGAAGCAAGAGTGTAGTTTTAGAGAGTGATTAATACAATGTTAGAAAAAGTTGCATATAAAGGGTGATTAACTATAGTTTACAAGGTGGCTCAAAAAATATCAGAAATAATGATTATATAGCGTAGACGATAAGCAGTTGCATAGCTGAAATATAGGATGGAGTAAAGTTATAAGCAGGTGTTAAAAATGTTATACTGAGAGACAAATAAACAGCAGCATATACAGAAAAGGATACTATAGGGTGAAGCAGAGTTACAGTTATACAATGAGATTTATAGTCAAGTAGGATGATTCAAAAAATTTGGAAAAATGGATAAACCATATGTTTCATAAGTTATTTCTTTTCGTAAAGACTTGTACATTCCGTGAAACAGCGGGTAACGGCTAGTTTTTATAAATTTAAAAAGCTTCCTTCAAAATATATTAGGGTAATTATAAGAAAATGCACTCATACCCTGCTTGTCTGAAACTGGAATATTAGAATCTTGAAGGTGGTACGGAACCCTTCGTATGCGAGTTCACCTCGAATTTGACCAAGTTATTTTTTCTAATCCTGTGTTGTACACCCGAATATGTAAATGAACTTATTTGCTTTATTGCTGGACAAGTATTGAATCAACTAGGTGACTAAAAATACATTTTATTGCACTTGTATTTAGTTTCTTATGGTTTGATCATAAAATTGTTATAGGAAATCATAAACCAAACTGTATTTCTGTAATTTTTTCGTCGTTCATTACGACAATTTTTCAATGAGATTACTCCGTTCAATTACCTTCTTTTCCGAAATTATACACGTGTTTAGTCCATTATTACTTCACATCTTGAATAGGTTCTTTGATAAGTACAGCCTAGACCTGCGTATCGCAACTTCAGGTATAGACTCAGTTTCAGTTATTTAAACCAGACAATCCCAAAGACAGCAAATAAGGCAAAAAATCGACATAATGTTAATTTCGCGACTACAAAATGACGCACAGGTTCAAAATTAATATTATTTATTATGTTCAGTAGAAAGATAATTTACACTCGAATTCACTTTAGTGGTTTTTATTTTACCAATACAGTTACATAATTGCAAGTGTACTATTTTTATATAGAAATGGTAGAAGCAGTGCAGCCTTTGTCGGCAAAGTCTGGGCATAAATAATATGTACACTAAAACACGTTATTGATTCCGGATATACTTTAAACAAATGTTGACTTTTTCAGTTTTTTAGACCTAAAATTCCTAAATAAAATGTAAAATTAGGAATACGATAAAAAACATCCACAATGACGGGATTCCTGAACAATTTGATTGAAGACAGAACGGGCTGTTTCGTACATTACAGAATGGCAGACAATACGCGATGGCACAAGAGAAGCGAAAAGCAAATTTTATCGTCTTATGGGAAAAACAGTGAGAGGTCTAGTAGATGGCATCGTAAGCACATTGCTTCGATATTAATCATCGATATATGTAATTACAATTACTGGGAATAGTTTCGGTTAATTAAAAATATTTATTATGAGTGTAAAAAAATTGTAATTGAACCCACGGGGTCTGTAATAAAGTGGTGTCAGAAGTGGGATTAAGTGAAGTTTAACTTTTCAAAATTGGTTTAGGGTCACAGCTAGAAATATGGCATAAATGGACGACACGCAAAACATATTCAAGCAAGTTACCGATAAGCCGGACGAGAAAATAAGTCAGATCCAGGAAAAACGTAACAAAAAACGAGAAACAAATTCTGGAAGCAATCCAACAAACGTTAGAGAAATATTTTGAAGAAAATCATAAAACTGAATTGGAGACAACATTCTAACTAATATAGATCAAAAACAACAAAATCTTGTCACTGCTATGGATAAACACAACAGAAATAAGAACAAACAAACACTTGTTTAAATTTTCACTTTTTAAATTTAAACAAGTGTTTATTGTATTTAAGTAATCTTCACAATGGATTTTCATCATGTGAAGACTGAAACAATCATCACAATTAATTCCATTGTTTTGCGCAATTGAATTAAACTTATAATATTATAAGAAAAGGGGCAGACTGATGAATCAAAACGACAGGCTGATCAATTAAAAAAATGATTCAAAGGTGCAAGAGGAACAATTAGAACAACTAATTCAATTAGTAATGCAGGGTAACGAAGCAGGTAACCAGAATATACTGATTATGGAATGAAGTATCAAAGAGATAAACGATGACATAAAAGTATTAGAAAATGATGTGGAAACCAAAGTAGTTGGCATCTATTTCATTCAAGGTATGGCAAAAGTTGAAATCTGTTCAATTCAATATACCATAAAAAGTGATATTCAAAGAGTACAAATGAAATTTAAAAACTTGCAACAGGACTGAGAGAGAGGAAAATATCAGAACACCGTCAGAACCAAAGGTTCCTTTAACAAACCACCCACATCTGACGGTAGCTCATCTTGGTCAAAATACAAAGGGTAATTTGAAACAGAGGCGGCAGATAATGAAGAAATATCTACGTCTCTATAGGAGTCCAGCATTAGAACTCCTCTAGAGGGCGGCAACTAAATGGAAAAATGCAAAAATCTTGAAAAAGTTTGTTAAAATGTGAAATAGAGATTAGACGTTTTGAACACACACATAAACATGTCTAAGCCGAGGGTACGAGCAGGTTTCCACAGCCAGAAAGAACAAGAAACATCACTTTAAGCACTGTTGATCGGAATACACAAACTAATGGAACGCTCACAAAAAACTGACGCGAGAGGAGCATGTTACACTTCCAACCTGATTGCTGAGTGAGGTTTTCCTGACAAATCACCAGTCATTATTGGCCAAGCAAGGACACGACCTCCAAGAGAACAGTCAACATGTCAGCATCAGAGGGCGAATGCTATATAACTCTCCATAGTATCCATCCGGGGATTTTTCCGAGATAGTTACAGCCTAGTCATCAGTAGCACCACCAGTGGCAATAGGATCCGACCTAGGACCCTAGTGGCGGACATTAGAGACGATCTTGTACTGTGCACGGACCTAATTAGCCAACATGGGTTAATGTTCGAGAAATTTTTTATGACAGCTCGGCAATTTCCATAAAAATTGTAGCAAAATTCTCAACCAGAATTCCTAGACAAACGGAACAAATATTTATGGGCAGTTACAAAAAAAATCATGGGTGCTACTTTAGAATGGTGGAATTAGTACCTTTAGCTCATGACTACTTGGTTGCCAGGGCTATAGTTAAAGCCGGAAGAGACATACCAAATATAATCCTGAATATATCTAACAACGACATCCAAATTGCCAATGGTCAAGGAATAGTTATTGCAAGTTGACCAGACATCGGCAAATGAGAGTGGTCCCGGTAAAGAGTTTCTAAAACAATTTGCTGACCAATTGTCACACTTTATAGCATAGAAGGAGCAAAAAGCTAAGCAATTTATCGTAAATCACTTGCAAATTTTTAATAGTCAAGATGGTATTGCCTGTCGTACAAACATCATCCAGAACAGAATAGATACCGGGAAGGATCAATCCATAAGAATACCACAAAGGCGACCACCATTGAAACAACAGGCATTTCAGGAAAATAGTCAATGTTACCAAACAGAGTGATTGAGGGATCTTTCAGCTCATGGTTTTCTCCCGTTGTTTTAGTAAAAAAGAAGAACGGAAATACTGATTTTGCTTTGATTACAGAGGAGTGAACGGTGTTACGATGAAAGACAGGTTGGACTACATGAAAACGACAGAGAAAAGACCGCGTTCATCTTCAGAAAAGGGCTGTTTCAGGTCTCAGCCGTTTGGGTTATATAATTCTCCCGCTACGTTTGCGAGATTAATGGAGTATATATTGAGCGGATTGACATGGAGGACATCCTTAACATGCCTCGACGACATCCTGATTATGGGACACACATTCGTTGTCTAGCTGAAAAACCTCTGCGAAGTATTTTTCAGAATTAAAAATACCAACCTAAGTGTTTCATTCTCCGGAAAGAGGTAGAGTTTTTGGGCCATCTCGTTTCTGAGCCAGGAATCCGCACAAACGAAGAAATATAGAAGCTATTCTTGATAAATCGGTCCCGAGAGCCAGGTATGAAGTTTTAGGGCCACTTTTCGTACTACAAGCGATTGGTTGAGGGATTTTCTACCACTGTCGTACCAATACATGGGCTGGACACTAAAAACATTCAAACGACTGTAGGCGACACTATGTTCCAGCTTTTCCTATACAGTACGGCAAGTTCATCTTAGGCACCAACGCAAGCAACACGGGTTTGAGGACCGTCCTATCCCAGGAGGGTAAAGAGAGGGTGACCGAGTACTACAGCAGTGGATTCTTGAAATCGGAAAAGGATTATTGTGTCACCAGAAAAAAAAACTTCCAATAATCAGGGCTGCAAACCTTTTCCACAAATACCTCTATGGTCGACATTTCCTAATCAGAAACGATCCTACCGCCATCCCATGGCTATTTTAAGTGAAGACATAGGACCGACAACTACCCAGGTGGTTGGAGAAATTACTGCAATAATTTCAAGATTGACTGTGCCGGCCGTTTGCATTAATTATAATGCCGATACTCTTTCAAGAAGACCCTGTAGAGTAGAATGCGGACATTATCTGAAGACGGAACAGCGAGAGGGTATCTCCTTCAGATAGACTGGGCAACTAAATAATGTAACCAGGACCAAATGGCTGACCCTAACATTAAACCAATCATTTTCCTCAAGAAGTGAGCGGCACTCAGGCCACTCTGAGAAGAGGTAGCTAAGTAGTCGAGCGTCCTAAAGTCATTACAGTGGAAAGATTCAACATGACATTGGAACAACAACTATGGGATGAACACATTTTCTAATTCCTATTGGCCTATCGCTCAGTCGTGCACAAAAACACAAGACTGAGTCCAGCCACAGATGTATTCGGAAAGGACCTGAATTGGCTTTAGGCTCACCAGAAGCCCCGGCTCAAGAAGTTAACGATTTTGCCGACCAACACTGACAGAACATACTGGCAACAAACAAACTAGCCCAAACGCAGATGTTGGTCACCAGCGATCTGATGAAGACACGCTATAATCTCAAGACAAATTTAGTCGGGTTCCAAGAGCGAGACAAGGTTTGGCTATTCAACCCCCAGAGAAGTAAATGCACACAAGCCTGGAATAGTTCATACGAGGTGGCCAAGAGGATCAGTGACATTGTCTATCGTATTCGCCAGAATCCGAGAGCTAAGATAAGGGTAGTTCATCTAGATGGGTTAACTCCCTATCGTGGAGAGTCTAATCGGGCCGATCATAATTCAAGGGGCAGTGTTGTAACCATCATTTACGCTATAAAGAAATAAGAAACTTTCGAGAAATTAAAACATGAACAGTTCGCTTTATGGCAAGAACGCTTTTGATTTTATTCGGGAATTGATTACCTATATAAAAGGCGATCGCCTTATGGGAAGACAGAAGTTTAGTGGATAGCAACATGTATTGTTTTAATTAGATATCAGTGTTTGTGAATAAATATATTGTGAATTTATTTTGGACTTTATAGTTAGTGCAAAAATTATATATTTGAACCTCTGGAGTCTTTAACAATATATAAATATTTTACCTTACTAAATTGAAACGAGTTGTCCTGATTTTTCTGACATGTTCACATTACTAGTTAACATGTTTTACCACGTATGTGATGCTGACACTTTTTGTCTACAATCTACAATTCATAAATTAATCATTTATAATTTCTCATCTTTACTCTCTTGAGTTGTCATTCTTTTGTACGCAAGATGTCGGTCTTTACATCTCACGTTTTCAAATTTAACGAAATGTCTCACCTTTGTCAAAATAGTCCAAAACAACTTTTTTACCAACAAATTTCCATGGCGTTTCTTATCTTTCGTCTTTAATTAGATTTGAAATTACTGACTATAATACAAAAAATAGACATACAAAAATTGACGCTACCTCACGAAATATAACCAATTGGATGCGGTATTAAATATATTGAATCTTACTAAGTAGTGGTTTTTTCGAAGGTCTAAGCTCTCTCTTATTAGCCTCGTAATCTAAGTCGATTTGTAGATTTCGATTGTGTGTCCAAATATTGGTACAAACAATGTGATTTTTTTTAGATTCCCACAAATGGCTATTATTATATGTTTAAACGGGAGCTGGTGTCCAGAAGTTCCAGGAAACACCCAAATTGAATTCGTGCTAATATAATGCTATTAGCTTATGAATACTGAGTTCGAAATTACACGATACAATTTGGAAGGTTAACAGAGGCGCCACAACAATTCTTTAAATACTTTTCAGTCTCTTAAACGCATTATTTGTACCCTGGGAACGTTTTCAGATAATGCTTCAATAACGTATAACAATAAATTTTATTTTATTCTATTAGGAAGAGAAAAGAAAAAATAATTTCTTTCCCGATTTGTGACTGTAGAATAAAACTATTGCTACAATGATCTTCTTGAGAATTAAATTGAAAAAAGAGCTGCGGTTATTTGAGACTGAAACGATGGAGGCGAAAGTTTTTTACGAATGATACTTCAAGTCTTTTGTTATCTCCTGTCTCGGTTTCTATTTCCTTGTGTTATCATTAGTAATGGGTAGAAAGTTGAGCACAATTAAAATATATATATATTGTCACTATTTTGTTATGACTCAAGTATTAATCCTAATGTGTAATTTAATTCTTAATTTAAATGTCTATAATTGTCAAATAAAATTTGTTGAATTATTAACTTGCAAGTTGAAGCTCAGATCCTATGAATTGTAAATGCCGCAAAAAATTTAGCAACAGATGTATCGCAAAGAGAGAATTGGAGTTTTTATTACAAAAGCAAATTTTGTGCAGGTTTTCTATATTAATTGGATGTTACATTAGTTTATTTCCTATATATTATTGATTATCTATAAACCAAGACACTCCTAATGTATTTTACCTAGTCTCTGTTTCTTACACAGTGAAGGGAATTGTATGGGTATTTCAAGATCAAGATAGTGTGTGGTGTCGGTGTTCGTGTCGAAACAAATGAAATTTCAAGTAGTCCAGTTCATTCCCATGCTCATCTATTTTTATATGTGTAAATGTGGGCCACCGTTAAGAACAAATTATTAAATTGGGAATAAAAGCTTTAAACCATTAATAGGATTTATATTATAATATTTTGAAAAAAATCTCATTTGAGTTTGAATTTTTAAAATGCTAATGGTGCACATTTTGTTCAGATTTGGAGACTCTGTTCAGGAACTATCTTAAGACATGAATTTATAGCTACGTACTAACACTCTTACCATGTGTTTACTAATACGCTATGGTTAGAACCAAATTCAGTAAAAGTACTATATCTTAAAAAAATTCAACTGAGAAGTATAGTAGCCAAATTATTAACATAAATTCAATAGTTTTCATAAGTTGAGCTACCAAATATTCAGCTGCAATTGTAGTGCATCTATATAGCATGATAAAAGAGTTATGGAAGCAAACCAATTAATATTCACTCATGGTAATATTGATCTTGTTTTTATTATGTCTACTGAGTAGTCGATGAAATAAAATATAGTGTTTTGTTGTTACCTACTAGTTAACGTAGTGCAGAAAATGCATCGCGGCCTTATACATAATGCATTTAATCATCTTAACGAATTATGTTTTGTGGTAACAATGTATATTCTCAGAATTCTTCGTGCATTTTAATAATCTACTAATTAGCTTCAAAGGAATTGTTAAGCAGTAGGTCTATGTTAACAATAAGAAGAGGAAGTATTTCGCCACCAAAGAATTTCCGTTTGCATATAGTCTTATGTAAGCACCGTATTAAACATTACGATGTTTAAGATAATGATTTTGTTTCATGTTTCATTTTACCTTTTTATGTCCTTATTTTAGGCTCCCGTATATACAATATACGGATACCCTTATAATATCACTCCGGATTTCTGCCTCTGTCACATCTCAGCAATTTTCACATAAACTACTGGACGGAAGAGGTTGAAATTTGGTATCAATGTATAGTTTGGTGACCTGATCAGGAGTAAATATCGTAAAAGAAGAAATTTTAATTCTAGAGGTACTACTGGGGGGAAAAACTAAAAAAAATGGACGGTCCCCCCCCGCAGATCTCCGAAAGTACTGAGCCCAAAATTTTGAACAAAGTAGGAAATATAGAGCGTTGCCCGAACTTTACAAGAAAAATAAGGAGAAACCATTAATATTAATTTTGGGGGGCAAATTATAGGATTAAATGAAAATTTAAAAATCAAATCAAATGAAAGGTCCCATTCTGAGGAACACAAATATATTTGTTTCATATTTTAAAAAAATGTTAAAAAGATATTAACGAAAATATGCCAAAATTTACCAATTCCCCACCCCTTATCTCTGAAACTATAAAACGTAAAGACTTGAAAAAAATTAGAGATATGGGGTCTGACCTGAAGTTTCCTAGAGAAATAAGGAGAAACTTATACTTTTAATTTTGGGGGGCAAATTACAGAATTAAATGGAAATTAGAAAATTAAAATTGTTTCTAACGTATCATGCTATATACTAAATTAGAGAGCTCATTATGACGAAATCAAAAAATATTTTTTTCATATTTTCAAAATAAATTAATTAAAAGATATTAACAAAAATATAAAAAAAATTACCGATCCCCCCTTTATCACCGCAACCATAAGCTGTCAAATTTTGAAAAAAATAGAGGTATAGAGCCTCACCTGAACTTTACTGGAAAAATAAGGAGAAACCCCTAATATTCATTTTGGGAGGCAAATTATAGAATTAAATGGAAAATAAAAAATTGTAAGTGTTTCTAACGGATCAAGTAATATATCAAATCACAGGGCTCATTATGACAAGTACAAATATATTTTCTTCAATTTTTTTAAAATGAATATTTTAAGATATATTAAAACAATATTTAAAAAAATTACCCATTCCCCCTTTATTCCCCAAACTATAAGACCTAATTTTTTTCGTAGACAGAAAAAATACGAAGAAATTCCGAATATTAATATTAGGGGCCAAAAATTAACGCATCATGCAATACATCAAATTATAGGGCTCATTATGAGGAATACAAATATATATTTTCCATATTTTTAAAAATAATTGTTTACAAGATATTAACATAAAGATATAAAAAAATTTCATTTCTCGCTTTATTTCCGAAACCATACTACCTAAAATTTTAAAAATCATTAGGGACAAATTATACAATTAAATGGAAAATAAAATTTCAATTTTCAAACGCATTATGTAATATATCAGATAAAAGGCTCTTTATGTGAATTACAAATATATCATATTAACAACAATATTAAACATCGACTTAATTCCCACTTTAGAAACTACACTATTTAAATTTTGAAAAATATATTTTAATTGTTTTTTTAAATAATTTGATTAAGAGATTAAATAATTTATAATATTGTTACGAAATTTACCCAAAGCCGACCCTGTTTCATTTCAGTACGACAACAATCGCTTTGAGATAAAAACTGGTTCTCGAAAAGACTCGGCACCTGTAGGAGTAATGACTGATTTTACTGGAGAATTCGACGCTGGTTTTATAAAGGAAGCAGGCCACGATCGCGAGTTCAGTTGGTTGTAGGAAGAGCTTATATGTAAAATTGTTATTGTGATATTTGAATCAGCTGTTTTATATTCGATGGAAATAAAAGTTTCTATAAAAGTGAAAGTGAATATTAGTTTTATAATTTTAAATTGAACCCACGGACTATATTGCAATTTGGTGATCAGAAGTAAAGCATTAAGTGCAGTTAAAATCGTAATTTGATTTATGGAAACCCGAAGAATGGAAAAAATGGACGAAACTACCAAAAAAATAGTCAAACGAAAAAATAGAAAAACGCGAAAAGAAGGAAAAACAACATCAAGAAGAAATTCAACAAAATTTAGTAAAATCTTTTACTGAAAAACGTAAAATAGAATTAGAAAATCTTGTCACTACGATGAAAACCGAACAACAAAATCTTGTTTCCACGATGAAAAATGAACAAAATAATTTAATTGAAGGATTATTCTCGAAATTTGTAGAAAAACAAGATCAACTTGAATTAAAACGACAAAATGATTTTAAAGTATTTGACGAGAAACAAGATCAAATTGAATTAAACGACAAAATGAATTTAAATTATTAGAAGAAAAACGACACGAAACTGAAAAGAAAAGACAACTGCAATTTGAACAATTAATGCAAATAGTAGCACAAGTTAATGAAACATTTAATGACAGAATGCAAATAGTTGAGTCAGACATAAAACAAAATAAATGATGACATTAAGACCATAAAAAATACGGCGGACACTCTTGAAACCAAAGTAGATGGCCTCGATTCCGTCTAAAGTAAGGTAAAGTTTGAAATCAGTTCTATTCAAAACACAGTTCAAGATAAAATCAGTGCCATCCAGAATAAGGTAGAAGCAGAAATCAAAAAAATGCAACAGGACTTACAGCGAGGAAAATACCAGCACACCGTGAGTACCAAAGGTTCCGTTAGCAAACCACCCACATTTGATGGCAGCTCATCTTGGCCCATGTATAAGCGGCAATTTGAAGCCGTGGCTACAGCTAATGGATGGGATAACCAAGAAAAATCCATGTCTCTGGTAATTTCGTTAAGAGGTCCGGCCCTAGAAGTCCTCCAAAACATTCCAGTCGATGAACAAAGCAATTTCGACAAGATCATCGCCATCCTAGACAAACGCTTCGACAATCAATCCTTGAGCCAGGTATACCAAGTCCAACTGAGTGGAAAAACTCAAAAATCTGGTGAAAGCCTCCAAGAATTCGAAGCAGAAATTAGACGGTTAGTTCACTTGTCCTACCCAGACCTGCCAGAGGAAACGAAAGACCAGTTGGCCACACAGAGTTTCATAAACGGCATCAGAGATGTGGAAGTACAGCGAAATCTAAGACTAAGTGGCGTCAAGAAAAATAATGAAGCTCTACTTCGGGCTTTAGAAGTAGAGGCCGTCATGAACATGTCCAAGCCGAGGGTCCGAGCACTTTCCTTTAACCAGGAAGAGTCAGAGTCACCATTTCAAGCGCTGCTGGCTGGCCAGAACAAAATATTAGAACGGTCACAAAGAACTGGCACCAGAGGGGCATGTTATCGCTGCGGACGGACAGGACAGTTCCAGCGTGACTGCCGAGTAAGGCTACGGGAACGTTCACCGACTAGGGGTAACCAACAGAACAGCCACATGTCCAGGAACCGTCAGCCAGTCAACATAAGGGGGCGGATGCTGACTGTCCCTCCACCAGCCCCAAAACGTTATCCATCCGGGGATTTTGCCGAGATAGCGCCAGCCTAGTCATCAGAGGCACTATCAATGGGCGAGCAGTTACCATCACCATCGACACCGGCGCCGCTGTGTCCATTGCCAAGTCTAGGGTTTTGAGAGCATCAGAAATTCGGCCAGTTTCCAATAACATCCAACTCAGAACAGTCACCGGCGAGTCCATGTCAATACAGGGTGAGGCAGATGTCGTGCTACAGATAGGGGACAACATGATCCGGCATAGGGTCCTGGTAGCGAATATTGAGGACGGTTTTATACTGGGAATGGACCTAATTAGCCAGTATGGATTTATGTTCGACCATAGATATGATGTTCTTCGGTTCCTAAATGAGGAATCTGTATTGACACGGGCCGTCAACAGTTCAGTCACCTCCATTAAAATTGTGGCAAAGTCTCCAGCTAGAATTCCCGGTCTAACGGAACAGACTTTCCATGAGCAGCTAGACAGCAATCCTGGAAGCTGCGTTGGAATGGTGGAGCTCGTACACTCAGCTCATGACTATTTGGTTGGACGGGCTATAGTTAATACCGGACGAGATATACCAATCAGAGTCCTGAATTTGTCCAACAACGACATCAGAATTGCCAATGGTCAAGAGATAGCTTGTTTCGAGCCAGTAGAGACCACCATCAATTGCGAAGAAGAGTACCAGACGTCGGTGAAGGATACAGGGTCAAGTAAAGAGTTCTTACAACAGTTTGCTGACCATTTGACACACCTGACACCAGAGAACCAGAAGAAAGCCAAGCAATTTATCACAAAGCACTGGCAAAGTTTTAACAGTCAAGATGGAACCACCGGTCGCTCCAACATCATCCAGCATCGAATAGATACCGGAAAGGCTCAACCCATCAGAATACCACCTAGAAGACGACTACCATTGGGGCAACAACGGCAGTCGAGGAAAACATCGAGTCAATGGTACAAAATGGAGTTATTGAGCCATCCATCAGCCCATGGTCTGCTGCCGTCGTGCTAGTTTAAAGAAGGATGGAACCACCCGATTTTGCGTGGATTACAGAAAGCTGAAAGATGTCACGAAGAAAGACAGGTCTCCACTATCCCGAATCGATGACACTTTGACCACACTAGCAGGCTCCCGTTGGTTCTCCACACTAGACCTAAAAAGTGGATATTGGCAGGTTGGTCTACACGCAAACGACACAGAGAAGACAGCGTTCTCCACCAGTAATAGGCTGTTTCAGTTCACGGTTATGCCCTTTGGGTGATGTAATACACCCGCTACATTTGAAGGCTAATCGAGTATATACTGAGCGGGTTAACATGGAGAACGTGCTTAGTATACCTCGACGACATTCTAGTCATGGGTCAGACATTCGACGACCATCTGAAGAACCTGGGCGAATTATTCTCCAGAATTAATAACGCCAAACTGAGACTCAAACGGAAGAAGTGTTCTTTGTTCCAAAAAGAAGTAGGGTTTTGGGGCCACCTCGTTTCCGAGTAAGGAATCCGCTCCAGCGAGAACAAGATAGAAGCGATTCGTGAGTGGTCAGTCCCGAGAGACAATCATGAACTGGGCCCCTGTTCCTACTACAGGCGATTTGTTGAGGGATTTGCCACCATTGCCGCGCCTCTACATCGGCATACCACTGAGAAAGAGACCTTCCGTTGGAATCAGAATTGCGAAACATCATTCAGACTACTGAATGCAGCACTATGTTCCAGTCCAATCCTAGCCTTTCCTACACAGTCCGGCAAGTTCATTTAAGACACCGACGCCAGCAAAACAGGTTTGGGGGCCGTCCTATCCCAGGTCAACTGGTCAGGTGGATGGAGAAATTACAGCAATACGATTTCAAGGTGGAACACTGTGCCGGTCGTTTGCACAATAATGCCGATGCCCTATCCAGAAGACCCTGTAGAGTAGAATGCGGACATTGTTTGAAGACGGAACAGCGAGAGGGTATCTCCATCAGGCAGATCCGAGTGCAGGCCAATGAAGACTGGACAACGGAAAAGTGCATCCAGAACCAAATGGCTGATCCAGACATCGAACCAACCTTATCATTCAAAGCGAGAGGGGCACCCAGGCCACGATGGGACGAGGTAGCTAGATACTCCGGCATGCTGAAATTGTTATGGGCTCAGTGGGACTCTCTAAGAGTAGACAATGGAATACTCAAGCCAGTTTGGGAAAGCGCTGATGCACGAGAAACCAAGTCCCAACTGGTAGTTCCGAAGAAAAAGGTACCAGCCATCCTGACCGTTGTACATGATGGAATTACCGGAGGCCACCTGGGCATGAATAAAACCCTAGACAAGGTTTGCCAGCGGTACTACTGGGTGAATTACTTCGAAGACGTTAGAGCTTGGTGCCGCAAATGTGCCACCTGTGAAGCCAGTAAGGGCTCGAAGACCCGGACCAAGGGCAGAATGCAGCAGTACAATGTGGGCGTCCCATTTGAGAGAATCGCCATCGATGTCGCCGGTCCGTTTCCCGAGTCTGAGAGGGGGAACAAATACATTCTGGTCGCAATGGATTACTTCAGCAAATGGCCTGAGGCATATGCGATACCCAACCAAGAGGTAACCACGGTAGCGACGGTGCTAGTAGAACAACTATTTAGCAGGTTTGGCGTCCCGATGGAACTACATTCAGACCAGGGGCGTAACTTCGAATCGAATGTATTCCAGAAGATTTGCACGATGTTAGGGATCAGGAAAACGAGAAGAACACCATTGCACCCACAGTCAGACGGAATGGTGGAAAGATTCAACAGGATCTTGGAACAACACCTATCCAAGGTCGTCATCAATAACCAGCGTGATTGGGATGAACCTATTCCCCTATTCCTGTTGGCATATCGCTCTGCCGTACATAATAGTACAGGCCTGACACCAGCCAGGGTCCTATTCGGAAAGGAGCTGCGATTACCCCGTGATTTGGCATTTGGCTCCCCCAAAGAACCTTCCCAAGACATCGAGGATTATGCCGACCAGCTCCGATATAACATGCTGGCAATACACAAATTAGCCCGAACGCAGATGTTGGCCACCAGTGACCGGGTGAAGACGCGATACGACCTCAAGGCCAATTCAGTCGGGTTCCAGGAGAGAGACAAAATCTGGCTGTACAACCATCAACGGAGCAAGTGTAAATCCCCAAAGCTTACACCCGCCTGGGATGGTCCATACGAGGTGGTTAAGGGGCTCAATGACGTCGTCTACCGGATCCGTCGAAACCCCAAGGCTAAGTTGAAGGTGGTCCATTTAGATCGACTTGCTCTCTACCATGGAGGGGATGTTTCTGATCGGGACGTTCTCGAAAAGACTCGGTACCTGTAGGAGTGATGACTGATTTTACTGGAGAATTCGAGGAAGCAGGCCACGATCGCGAGTTCAGTTGGTTGTACTAAGAGCTTATATGTAAAATTGTTATTGTGATATTTGAATCAGCTGTTGTATATTCGATGTAAATAAAAGTTTCTAGAAAAGTGAAAGTGAGTATTATTTTTATCATTTTAAATTGAACCCACCGACTAAATTGCAATATAAACCAATTTCGCAATATATCTTCCAATCTACAGAGCCCAAATTCAGACAGTAGATTATAAAAGGCTTCCTTGGAAGTTTATTTGAAAAATAAAACTCTAATGTTAATTTTTGGGGTTCCAAATTAGAAAATTAAATATGAATGTTGTCTTATAAAAATCAAGCCAATCCTGAAGCAGATAAAATAAAAAGTAGGTGTGGAAAATGAAAGTGCATATATTTTTTAATTTAAAACAATTCATTTAATAAGATATTATGGTAAATATAAGAAAATGCACTCATTCCCTGCTTGTCTGAAACTGAAATATTAGAATCTTAAAGGTAGTACGGAAACTTAGTATGCGAGTCCAACTCGCACTTGATCAAATTATTGAGATACTGAATATTCTTTGTTCTACAGTATCCGAAGTTGCTGTGTAAAACTATTTGTTATATTCGGAGAAAATTTTGTTTCGATATATAAACAAAAAATATTTTAGAGTTCACTATTGTTGTCTTAATTGGATGAAAACTTTTATCGATTTGTTAATTTTTTTAAATCATACCTTACAGTAGTTCTACTATGCGTAAAGGATATATCAGTTAGTTGATTTTTTTTATGTGTCTTTGAGAAATAACACCACAATCGAAACAAAAATCTGTATATTCAAGGTAAAATCAAACTTTTCCAGGTCTATTCTGACCTTGTTTTCAATGACTTTAAACACGTATTGAAAATATAAAATACAAAATAAAAGATTGATATATGACATTTAAGTTGACAGATAGTACAGAAATTCTAACGATCATGTATTACAGTTAAACAGCTTTCAAGTTCGATGAACTTGAAAGAGTTGTCTTTAGAATTTCTAAGTGGAGTTCCTAGGTATGACTTTGAAATAATATGGCGCATTCGCAAAAAATGTGATCAAAGAATTATTTTATTTCAGTGATCCCATTAACGTTATAAGGGAACACATAGGAAAAACTTATGAACTACCCCGATACTGGGTTGTTCGAAAGGAGATGGGCATTACCAATTTCTTCGTCAATTGTCGGTAACCAGATACGATTAAATTCGATGCGATGCAATAGTCAAATGTTATTTTATGGCCTAGGTTCCAAGCATGTTCACAAATTTTCGATTTTTCAAATTGTTGTATTTTTTAAGTATTTATTGTATTCATTCATTCGTACGTTTAATGGTCTCGATGTTTCTCTAATATAAAATTTATTGCATTCACAAGAATCTTGTATATGCAGTTCTTTAACTTCTGGGATTTGTTGGTTCGTTTTGTTTTCGATATTAGTGATTTTAGTGTATTTGTTGTTTTGAATGATGTTTTAACACTAAATCTGTTTCCCACTCTTTTTAATCTTTCTGTGAGACCCTGTATATATAGTATAGTTGTAACTACAAGGTGGTTGTTCTGAGTAGTAGTGTTACTAAGAGAAGTTCCGGGTTGATTCCAATGGTTTGTTTTCTTTTCAAGTCTAATTATTTGTTGATAAAGGTTGAACGGTTATTGTTTTCAGTAAGAACATTTTTTAAATTATTTTTATTTTTTGAATTTGTTATCATTAGATCAGTTGGTCTTTGTCCTATTATTTAATGATTCGATAACACCTTTCTTTACTGTATTCGGACGATTTTAATTAGAATTTAGGTATATGTTGCTATGAGTTGGTTTCCTATAAAGAATTAAGGTTCTGTTTTTGTTATTAATATGATTAGGAAAGGTAGTTTGTTGTTATTGTTCAATTTCTATGGTAAATTTGATAGTTGGTTCTTTGCTATTAATGTCATTTAACAATTTACCTAATTATTCAAGGTTGTGTTCCCAAGTTACGAAAGCGTCGTCAACGTAACGCCACCAAACTACAGGCTTATTTTCTTTTGACAAAATTACTTGCTGTTCAAATTTTTTCATAAATATGTTAATTAATGCCGGTGAGAGACAAGAACCCATGGCCGTGCCAAAATCAGTAAGTTGATCAAGGAGTGTATTAAATAATTTTTAGAATGAAAAAATCACAAAATAAAGGTTGTGGTGCTGGTGATATTAGTTCAAACAAAATATAAACCACCACTAGACAGTTTTTGGACTTGGATAAAATATGGTCTGGTTTGAATATCTCCCGAACGCTTCACCTGCATCTGCAGCAGACATATTCAGCGGCGCGGGCGTACGTTATACATCCTAGACAAGATTTTGGTTCAGTTTTAGACCTTCTTCTTTTCTATTAAATTTTTCTGATGTTTATAAATTTCTATGGCCTCCCGTTGAAGGAGAGAATTGTAGTGGAATGAGATTCATAATAGGTACATTGGTATGTTGGTATTCTATAAGGAGGTTCCTGAAAGTAGTACAACTAGGTCGTACCTATATATACAGCAACACATGAGCAACCTATCCTATAAACTAATGATGTTTACAAGATAGGTTGATTCTTAGGAGATCGCGATATGTGGCAAATTTGTTACGTGGGTTTGAAAACCACTTTGGCCTGATATTTCCTAAGCAATCTATTTTTATAATGTGACAAGACCGACTGTCCCCAAAGATTCAATTAAGTCCTATTTTATTCTTGGATTATAATTCTGTCTTGATTTTAAGGATCTACTTATCACATGGGTCAAGTAACCATTGGCCTGAAATACTAGGTATAAATCTGTACGCAAAACTGTTGATTAACACCTTATTTCGATTAAGATGGTGATTTGAGTTCTTCTCAAGGTAACTGTCTGTGTAAGTGGGTTTTCTATCTACGGTGTGGCCAAGGACACCGTCGTTATTCTTTAAATCTAAAACATTTCGAAACGCCAGTCCATCACATTCTTTCTCCCTGGTTATGAATATCTTTCAAATGTTGCATAAATTCCTTTAGAAAACTTCCTCCGTCACTCCAAACCACTAATGTGTCATCAACTTAACGGCACCAACATGACTGTTCGCAGATAGCGGTGTTCAAGGCTTCGGCTTCGAGAAACTTCATATAAAAATTAGTGGTAACCAGATAGTGAAGTCTTTCCATGGCTACACCATCAACTTGCTCATAGAATTCCTGATTTCACTAAAACTAAGAATTATATAGAACATATCCACATAGTTCAGTTATGGCAATTTTTTGTAAATAATAAGTGAAACAGAGCTTTAGTGCCAAGAAAAGAACTAGAAAAAAGGTAATATACGTAAGTGTTGCTTTGATCTTGGTTGCCTCCGCTGGACTTACTGAACTAGCTCTCAGACTGGTGTCCTGTCATCTTTGGAAATCTAAATTTCTTATTCATTCCCACAACAAAACCAGAAACCTTTGTAATCTGTCCACCAAATCTATTTTCGAACGCGATCAGAATAGATCACTTCAGTAGTTTGTGGACAAAACTCACTGCTGCTTCAGCAACTAAATGCGACACTTTCACAATTATTATTATATAAAATGTTTTTCTTTTATGAATTGAAATATTTTTAGTTGTACTGATTGTTCATCTTAAATTGTTTATCACCTTCTGTTGGACAGTTTTAACGACACATTATACAAAAAAAATTGGTAAGTTATAGAATGTCTTAATGTACCTTTATTTATGAAATCTAGTATTTTTGATAAAGTAGTATTTTGTGAACTTGTGCAATGGAAATTTTCCTGATTTTTTAGTTTTACTCAAGTAATAATTGTTGAGCACTGCTAAACGGATAAACATTATATTGTTGGAATCTCCAGAGTGGCTTTCAGATTATGGAAATGTTTATTCTGTTCTATCGTGCAAAGTATAAATTATGTATTACAAGAAATTCCAGCACGAA
Organism: Octodonta nipae; assembly: GCA_034190945.1. Classification (NCBI taxonomy): domain Eukaryota; kingdom Metazoa; phylum Arthropoda; class Insecta; order Coleoptera; family Chrysomelidae; genus Octodonta; species Octodonta nipae. The sequence goes on from CM067217.1 coordinate 55,169,936, forward strand.
ATATGTACAAAGATCTAAATATATAGAAATCTAGTTAAATTAAAAAATATAAAATCCTTCTTGACGTCACTAAGCAAAATTACTTCTAAAATATTTACCTTTTCCAAAAATAAGTACGTTTCTTGATTCTTATCTTCCCATAATTTAATAATTTCGCAAATATTAGTAATTCAATTAATCATATTTGACTGCCAATTATCCTGTTTCTATAAAAATTTTAATAGATTGTGATAGAAGAGCATTGTCCTCTCTCACTACCATCTATCAAGCAATCAGCAGTTTGCTGAAACAGCTGCACAAAAAATAATTGAATGTATTGATCGAATGAGACTGCTGCATACGAATGAATAATCCTTTAGAGAACATAACGCATTTGTTGATTACTTCTGACTTTTTGAAATCCAACAGAACAGATTTCCATTAACAAGTTATTCAGATTAAAGTTTTTGTTTGTTGGAAATGTTTGCAAAATAAAACCTTTTCTGCGTTCATTGCTAAAACGTAAAGGTAAGTGTTGTGTACAACAATTTAGTGCAGTTTATTGTCCAAAAAAACTTTACATGTGGATAGCAATAACCAAAATTTCAGAAATTATGAAGTATAGTAGAATGAAGTCCAACAAAAATGTAAAATTCATTAACTTAAAAATGATTTACTAAGAGGTATGCGTAATGCAAATTAAAAAAACTCAAATTCTGGTTAATATAAATCTGCAATAACTACAATTTTAACTTCAAATTTTTGTAGCAGGATTTCTACTGCTATTACTGTCTTCTGGTTTCACTTGAAATGGCAAGTCGTTATAAAAATGTAAAGCTACTATATATCTTTTTTCTCACTTGATAATTATTGTTTTTGTAATGCAGGTTTAAACTAGAAAAGCATTGTTTGATCTCATCTTATGTCTACACATTAGGTTTTTTTTTAATTTTTGAAATAACTGTTGACCCGTATCACCCCGTGCTAATAACGCATAATGTATGAAACTGCTAACAAGAGTATCAAAGACTGGGTGATCTTGTTGTCTAAGGAGGCTGCTGTCATACTTGGACTTGACAAACACGCAAATATATATATATATATATATATATATATATATATATATATATATAAATTTTTAGGAATATAGTTGGTTTAATATTGAAGATGAATGTTCTAAGAGTTAAATGACATAAAGGAATCTTTTACTTGTTGTTGATCCTTTTGTACCTCATCTGTTTTTATTAATTGCTCCTTTGTTTTAATATGTATATATTTTTTACCTGACCTTGAGTTCATGTTAGGGAACATACTTTCCTAAAATATAGCCGGTGGAAGTTTCAGATCCTAACCTCATATCGGATTTGTCAGTTTTATGATATGTCACGTTAAAGGTTGTTAAGTTTCATCAATTGCACTTCCCAGGCGAGAATGTGATCTCAAACAGTTATTTATGTATTTGATACATCTCGATAAATCTATAGGCGCGAAATGTAAAAACCGACGTCTTGGAGTGTCGGGGAACCTAGTTTGAGACGACATTCTCTTGTGGGAAATGCAACTGATGAAGGTTCCCTGACCAAAAACAACGTATATTGTATATATTGTCTTGCATATAAAACAGAACACCTCGAAGAGGTCCATACCTCTGATAGGTGAAGTTAACCTGAAAATTTTATCGTGACATTTTTACCATGATCGCAGCAATTACATAGAACGGCTTTACATTCGAAACCTTTCTGTGCTAGTTTCCCCGAAAATCCTATATGTCGGTCTTCACATCTCGCTTCTAAATTTTATTTCTTACTCATATTTATGAATGGCACTGTTGGAAAATATAGATTCAATTCTAAAATGAATTGCCAATCTTGGCAAATTATATGTTAAATATATGAATCTTTACAAACATACTAAAGTGTATCAGAGAACACAACGCCATTTATTAAAGCACTCTGAGCAAACTTCAATTAGCCTATGTTGTTTAACCCCGAATATAACTGGTTTGCCTTACTTAATTTAAGTTTTAGTTTTGGAAACTAATAAGTACTTGAGGTATTGTAAGCATAATTCTTTTTATTATTTGAAGTAATCTCTGAACAGATTATTATACATACTGATAGATTTACAAATGAACAATTGTTTCAAAAAACACTATCTAAAGTATGTCCAAGCTAAGGTTCGGAAATCTGGATAAGGAACGACTTTTGCCCATAAATTGTAAAAATATTTGCAATGACCTACAAAAGCAACCACTAGAGCATGAACGGAATTACACCTATCGGACAACATTTAATTCAATATACCATCAAATGCATTACTTATCAATATCAGAAATATTGATTTATTAAAATTTGATAAAAAAGGGTCTATAAATCATTTTTTTAAATGATTACATATAACGAGTGGGGCATTTAATTGAAACAAGATGTTATTTCCAGTAGATATTATGATTTGGACAAAAAAAAGTTTTAAGTGAGCCATCAAATGGCACATATAAGACTTCCGGTCGCCGGTCGGCACCTGAAATGACCTTTTTCGACCGGAAGTGTTTGTTTCATTGAAGGTACCCAATTTTTATTACGATAAATACACTTTTAGTTCTACTAGTTTTCCGGTTTGATCCATATTTTGGATGTTTTGAGTTTTTTTTTCATTTATCTTTCAAGATCCACTATAAAAAAATTAAAAAAATAGTTTCTTGTCCAACACAGTAAAATGAGGTATTTCTATTAAAATACAATTTCCTATTGGAAAAGGAATGATCCCAAAATGGATTTCATATAATGGGCCATTTGACGGCTCACTTAAAACCTAGTAGCTTATTTTTTAAACTCTTTTCGAAATAATAGGATCCACACGAGATATCACCTTGTCTCAAAATAAATGCATTAGTCGGAAAATACAGGATGTAATCGGTATGAGTGCAAATATTTTGAGAAATAACAGTACGGGTGCAAACAATTCAAAATTCGTTTTAAAAGAAGAGCTTTAGTTTTGCCAAAAAAATGTAGTTACGAATTTCACACAAATTTTTGAAAGATTTAGATTTCTTTATTTGACTACGGTACATATTAAACAATGTTTGTAGCAAGTCCAAAATACACTCTTAGTGAGAAAAAAAATCATAATTAAAATAATATAAATATGAAATACATGTTAAAAATAAGAACAGATATAAACAATTAAAAATTAGACACTAAAATTCGGGGAGCACATTTTGTGGTTCATGTAATCACCAACTGAGTAAAAAAAAAACTTTAGTAGGTAGTTCTTCAAACTCTTTCTAAATTTATTTAAGCTCATAATTTTGAATTCTTCTGACATGATATTGTAAGCATTGTAGTTTTGTGAGTTTTTCATTGTCTTATTTAATCGAAAACGGGTTGTTCGAATATTTCCTGCTTTTCTTGTACGATATTGATGTACATCAGACTCTAGGAGCACGTGAAACAAATAAAGGGAAGGCAATGGCAAGATGCGGAATCCCTGAAATAAAGGTTGACACGACTCACGAACTCCAGATTTAGCCAGTATTCTCACTGCTCTTTTTTGTAACCTGAATATCAGAAGAGCATTTGACGAATTTCCCCAGATCATAATTCCATAATTGATATGTGAGTGAAATAGTGAGAAATATGCAGTTCTTAAGGTATTATAGTTTGTAATATTTTGAAGGTGACGAAGTAGAAAGAGTGAACTCGATAATCTACTTCTTAAGTGGTCTATGTGAACATTCCACGATAAGTTGTTATCTAAATAAATACCTAGTAATTTTACGCTAGCTGTATCAGTATTAGAATTATTGAAAACATAAGACTTTGTGTTTTTTCCTTGTTAAGCTTGAGTTTATTAGTACTGAACCATTTTTCAGATTTTGCTTCTATAACGTCCGATAGTTTGGTGAGATTAGCTAAATTGGTGTCAGAATACACAAAACTCGTATCGTCGGCAAATATAACAGATTTATTGGGACGAATAAAATTAGGCAAATCATTGATGTAAATAATGAACAGTATGGGTCCAAGGACGGAACCTTGAGGAACACCGTGTTCTATTGATCTAAATTCAGACGTAGAATCTTTATAAGTGACGGCTTGAAAGCGATTTGTCAAGTAAGTTTTAAATATGGATAATGAAGATCCTCTAACTCCGTAGTAATTAAGTTTAGTTAGTAAAATTTCATGCGAGACACAGTCAAAGGCTTTGTAAAGATCACACAACTTAATCGCTGTATGGGTTCCATTCTCAAGGCCTTTAACCACTCCACTCACAACACTTAAAACTGCTTGTGTTGTTGAACGATTTTTCCTAAATCCGTACTGGGAATTATCTAGAAAGTTATTTTCCTCAAAATAAGAAACTAAACGATGCTTGATTCATGTTTCTATTATTTTGCTGAAAGTAGATGTAATTGATATTGGCTGGTAGTTATCTACCAAAGCAGTGTCACCTTTCTTATGTAAAGGAATCACTTTTGAAAATTTAAACGAGACGGGAAAAAACCCAGTGATAAAGATAGAGTTTATCAAGTTGGTCAATGGTTTTAATATGATATGAAACGTCTCCTTAATAATGATACTGATTTCATTCGAATCCAGACAACCAGACTTTTTTAAACCACGGATTGTGTTTGCAACTTCTTCGTGTTTGTGAAGCTTCATATGTAAATTCTAACAATTTGTATGACAACAAACCACACTAATTTTCAGAAACCATTTTCTTAAGTTTTTAAATTCCACATCGCATAGATTTTATGTACAAACATTGTTGCAGATTTTTGTGTTGAAAATCATGGTGTACCTCAAGAGATTTTGCGAACTCTAGAATTTATTTATCGTGTTAGAAAGTGTCCAACTTAAATAAAAATTTGAAATAAATAATGAGTTTTAGAAGACGCATTTTAAAATAGGTATGGTACTCAGCAGATGTATTGTATAAAAGTTTAAAATTTTTGATATTCTTTATGTTGCAAAATTATCACAATTAGAAGTAGATTAGCCGTAAATGAAAAACTTGAACTTGTATGATATAGTAGAATTACATTGGTGTAATTGTACACGCGTTAATTTTTGAAGTTATCTACAGTGTTGGATTTGTAATGTCGTTTCCCCCAAATTTATAGTCATGATTCAATTATCTGAACAAAAATTTGTAACATTCTTTATTGTATTGTTTCGTTTTGTTAACTCGGTGACTTCTCTTCTCTTTGCTTATTATAGTATCTTCGATTTGCAGTTACAGATTCTGCTAGTTCTTCATTATCATTACTTTTTTATTATCTCGCACTGTTCAGTATATTTCTAACCGACTCCAAAATGCAGGAGATTGTCAATTCGTCTGTATGTATGTTTTTTTTACGTTTGCTCAGCGATTTCTAGCAAACGGCTCAGGCTATTTCTGCCGTTGATATTGGATCCCCTATTCCGGGGGATTGCGAAACGGGCCCATATGTTTTCAGAAAATCGGGAAAAATTTTATTAACGACTTTCTTAAACAGTAAGCTTTAGTAGAGTTGCTGGTATTAAAAATATGAAAATGTTTCTCTTCGGAACTTGGAGTAAATTATAAATAAATTGAATTAATCAAAATAAATGTCAGAAAACCTGAAGATTTTCGATTAGTCAGTATACACAGTGTGCATTCATAAATTAAACGATTTTTTTTAATTAATAATTTTAAGAGAAAAAATTATTCTTCATGAACTAATTTACATGGTCTAAAACGTACACTGTAATCATTCCATGTCATCCAAATAGAAACTTTGATTAAAAGTGAAGTATCCTTATTTCTGTTAATATCTAAAATTGTTATCAAATAAAAGTAATTAGAATTAAAAACTGCATCTACTTATGCTATTGCACTAAAAATTATATAATAAGTATTTATATAACTTTCCAACGGTATACTAGGTTCCAAGAAATATACCAATTTTGTTTAAAAGTGGGGTACCTTTATTTTTTTATAATATCCCAAATTGTTATCAAAAAAGTCTATTAGAATTGAAAATTACATCCAATTGTGTAGTATTATTAAAAATTTTATTAAATTGAAATTTGTTTGGAAAATAAATGTCAGTTAATCCACTACAAGATTGAGGTTCTCAGTTGGTTTCTATATACAGTGTGTCTTCATAAGTTAGATCCAAAATGAAAACGTTCTTATAAATAGTATTTAGAGAAAAAGTTATTCTTCATAAAAATATTTGCATGGTCAGAAACGTATACTGTAATCATTACATGTCACTTTTTCAGCTGTATAGAAGATTTGACAGCTAACAAAAATTTTGCTTAAAAGTTGAATACTTTTATTTTTCATAATATATAAATATATATCTTATCAAACACGAGTAATAAGAATTATAAAATGCATCTAATTATGTCACATCAATAAAAATTACATAATAAATGTTCATGTCACTTTTCCAAATTTTGTACTAGGTTTTATAAAGAATATAAATTTTGTTTAAGTTAAGTAACTAATTTTAATAATAACTCAAATTGTTATCAGAATTAGGTTTATTAAAATGGAAAAATGTCTATATCAATTAAAATTATTTAACAGTTTATTATAAGACTCCGCGGAGAGGAGACTATTAAATGGATGTCAGCTTCAGTAACAGACCGAACGAATGATGATACTCAGATCGTCTACAATATAGTTAGAACCATATTCAACATTTTCTTAATACATGTACATATTTAGAAAACAAGTTATTCTATTCAACAATAAACGAGGTTTGTCAAACTAATAAATGATGATTAAAAGTAAACTACCTTATTTTAGGCAATATCGAAAGAGTTACTAAGATTTGAAAACTGCATCCAAATAAGTCATTGAATCACTAAAAATTGTAAAATAAAAACCGACTTTAAAAAAGAACTAAAAAGCATGAAAACTTTTGGTACAAGAATAACTACTTTTTCTGAAGTGCCAATTTAAACAACGAAGTTGCAAAGTACATCGTATAAATGTACTTCCATAATATTCTCACTTTAGCTTGGCACCGACTTCATAAAAAGTATTTAATTGTTATAGCAAAAAATTTTCATGCTTTTTAGTTGTTATTTTTTTAAGTCGATTTTTGTTTTTTTTTAATGTACTTATGCGTCTTGCACCTATTATCATAAAAACATATTGTATATTGTATAGTATTATGTATAGGTACGTATTAAAGTTAGACCTGAATAGATTCAATCCACGCTTCTGTTATTATGAAAACTCTCGCTGTTAAAATTTAATTGAGCAGAACCTATTTGAGGGGTCATAATAGTAAATCATATTTCGACAAAGAAACGAGGCCATTTTTTAAAGTAATTTACATGTATATTGCTTTAAAACGATCAACAAAAAACAAATTAAAATTCGCTGCCAAATTCCATGATGCGTTTCGTAACTTTTTTTTTTCGTAAATTCTATTGTCAATAGCACAACATTATTATAATGGAAAGCATGAATTTTGGTGAATAATTTCACGAATCAGTGACATTGATTAGTCTTCTACGAGAAAAATGTGGTAATGAGAATCTTGCAAAAAAATTATACCTTTACATAAAATCTAAGCCATAGATGAAATTATCTGGACAGTTTTCGAATAAAGAAATATTGCAAACCATTGACCAAATAGAATGAGTGTCCATTATTCAGACACTTCAATTATCTAACTGCGAATTAAGCGTATTTATCAAAATCGTCGTTTATATAACTGTTAACAAAAAATATATTTAGCGCCTGAGTAATTTAGAAATTGATAGACTATTTCATTACAGTGTGCATGAAGTGCGAAAGCAGTGTCGATTTCATTAGGAATGGTTCTTCTGGTACTAACTATAAGAACCATTAAAACCACCTTAAGAATATTTGTGTAGAAATAAAAGTTTGTCGAATATAATTACAGTTATAGAAAAGTCCTGTTGCTGTTCTTAGCGAAATTAAAAGCTACCAGTTTGCATTCAGTTTTTCAATCCGGGAAATCAGTCCTGTAATATTTATTAAAATACATAAGAAAAAGGATTATATTGTGGGTTAATTTACAAGCGGTGGTTCTCCTTCAGGGTCATAATAAATTTTCTATAGGTCTAAGATGATAACTTTATTGTGGATTGGTTTACAGCCATAAAAGGCCGTGATCCAACTTTAAGAACGTTTTACATTAGTAGAACTTATGCATAATTCTGAGTAACTTTAGTTAATTTTTTCCTAAAATGCAGTTAATCAATGATGTAACTGTAAAGATACAGGCTACTTGTTACTATAGGAGTACCCCGGTAATGGGGGGGTGACCAGCCCATGTTTAAAAAAGCTCGACAGAAAACAGTAATTATCTGTTATTAATAAGCTCATATATATAGTAATTCTAAATACATGAGCATTATATTTAAGTCTTTTCATTATGGCCACTTCGTAATCACTGTTAACTGTAAATGCAGATGTAATGAATTAAGCTTTGCTTATTGAGGGGGGGGGGGTGAGTCCCAAATCTCGTCCTGAGTATGCTTTTTACGTATAAATTCCCTAAGAAGTATATTTTTGGAGTCTTTGTCAAGTAATTCTAATCAAAAACCTGTTTCGAAACCTAAAATGTATTACAATTTTAGTAAATTACTAGCTAAGTAAACAATGTAGGAGATTTGTTTTCCTTCCCATGGTCTCAAAAAAAAAACTAACTAAGTAGATAATTAATTTGTTCACAATAAATACCAATTCGTTTTAATTTTGTGAGTCATCGAGTTTTAGATTTATTTATTTAGTTTTAGATATCAACTGTTAACTAAAATTGCTTAAGAGTTTAGTAGGCTTTGATCGGTCCCTGGATTTAATAGAAAAGGTAAACAAATTTATCAGTGAAAACACTGTCTTACAAAATTGCCAGTATTGCGTTTCATAATAATCAGAAAACCAATTCATGGGAAGTAGTAGTAGCTGATATCTCAAGTTTAAACAAATCACAATAGCTTCTGATTAAGATTAAGCTTTAATTTTCATTAATAGTTGCTAAAATAGGTTTAATTAAATTATCCTTAACTAATTGTTCACTTCAAGGCCAAAAAGATTTTTTTTTGTTTATTATAAAGGAATATACCTCATTTGTTCCACATGCTTCCTACGGGCATAACAATGCGTATTCCTGACATTGACCTCTTCTTGGTGTTTATTTATCTTACGCCAAGGTTACGTACGCTATTCCGCTCACTAATACGGTAATGCTGTGGTATAATGACGCTGCAGTTTTTTTTTAAGTACTGAACCGAAATTTTATTTAGAATGCAATAAGTCCAGGAATTAATGTTTGTTGATTTTATTTATCCGTTTTTCCGTGAATTTGTATTACAAAAGTATTTTCAATTTTTTTTACTAAGAATTACCAAGACTTGATAAACATGCATTAAAGATGTTAAAATAAACCGCACGAAAGTAAATATGAAGGACAGATACACATGACATCTCGTGAACGCTGAGAGCGGAGTTGTCACACCTGAAATAGTGAAAAAAGTGACAATGAAGTTGCACAAACGGTAACAGAATTATTAAGAACCTGAAACCAATTTAAAGAGTAATAAATGTAGGTATATAAAAAATCTTCACATAATCCTCTAGTTTAAGGACTTGATATAGAAACAATACTTAACGAAGAAAATACCTAAGATTTAATTTTTTTCAGTTAAATTGACGAACACACTTAAAGATGCAAAAAGTAGAAAATCACCTGAGTTAGACAACTTACATAGGCAGCATGTAATTTCTATTGTGTGATAGTAAGCAAGTTAATTATTAATAGAGTGAAGTTCATAATGAAGCATCTAACAAATAAAGAGAAAGTGTAACTGAAGAAGCAAAATCAACAATTGACAGACTTTTAACAATACAACAAGTTAATAGCCAACAAGTACAACCATGTAGATAGACTTCATAGATTTTGGAAATGCATTTGTCAAAAACAAGAGAGATCTGTTCTGGAAATAAAGGTATATATATATATATATATATATATATATATATATATATATATATTCGCATAAACCATTTTTATGACACCCACTGATACGTCGACCTCGTTACGCAACTTGATCAGCTTAAAAAAATAAGTAAAAATTGGAATAGTTAATAGTTTAATGATTGTGTTCACTGATGACGCAAGAACAATCTAACATATTTGAGTTTTTGTTATATAAAGCTTATTTTCAAGTTTGTTTTAATGGCTCTATTTTGGAAATAACACCACATTTCAGAAAAATGACTGTTTATTCAACTACGATGTCAATCGGATTAAAATCTGAATAGATTATGAATTTGAAAATTTAAATTTTATTTTGATAAATATAACATCAATGAATTACTTTAACCAGGGTTGTAAAGAAACCGAGATAGTTTATTCTGTACTTACTTAAAGTTCAACCATTAAAGCAATCTAAACCGATTCTTCCACTAGTAGCAATTTTTTGCGGTTAGACAGTGATACAGATTTGGATGCCTCACTTCCTTCCTTTTTCCTCGAAGAATATTGGAAAAATATTGCCTAACTGTGGGAAAACTCTTATAATGTAATTCAACAAATTTTATTTGGCACTTATAGAAATTTAATTTAAGAATTTTTTATTGATCTCAAAATCATAACTAATTATATTAAGCGAATTATGAATCTTATCCCAACCTACACTTTGATGTATTAAATACACTGGTTTAAAGTTCAAACTGACAGAAAACTTCATAAGTTATAGAAAAATCAATATACGATTTATAAGATATTATGTATACCTTACTGATAATATGTTTCCAGAAAATTCTATGGTTCCGAATCTTTAACAACTTTAATACTGAACTGTCTCTTGAAGTTTTTCTAGTCACATATCAAAAATTATAAAAAGATGTTTATCTTTATAGTTAGGTTAATACCATCTATATTTGGGAAAACTGTGGAATCTTTGGTGTGTCACAAATGTATAATCACAAAGTTTTGTATCCTAACACCAAACCTTTCAACAGCAAAACTGTCATCATCATGGAGTATATTAAAACTATATTTATTAATCACATAAAATTCATGATTTGGCAAAAGTCTAGTTGCTTGCAAATGTCTGTTTTACGCCTGCTTTGATTTTTGTGCCAATTTGCAAGTTAGTGTTAAGCTGTAAAGCGAATGCCATGACCTTGCTTGAAGTTACTTCAGAAACCTGCTATCACGAGGGGCATAGGGTAATTTTATTTATTTTAGATGTAATTCAGTGATGTAGCTTAGGGACTCTTCCATTGATTTTCCAAGATGCAAACCAATTAATTAAGGTTAAATGAATTAATCTATATAGTGTATGCATACAGACAATAAAATAACATGAAAGTTCAATTCTGAAGTGAACATCTGAGTATAAATATCTAAAAAAATCCTGACCAAAAAAGCAACTGATAAAAAAAATTCTGTTCATGGTAAAACCTTAACGAACGGTAATTTGAATGGAATTGTGCGAAAATTTCCTAGAAGTGGACAACCGGGTACCGCAAGTAATGAATAAGTACCTAAAACTTCAGCAACATCTCTAGCATTAAACTAACATGCAAGTCGGCGATCAAACGCACTAATATTACCTAAAGAAAATTATTATTCGTATTAAGTGTAATGATTGCAAGCATTATCACAGGTATTGATTTGAAATAATATCTGAATAGTATAACAGTGATTGGGCATAATTATGGAACCGGATTCATGGACCCATCTTCATACTCTTTTCGAGGTGTCATTTTTTGTAAGACAATATGTATAATATATATTGTTTCTGGTCGAGATCCTTCATCAGTTGCGCTTCCCACAAGGAATGTCCTCTCAAACAATAATTTATGCATTTGATACATATTGTTAAATATGTTGACTCGAAATGTAATAATCGTCATCTAGAATTTTTGGGGAAATTAAGGCTCCGTAACTCTTAGGCCGTGTCCCACGTGAAGGCTATATGCCCGTTGTGGGCGGTGCAATACGTCAATGTGACAATTAAAAACTGCAACGAAAAAAAAACAGAATTGAGCAAGGTGACAATTTAAAATTACTCGAATTGTACGAATTTATTTTCCTGTAAGGGGAAAATGAATTATTTTTATGTGTTTGATAGTTTGCGGCTGACATTTTAACGCATCGCACCGCACGCACCTCGCTTATCGCGGTTACGTGGAACACGGCATAAGGCTCCAAATTCGGAACCTATCCTGTTTCCCTAGTTTCCTAGATGTTGATCATTTCACCTTGCGTTAACATACCTTTCTTCAGAGTCGGTACTTTGAAGGGATAAAAATATTTAGAATTCTTACATAGACAAATTCCACTGCCTTTAAATACCAGGTTTCAGCAAGACAGAACGCATTCTCCTTCAATATGAGCAAAATTTTCTCATTTTTTTAAACAAAACATTTACATACTGGTGGATTAGACGCAATGGGTTTATTGAATGACCTGCTTGGTCGCCTGATGTTAACCTATAAGATTTTTTTATAGCATTCTCTGAAATCGGTTCGTAACATCAGGCTGCCCAGCAATCTAGAGATAATTTGACAGAGAATAATAATATACAGAACTCAAGAATTTGTCCAGACACATGCACATGATTAGAAAATTAAGTAGATAAATTCTACTTTTGTCCTTTTTTTTGGGTTTCCATTCAATACCTGATTGGAAATTCATTGGAAGGAAACCAACACCTATATCACTAAATTGCAAAAAAAATACTCCATGGAAATCCCAAAAAACATACAGGATGTTACTATTAAAATATATTCCACAGCATCAGAGTTTTTAAAATGAACCACAATCAAGTTCTATCTATACATATGATATTAAATATAGTCGGAGAAGAGAACAAAGCTCATTTTTAGTTGTTAATTATTAGTCACATTCTTGACATTCAATCTACATAATCCTATTATAATTCATCGGTTTTAAATAAATGTAACTAAGAAAGGTTTTTTTCAGGAACATCATAGCCCTGTTTTCAAATAGTTGATATCATCATTACACCGTCTATTTCACTCGAGATTGAAATTCGGTTTCTTTTAAGTCCTTGCATAATATCCCACAAATTCTTCTCTTGCATTCCCGGCGTTTATATCTTACACCCCTCCTCTCTAAGAATTTTAAAATTATTGTTGTCTTGCAATTTATTCATAAACGAAACATTACGAACAAATTATATTGCTATTAGATGCACTTTCGTTATTATTCTTCTACGCATTTCCGTTATGTTATTCCATTGGAAGTGGTATCATTTTGGCCAATCTGTTCTTCGTTACTGAAGGTTATTGCTCATGGCTGGAGGCTACAATTTTACGTTTTTTACTGTGACCACCCATAACTGGTGTACGATTTCTTCGGTTTCACTTTCGTTACAGGCCGACGTGCAGGTAACAATATTTCAATTTAATCTAATTTGTTATAGTTACAGTTTTTGAGGGCTGCCATATAACAAACACAAAAGAGCATGAAAGTTAACTATTGAGCGTATATTACTCGAGATATTAATTTTTAAAATATTACTAATATTTAGTAACTGCAAACCTTAGATCTCGTGCAGTGTAATGTAAAGTTATAATATGACTGACGAGGTAGAGATTTATTATGATTATTCTTATTGGTCTTCTCACGACGATTTCTGTAAAACAGATAAAAAAACTAGTCGGAAAAAAAGTGTGGAAATTTCCCAGAACATCAGTTGTCGTCTTATAGAAAAACTTTCCCGCAGGATTAACTGAGAGAAAGTAACTCTACGCATTTGTCAATTAGCTTTCCTGAGTAAAATGTGAGATATATTTGTCTGTATACTTATCTTTATCTTTGTGAGGAATTGTCGTCAAACAATGTTTTACTAAATCACTTTGGAAATATTGAGTTTTCTTGACTTGATATTTCTCAATTATAAATATGTCGTTCTTTACAAATTGGTTTTGAAGTTTCCCATTTGTCCAGAATTTGACAGAATCTGCTGCCTGGCTAAGTTTATCTCTATAGAGGGTGTCTCTATATCTTCATTGTTAAACAACAAACCAATGCTTTCTTTTAATTTTTTAGTATGGTCTCCTTTAAGTAATGTCTGTGTCTTGTCCAATACATTGTTCACAAAATTTTTGGATCATTGAGTATCGTTTTTAGGTTTCGTCTTTGTTAAAATCGATCTCAGTGTACTCGTTTTTAAAAACGGTTTCCTTTGCATTTATCTCCAATACGTTAATGTTTTCATGTAAGACGGCAACATATAATTTCAGAGTTTTTGAGTGAGTGTGTTTTTATTATTCAATTTAGATGTACTTTGCGTTCTTTATAGATTTCATTATTTTGTTGATATGTTTATTTATTTGGTTATAAAATTATTAGATTATCATTTTATTCTAAAATTTCTTTTTGTCAAAAACATCATATGTTGTCGACTCCATTTTTACTTTTAAAGAACAAATTGCATAGGCAGTTAAGTAGCTCTAAGAATTGTTGTTAAAACTTGAAATAACTTTCTGTATTCGCTCAATCAAAATGTCCAAAGGTGGAAGTTTATTCCCATTTAAAATTTTAAGTGTAAATTTAATTGTTGGTTCTAATTTTTTATGTAGTCCAAAAAGGACTATAAATCCATACAATGATCAGATATTGCAAAAATGAGGTCAACATAGCACCATCATATATTACATTTTTCCGGTTTCAAGAAAGAACCCATATTCATTCTAAAATATTGTTTACACATACCTTCTTCACATCAACAATATGTAGTTTTGAAATTTCGATAAGCCCTATTATTGTATTGTATTAATAGATACTGCTTGCATGAAGTTCTATTTTTTAAATTTCTAAAGATTCATTTATTCGTTCATTGCTGAACAAACTAACAAGGTTATATTAATTGGGGCTCACTCAGTGCTTACAATACCTAAGCGAAAATCATAATATATTGTATAAATGGCTGAACAATGTTTTCCTGTAAATAAATAACTTATTTTTTATAATTGTTGTATTGACTTTGAAATTTAAGGAAGGAATAAGGAATCTCTAAAGAGTTTTTCACAGCATAAATATTTTGGACGGAATGGCCGTTCGATGACAAGCCATTAGATTGACAAACCTACGGGCAGCAAGACTGACCCTTAAGGTTTCTATACGTATTTACGGACAATAAAACAATCCTAAAAGGGCAAAATACTGAAGCCTTGTGCTCTAAAATGTTATAATTACAAACGTCTTTCTACATTTGTATATATATATATATATATATATATATATATATATATATATATATATATATATATATATATATATATATATATATTTGTTTTTAAGTTTTCGCGGGCACTAAATGTATTAGATGGTTTCCGGGAATTCATCCGCGTAGTTGATAACTGATGGTAAAATGACGACGTTTCGGCAGAGTCACATCTGCCTTCTTCGGGTCGGTTCGCATAATTCTCGTAGCCTTCTGCTTTCGCTTCTAGTTACTCGAATATTCGAGAATTATGCGAACCGACCTGAAGAGGGCAGATGTGACTCTATATATATACGTATCCAGATATAAAACCGAGGCCCGATATATTCAGCAGGCCACCAGAGGCCCACATGAAGGGATAGTTTTCAAATAATATATTTTGTTGTTTTGGAGTATTTTTAAAAAGTTTAATTGTAATCCCTTTTGAGGGGTAAGATATTAACAAAAATAAAATATTTTTATATGTCATGTACATTCGAGTCCATTCGTCAATATTAACACACATGCGAGGCCTTCTGTATATAAAATATTTTTCAATGTATTACCGAGCCCCGGCAACGTTGCCACGATATGCCTATGGGGTGTCAGTCGTGGCCCGACAGATTGTTTTTATCAGGCAACGTTAGTGTTGATTTGCTCGATGCGTTCGGCCTTTATATATCGAATTTTGACATTTTACAATTATTTTATTTTGTTTGGTAATGTGATATTTGTTAGTTTATGGCTGGCAATGTAAGATCATCTCGTTAACAAATAATTTATTTTTAACCGACTTCCAAGAAGGAGGAGGTTATCAATTCGTCAACAACTTTTCTTTTATGTATGACGAGCAATTATTCAAAAATGGCTTGGGCAATTTTAATGATTTAAACTACATTTTATTAAGAAACTTTACAGAAAGGTCCCATATAATTGTATATAACATGAGATTTACGGTTTTCTAGAAAATCCGAAAAAAAAGTAAATAAAGGACTAGATTTCAATGAATCTTCACTGTTTTCTCTAAAACTGCTCACGCAATTTGAACATTATAAATTGTATTGTACAAAGATATGTTCCACTTGATTCCGTACATTTTTCTATAACGTAAAACATACCATTTTTCTGAAAATCGGTAAAATATATGCACAAAAACATCATGGTAGATGTGAAATTTTCATCATAAATATCTAGTTTAAATGTCAAGATTAGCTATGAAAGTAAGCCGAACAGGGTGTTTCTAATGATGTTCATTTTGATGCTTTTATGTCAGTTTATTTCAAATACGAAGTTAAGTTACAGTCGCAGAAAATATTCCATTAGCTTATAAAACGAAAATTTGTTATTCAGGCGACCTCTTCTGTGTGGAATACGGTTGAAGGTGTATGCGTGCGTACACGTTATATTAGGTGGTACATAAGCGGTTGCATAATGATGGTTGAAATATAAGTTGGAATTGAATTGAATACAGGGTGGTTCTAAAAATATTGTATTGGGTGGCACATAAATAGCTGCATATACAAGGTGGTTGAAATAAGAGTGGAGCAAAACTATAGTTATAAAAGCGTTATAGGACGGACGGCTTTAAAAATTATCAGAAGCACTTGAATATACAGGATGGTTGAAATATAAGGTCGAGTATAATTGCAGTTATACAGGGCGGTTTAAAACAGTTATATAGTTTGGAGCATAAGCAGTTGCTCAGACAAGGTCTTTGAAATAAGGGTAGGGTAAAATTATTGCAATTCAGGGTGTATCAAAAATTTGTTATATAAGCAGTTAGGATATTTGAATACGTATGATGACAGTAACAAAAAATCACTAAAATTGTAATTTATTTTAATAATGTAGGTGGAGACGTTCTAAAAAATCACTTATTTTTAGATTACAAGTGCGATTACATTTAACTTAGTGAAGACAAAAATACAAAATATAGCAATCCGCAATATTATGTTAAACGCCAATCAGATGCGCGTGACGTCACGCTTTCACAGAAATTATTTTGATATTTTGTATATATTTCAAACTTGTATTCTTTTGGCGATCGTTATTACTTGCGCCAAATATCGGATATTTCGTAGTAAGAAAAACAGTTTTGTGATACCAAAAATACCGAAAATAAGTGTTATATGGAACAGGGATTTATCAAGGCAAATAGTGCAAATTTGTCAAGAATCGACTTGTTGATGTTGGGAGGATTTTTTGCATCCAACAATGACTTTTGTTAGCCGAATGTCGAAATGTTAAAACTTCAATGTAAGTATCGCCTATATTTAATAACTAAGACACAATGTAGAATTCAAATTTCTACAAAAATACGGATTTTATCCGCATTACGCGGTTAGGTATATAGAACCTTTTAATATATAATAAAAGAAAGTAATACTATTATTTTTTTTATTTCAGATCTTCACGACCATCATATGGTGATGACGCTGTGAACTATGAACAGCTTAAGCGCGATGGAAAGATTTGTATAGTGAAGGCTAAAATTTGCCCAGAACATAAGGTACATGCAAAGTTATACACTGTCTCAGTAGTAGTGGACGAAGAAGATGAAGTTGTTATCTATGTACAACGTCTGGATTGTCTCCCTTCTAAAGGAGGCTGCAAGCACTCAATAGCATTCCTTATGTAGATCCACAGAAGGCGTGAAAAACCACCCTGTACAGCTTTAGCATGCTACTGGAAGAAACCCAAACTATCCAGGGTTGGAACTAGCCTCAAGAGTATGACAGCAAAGGAAATGTCAAATGGTAGACCTAGCTTACCATCAAATAGTAGTGTTCTTGATAAGTTCTTGGACATAAGAAAAAAAAACTTGATAATTGTCAGCTATTAAAATGTCAGTCTAGTTATATTTGTAATAGTACTCAAAGTTTATCAATGCACCAACTTGTTCTGAAATATAAGGAGAAATCCTGCACAAGATTTTTGGAAACGTTAACACTCTCTACAGAAGTTATTACTAAAATAGAGATCGAGACTAGCGAACAGCATCAAAACCTTCTTTGGTTTGAACTGCGAAATGACAGAATCACAGCATCTAGAGCTTATGAATTTAGTCAGAGTAAAATGAATGATGGAACTCTTGTAGCACTGATAATGGGAGGGAGTGGTCCAGACACACCTGCTATGAAATGTGGTAGAGTATTAGAAAATGAAGTGAGAAAAACTGTCAGCATTATACTTGGCAAGAAAATTAAGACATGTGGGCTCCTGTCTAAACAGTACCCAATGATAGCGGGATCACCAGATGGTATATGTGAAGATGGTATTATTGAAATCAAGTGTCCCACAAGTGCTAAGACATATCAAAATTATGTTAAAAATTAGAAACCTACAGAAAAATTTAATAGAGATGCAGATACAAATGTATTTGACAGGGCTATAAAAGGGTTACTTTTGTATAGCTGATGAAACTACAGCACAAAAAAGAAAGTTGAAATTATATGTGTGACATTTAATGACACATATATGTCTGATTTTCTTAAACTTTTAGCAAGTCTGTAGAAAGAAAAAGTTTATCAAGTGTTGTACCAAAGTACATTGTAATATTTATATAAATAAAATGGACAGATTGTAATTTTGTAGTTTTATTTAATAAGTGAGTCTTGTAAATTTATAAGTGCACATGTAATTATCATAACTCCACCAAGTACTTTTAAAAAAATTATGTTTAGAGATACATGGGGCTTTAACATATTAAACTCTCGTATACATCTAATTACCCTCTCAACATGAATCCTTAAACTAGCTATCTGCTTGATTGCTTTTACTTCACTTTTAGACAACTTGGCACCAGTGATAACACTTGGGGGGTCGTACAAGTTCTACACCTTCCATATGTAAGTATTGTTCAACATGTTTGAAACCTCTGTCTGCCATTACACACATACGAGGCTGTAAACACTTGTTAAAATCACATGATTTAATTAAACGTGTATCTGGTGTTCTTCCTCTGTAGCCTGGTGAAATATAATTCATGAAAACATTTGGTGTACAGGATACTAGATACTTGATAGTGTTAGCTTTTTTGTAATCAGACTATGATAGAGCTTGATTGACATTTTTTGAAGGCTTTTGAATTTCAATTTCCAAGCACTATAGTATACAACTTACATGATGAGATTTGTGTCTGAAAGCCATGGGCAATGTCTGTTTTGTCAAATCTTTCTCTAATGAGACCTAAAAAGGTTGCATTACACTGGCTATAATTGGTATATTATTAAAAAATATTTTACTTGTGTATGTAGGGTGTATAGTAAAATCATCAGCAATCTGTCTAAAGGGAATATGTAGTCTTATTTTTTAAAAAAAAGCAATATTAGGTTAATAGCCATTTTTGTCTTTTCTTCAATTAAATCCAATAAAAAACAACAGCTTTTAGGAAGACCTATGTAACAACAGGATGTTTGATGCCTCTTCTTCCTTTGCCTCTTCAGATAATTCACTGGAGTCTGAAGTGGTTTCCACCTGAAGAGATTGTATTGATGGTAATGAGTCTTGTTGAGTGACAGATGAATTATCACTGCCAGATTTATCTTCTAAGGTTGTTTTATTAAATAGGCTTGATGTCCTAGATTTTGTTGTACTACAACTTTCAATTTTTAATGGAGAAGTAGAAACAAAAGAGCAATAAGGTTTCATAGGTGATGTCATTAGGCTTCAGTCTGGACTGCTTTACTTCTAAATTTGGGTATTATATGTTCTTGTACAGATTTGTCAGCCAATTTTGGGTAGGTACCTTCTAATTTGTGCACAACTAAAAATAAAAAAATAAACTATTAGCAAGTACATATTATTATATAGGTATTATGGTTGTACTATTTTTTGCAACAGACTATCTCATTTACACAAATGGTTTTAAATCAGAACTACCTATAATTTTCTGCAAAAGCTAAGCACACAGTTAAATTATGTTAACTTTATTAAGAGAATTAACATAACACAATAATGGGAAATCTTTATCCTTGAACCAAACAAGTAGTAATTTATTGACAATAATGTGAAAAAAGAATTGGGGACATACCTGAATTTTCTGATGAACTGCAGGTGGTTTTTAAAGATTTTCTAGGAGTCCTTTCCTCTGCTAAACCTTTTTCAATATCTTCAATTAATATTTTCCGCTGTTTTTTTATAGCATATGGTTCTGTTGTATTAGAAGCTCTTTTTCTTATGTATGGTGCTCTTTTTCTTATGTACAGTTGGCATTCAAATCTTGTGGGAATACACCCTGATTTCATATGTACTTGTGAAACTGAACCCATCACAAGAGATCGAATATAATTTTCCATATCACTTGGTAACTGGAACAATAATAAAGTTTTTACGTACTCATTTACAGAGACAGTGATATGGAAACAATTAACAAAACAAATTTTATTAACAATCTATTATTAATCCCGATATTATGTTTATACTTCAAACATTATAAAGGTAAAGTAAATACTTACATCAAACTGGTCTTCGCAGAAATAAATTACAGAATTTCAGGACACAGCTGATGGGTCATGTCTTACAAGATTTAGCCACGTATTTCTAACTTTTTTTTTCATTGGAACGTTAATAAACAGCTTGTTAGGAGTTTTTACCGAGGTATTATTACATTGAGGAACGTTACACCATCGATACACATTAGCATTCATGATTATAGCAGAAAATAATTAAAATAATGTCTCACAATAAACATATAATTAACATTCAAACTGTCAAAACGAATTATTAAAGCATGACGTCACACGTCACACGACGGCACTACTATATAGCGTTTTGGCGCAAAGTTTAAATTTTATTATTTAAATCGTCAAATTTTCCTTCAAAACCTATTTTTTTGCAGAAATAAAATATATTTTGGGTAATGTCAATGCGTAAAAACTTCGTGGGGTAGTTTTTCCAAATAAGTGATCATGCCTATTATAGGACGTAGGACGGGGTATATATATAAGCAGGGGTTAAAAAATTTTTAGAAGCAGTTGCATATACCGGGTGTTTGAAATAAATGGTAGAGTAAAATTATAGTCATAAATGTGGTTAAAAAAGTAAATTTTGTTATATAGGGTAGACCATGAGCAGTTGCATAAATGTAATATAGGGTGAAATAAAATCATAAATTTTACCGGCAAGATAAGGCGAAACCTCTGCTATTAATTGGGGGGGGGGAACTGACAGAATTAAAGGGAAAATATTAAACTAAAATTGTTTCTGCAATACATCAAATGAAAGGGCTGATTATGAGGAATGCAGATATATATTTTTCATATTTTTTAAATTAATTGTTTACAAAATAATAACAATTATGTTTTATTTGTATTTTTTAATAATTTGTCTAAAAGATTTAATAATTTATTATGAAAACTTGACATATTTTTCACTTTATCTTCCAGTCTACACGGCCTAAAATTCAGACAGTAGATTATCAAAGGCTTCCCATAAAGTTTATTAGTAAAATAAAACTCTAATGAGTTTAATGTTAATTTTGGGAGCCAAATTAGAAAACTAAATACATAATTACATATTTTTATAAAAATCAAGCGAATCACGTAGCAGTTAAAATAAATAGTCTGTGTGTGAAAAATAATTTTTTTTTTTATAAATTTAAAACACTTCCTTTGAAAGATATTAGTGTAAATATAAAAAAATGCACTCATTCCCTGCTTGTGTGAAACTCGAATATTAGAAAAAGATATACTTTGATTCACCTACATTGTATCAAATCTTGAAGATGGTATGGAACCCTTAGTTTGCGAGTCCAACTCGCACTTGACCAAATTATTTACAACAAAATTAGTTTAGGGTGGTTTTTAGGGTCTCTGATCACGAATTCGAAGTCAGATTTGCAAAATTCAAAATGGCCGATCCAAGATCAACCGGTATTCACCAAAATTGGTATAAAAGGGTTTTTGGGGTTTCTGATTATGATCCCGGAATACAAAATTCAAGATGGGGGGCGAAATTTTCGTCTCGTGGGTTATTTTCATCGTCCATATTGGATCCCCCACCTTAAATTTTGATTTTGATTCGTGATCAACTAACCCAAAAAAAACCCTTGTAAGAAGTTTGGTGAAAAACGGCTGATTTTTTACATTTTCATTCGCCATCTTGGTTGCGCCATTTTGAATTTTGCAAATCTGACCTCCGATTCGTGATCAGAGACTCTAAAAACTGCCCTAAACCAATTTTGGTTTAATTATCAATTATTTTAAAAAATATTTTTTTATGGTTTCTTAGTTACTAAGTACTCTGTAAAAAATGACGTGGCAAAAGATTGGCAAAAAAGGGGTACATGATAACCCTTTGTATTTAAACTTGTAGATGTGATATTCACCCCCGCTTAGGGTTGAAAGCGCAGGGTGACTGATACGTGTAAAATGTACTCCCCTGTTAATATAAATTAATGTGTTTTTTGTCTTATTCTTTTAAACATATTTAGATTGGTACTCTTGAAATGAAAGCCCTGTATATTGTATCTGTTGTGAAGACGTTTCAACTACAAGTCTGGAGTCATTGTCAATTACTGTATATATTTGTTATTTCTTGTATCGTTCAAATGCTGAATTATTTCTTTGTTTTAGAACATCTGTGAGGATGATTTCCTCTCAAATAACTATTCGAAGTTGCTCCTACTACAGTCTCTTTCTGATAGAATTTTAAAATATTTATCTGTTAGAGAGCTCTGTAACAATCATTTCGAAATTACATATTGGGGTCTGGAATCGAATTGTTATTATTCAGTTTATGTGTGAAGACAATTTTTGATTTATTTTTGATTCACAATTATGTAGTTTTAGAAAACTTAAAATAAAGTTCATTTTTCACAACTGAGAAGTCAATTTTTTTCGACTCAAGTTG
Organism: Octodonta nipae; assembly: GCA_034190945.1. Classification (NCBI taxonomy): domain Eukaryota; kingdom Metazoa; phylum Arthropoda; class Insecta; order Coleoptera; family Chrysomelidae; genus Octodonta; species Octodonta nipae. The sequence continues at coordinate 55,192,966 of CM067217.1, forward strand.
GGTTAGTTTCTTGAACTCTCAGATCTCCAAGTTAAATAAAATGCTCCATAAATGGTAGCTTTTTTACAACTTTGCCCAACGAGTTATAAAAGTGTGATTTATTTAAAATTTTCAAAATTCCTTTAGTAGACCCTGGATTAGATCTCACTTTTGGCGCATTTCCTTTTGTTGTAAAGTCACAGTTCCAGGTATTATCTTGATTCGGAAAAATTGGCATCACACGCAAACGGAATTGTAAAAAACTAATTTATTTTAAACTTTCTAGTTCGTACTTCTGGTGCATTCTATTTTACCTGGATAAGTCAGAGTTTTAGACACTATCTTATCTTGAATCGGAAAAACATTGTCTTCACACTCAAACGGAGTTGTACAAAAATAATTATTATTTTAAGTTTTCTTAAATTAATTCAGTAGACCCTGGGATAGTTTCTTCTTCTTAGAAAAGACATAGTTCCAGATACTACACTATCTTGAATCGGAAAAATGGCTTCACATGCAAACGCAGTTCTAAAAAGCATAATTTCTGTTAGATTTCTAAATTAAATTTTATTTTACTTCAAGAAGTCTAAGAATAGATTTCTACTTCTAATGAAATTGTTGTTTTCACTAAATCTGCAGAACTAAATAATCTTGAGATTTTGTTTACTTAAATTATAACATTTCTACTTCGGCCTATAATATCATCAGCGGCTGATAGGTTCAGTCACATTCCTTACTGTGATATCATTGAAATGAATACAATCCGAATCTCATATAGTGAGGCAAAATGAAAATTTATGCAACCTACTATTCAGCTGGATTTCCGTCTCAGTCTTATTTATTGCGATTAATGACGGATTAAAGAAGGGATAATTCAAATTTTATAATAATAATTTTATAATATACTAACCGTTTCCCTTGATTTTACACTCTTATGAAATGTACAATTCTGTGCAAAAAGAAATACATTATGAAACATATGGGCTATCATCCCATGTAACAACTTTTTCTAATTTGTGAACCACCCAACATAAGAATTAATTAACTAATCCCGAATATATTTCATCCAAACTATGCAACTGCTTATGATCTACGTTATGTAACAATCATTTCTGAAACTTTTTGAGCCGCCTTGTAAAGTATAATTTCTCTATACCCTATATTTTAACCACTCCTTATATGCAAGTTTTTCTAATATTGTTTTAAAGAAACTGTATAACTATAATTTTGCTTTGTCCATATACACCACCCACATAGTAGGATGTAACTGTTCATGGTCTACCCTATATAATTTTTTTACTCATTTTGATCCACGCTGTAAAACGTAGTTCTACTCATTTTTTGATTTCAACCACCTTGTATATACAACTACCTATTATAACATTTTTTGTATCACTCTGTAAAATTATAAATTCACCAATCTCCAACATATTTTTCCTAAACTGTAATTACTTATTGACTACCCCATATAACGATTTTAATACATTTGTTTGAACCGCCTTTTATAATTATATCTCTACTTGCTTCTATATCCAAACCAGTCTGTTTATACTGCTGCCAAATAATCACCCATAATAACTTATATGTCTCCACCTTATATTTTAACCCCCCTTATATGCAAGTTTCTCTAACATTTTTCTATTTACACTATTTAACTATAATTTTCCTCCTCCTTATATTTCAACTATTGTATATGCAACTTCTAATAGGCCATGTAGTATAACATTTTTGTATCACCCTGTATAACTTAAATGGATTTATATGCACCAATCCCCAACATATTTCACCCAAACTGCAATTACTCATTGACCACTCAATATAACAATTTTGTTCAACTTTTTTATTGAACCGCCTTGTACTTTCATCTATATTTAAACCATCCTGTTTATACTGCTGCCAATTAGTCAACCATTATAACTTATTTGCCTATCAGTTTTTTAACCATCCTCTATAACCTTTAATTTTACTTTACTAAATATTTCAACCACCCTGTATATGCATCTGCTTATTGTTTACCTAATATAGCATATTTTAAATAATTCACTATACCGCTACTCCACCCTATTTTTCCACTATCCTATTTGTGCAACTGATTATGGGCTAAGCCCCTCGAAGTTTTCTTGGACTTCCATCGTCTTAAAACGTTGTGGGATCAATCATTTCAAGACGATGGAAGTCCAAGGAAACTTCGAGGAACGAGTTACATTATCTACCAGCTTCAGACTAACATGGGCTAAGCTATTTCACATTTTTTTCTCATATTTTACTTTGCCACAACTGCTCAAATTCTACTCCATAAAACGAATTTTTTTTGTTTTACCTACCCTGTATAATTAAAATTATAGGCCACACAATATAACAATTTTGCCCCACCCTTTATACTTAGAATTCTACTCCACCCTATATTTCAACCATCCTATATATAAAACAGCTTGCAGATCATAACACTTCTTTGTGATATTTTTTAAACCCACCTGTATAACTGTAATTATACTCCGATACATATTTCAACCATCCTGTATAAGCAACTTAATTGTGGATATTACTCAATTTTTAACCGCCCTATAAACTATAATTCCAATCCATCACATAATTCAACAACACTTTAGAAACAATTGCTTTTCAACCCGTTTCATAACTATCACTCAAGAAGATAATTCAAATATCCTAACTGTTTACATAACACTTTTTTTTTCTAAAAAAAATTATACACCCCGTATAAATGTATTATTTTCTACCCTTATTTATTTATGAGCCAAAAATTATAACATTTTGTTATCCACCCTGTATAAATATAATTTTTCTCCATCCATTTTTCAACTACCTGGTCTATACAACTATTTATGGCCTACCCAGTTCAACTCTTCTGAACCAGCCCGGATAATTAATTCCACTAACCTCTTATTTCAACCACATTGTATATATGCAGCTGTTTAAGGTCCACCTATCACTTTTATTCAAAAAGATTTTTTAAACCCATGTAAATCTATTCCGCTCTATGTTTCACCTATGCTATATATGGAACACCCTGTACGTTTCATCTATCAGTCGATTTTTTTTATCGAAACATAATAACATAATAGCATATTCCGAATTTTGAATAAAAGCTAAGCTGATGCAAGTATCTAACATTTAGTGAATAATTGTATTACCCAACATGGTAGAAGTTTTTTCGCTATATTTACCGCTTGTGTAGGGACATAAAATCTATACCAGATTTTAAATCAAACCATATATAGACTTTATAAAAAAAAGATTCAGCAGGACCTTAAAAATCAATATGAAATGTCTACTAGTAGAACTAGGAATAAAAGCATTCTTTTACCACAAATCTGTAAAAGCAGTAGCGATAAAAATAATTACATAGTGGCTATCAAAGTATTTAACCGACTACCAAACGGCTTAAAAACAATAGTTAATAATAAATATATTAAAAAGAAAATCAAGGTTTGGATATCTGAAAATATTTAACAATAAATAATTCTAAACTATCTAAATATAAATTGCTGTAACATATTATTTTGATGGGTAAACTTAAGTATATATGCGTGCGTGTATATATGTATGTATATATGAGTATGTATGTGTATATATATATGTATATATATTATATACAAATTAATTAATTATAGTAGGTAAATGGTGTCAATTAGTCCGTAAGTATTTTCTGTTAGATTATAAGCTTCCAGTGTCCTACGCACAGGTATTACTATACCTCTGTAGGAATTATTGTTGTACTATGTTTGCTATTGTAACGTAATACATATGTAATATTTTACTGGTTAAATAAATAAATAAATAAAATAATCAGTTCTTACGCGATGCCCGAACAAACAATTTAAATTTAAAACATACTCCCGATTTAGATTTTAATGCACTATATTATCTTTAAGTTAAGCATTTTTCGACCCTAAGCAATAACTAAAATATGTTTCTAATTACCAAGCATAAAAATCCATTGAGATATTTATTGATTGAATTTTTTTATCCCCGAAACTACCCAATTAACCATAATTTTAGATATTTGAGTTTAGTAATATAAATAAAAACAAAATACAAAAATTTATTCATTTTTAAATTACCAAATACCACGTAAACACCATTAATAATAATGCCGTGAAAAGACAAAGAAATATCTCACGCTCATACGTTCTTTTTCTGTTGCACTGAAACAGCGGTTTTAATGACATGAGATGGCAGTCGCCCTTCCTTCCTTTGTATTTAGTTCAATATCTGACATGAATACCAAACGATCGAGGTCTCAACAACATTGTTGCCATGCTTACTGACTCAGAATTGGCAATAACCCTATAAAATCAGGCCATATACGGAGGCCTCGCATAGTTAATGTAAGGTATATATAGAACGACTGACGCGACCCCTAGTTTAAGTTTTGATGAACCAAAAACCGTATAAGTCGCGATCACTTATGAGCCCAAAAAAAATATATGGTTTATGGTTTTATGGAACTAAGAATGGAAAGACAATCTCAAATACAAGCTTTAGAACAACGAGGCCCGATTTCGGGCCTCGTAAGTGCAACGCGGGCTTCGTTTAGTATCTTGCACATGTATAAGCGGGACTCTTATGTGATGAATATAGGTCTATATATATATATATATATATATATATATATATATATATATATATACACTGTTACATAAAGTAAAATGACAGATCGGATTGGTCATTCTTATTTTTGTAGGATATAATACATATAAATCAATTACATTTGACAGTAAAAAATTTTAATGCCTCAAATTAACAGTTTTTACAACTATAAACATGTCAAATCATTAATTAAGAAATGATAAGTGGTTACCAAATTTGCCAAACATAAGTTGGAATATTACCATCAGCACAATTAAGCCAAGGACTGTCAAGCAGCTGCCCGGTGTTTTACTACAGAACTCCAGCAAAGAAGATTTCAACCTATAATTAAAGAAGTCAAAAACATCCAAAAATGCTTTCCTGAGTTTACAAAAATAAATTATGCTATCTTTAGTTTGGATATAAGAAGAAACTTAAAGGTAACATTGCTACCTTATCTTCGAACTTAAAATACTATGCAGTACCAGTGATATGGAATGAATTATGATATTACTTCAAAAGGTGATCAAAGATCCACTTCTACTACGCTCATCACGAAATTATAATATTTCCGTTGTATTTTTAAATAAACTTCTGGGATAAAAACATAAATCTGTTATTATATGTTAATTTTAACGCTTAATTTATAGTATATCAATTTACCAGTTAAAGCAATGAATATGTGTGGCAAGAAGCAAGATCAGTCACTTCTTAATTTAACCAAAGGAATTCTTAAGATTACCATTTTGTCCAAAGCTATTGGACGTCACGTATACCCAGAGGCCCAGAGCCCGCGTCTATATGTTTTAAATAGCCCAAAAAGTTACTGAGGTAAGTACAGTTGGTTTACCTCAGCGATTTGCGCTATTCGCAGCTTTAGTTTCTAACGGGAAGTATGTTTTTGTATTACTATTACTGGAACTTCTGATTATTCGATAAAGAATCTTGTTCAATTAAAAAATATATACATTTTGATTATACGTCATAACTAAGATTTTGCTATTTCAGTATCACTACAGGAGGTAAATTTTTCAGATTAGAAATAGATACATTAACTGGGAATTCACAAATGTTTAGGTCAATTAGCGTTTTGCGTCAAAACTTGTGCATGCCAAATTTGATCGGAGATATTTCAGTTCAATTCTGTTTAGATTAAAATAAAATTAATTGCTGGTCTGATTTGAATTGATGTGTAAATATCTCTATTCAAATTCGAAAAATTAGCGAACTGGCAGTTAGCGTGTCTACTCTCGGCCTGGGAAATTTATTTCCGGTAGAGATACTGAAGTATCAAAATCTTCTTTCAAACTCAATTTGTATTTTGTACTAGTTAGGACGTATAATCACATTTATGGACAAATTTACAAACTTGTAGTTAAAAAGTGTACTTTCGTTTATCCTAAAATTTTAAACAAACTACTTCGAGTGTTTTTAAGCGATTTAATGTTTTAAAAGAGGTAGTCTGGGACACTTTATATATTAGGTGAATAGGTGACTCGATTCCATTATTTTGTAGTACTTTAAGGCATACAAAAGTCTTAAAGTAAAAACAACGAATTAAAAGACCCAATATTCTATATGCTGAATTACGATTACCTAATCTTTTAATTAGAGGTTTTTCCTATAGAAAAGAAAATATACCGCTTACTTTACATCAAAAACATGAATTTACAGAACAAGAACGTAAAAGCTTACTCCACACTATTCTAAACCGCCACATTTTTATTGGTTACCTAAAATTCATAAACTCAACATTCCATTCAGACCAATTGTCAGCTCCATAAATTCTCCATGCAGTGAGCTCTCAAAATTCCTCTTAAAAATTATTTCACCATTTACTGGTAAGTCTAACTCTCATCTTAAAAACTGTGCACATTTCTTGAAAAATTATGACATATACAATACAAAAATACTGTCACACGAGCAAGTTTTGACATTGCACATCTATTCAATTATGTTTCTTAATTATTTTTATGTTTTCTTGGGAATAACACCACAATTGAAATGAAGAGCTGTATACTGAAAGAAAATACTAAAAGTTTCAAAGTCGATTCTGACTTCGTTGGCTTTAAAATATGTAATGAAAATATAATTTCCAACTTAATAATGACTTCTACCAACAAGATTTTGGCATGGCAATGGGTTCCTACCTGTCTCCTGTTTTAAGCAACATTTTTATGGAAAAAACTGAATAACAAAAATTTTTCTCAAAATAGATTAAACCATTGATTTGGTGGCTTTATGTTGATTACATATTCGTTATTTGGGAATATAATCTTGAGGACTTACATGCATTACTTAACGACATAAACAACAAAGAACAAACTATTCAGTTTACACTAGAACTTGAACAGAATAAAAAAAAGCTGTCTTAGACATTTGAATAACCAAAACACAAACGACATTTGAAACAGAAGTTTACAGAAACCCAAAACCGACTTATTCTAACAGGTATCTCAAATTTAACTCTAATCATCCAAATTTAGTAAAAAGAGGTATCTAGAAATCTCTATATGACAGAGCAAAAACCAACTGTTCTAACATCATTGAATTCAAAAAAACGTTTATAAAAATGCACTTTCTGCAAATCAAATTCTAAAGATCACCCCTTTCAAATTCTTCCAATTTAAAAGGAATTTTATTTCTATATGAACTTTAGAAGTTTCTGTTCTACCCTGTATATTATTAAATATTCTCTTAGTTACGTCAGAAGTCAATACATATTGTCAAACATTTTAATTCTAGATTTTAGAATTGTGCCTTTTTTCTCATAGTTTTTAACCATCAGAAATTTTCGTGACTTGTGGTGTTATTTCCCAAAATACTTAAACGATTTTTTAAGTCTCGGCAACTTAAACTATATCTGTAGAATATTCTCGTTTGCGCCCAGGCATATATCTGAAGGTAAGGTAGAATTTTATCTGGAACAATCTTACAGCTAAGTTTAGATGACAGTAGATAAGTACTGCCACTACTAGCCACTCAAAATTGAAAGCGGATGGACCAAGAGAATATTATTACAGACATTGTAGTGCATAATTATGTAGGTAAACAAAGTGTGACATTTAAATATAATCAAATTTGTGAAAAGTGAAACTCTTAATATAATTTATCTAATGTGTTTTATCACGTCATTCATTTGAGCTACAGTAAATACGTGCCTGCTATTAACAAGTCGATATAATAAAAGTTGTGTGAATATAAACAGACTTCTTATAACATTTTGGTCCATAAGTTTTACACTTTTATTTTGAATAATGTTTACGGTTTACACAAAATGTGGACATTACACAATTGCAACAATATTAGATATTGTTTGAAGTGTTAACCTCCATTTTTTAAGAAACTTAAGAATTGCACCATCTCATCTGGAATAAAATCCACATGATTTATGTAAAGTTGCATAACAATAGATATTGTTCAACCTATATTGAATTATATGTGTTTCATATTTCTAGAGAAAAAGGAAAATCTATGAGTATTGGCATTAGTTGCTACATAAGGCTATCAGCAATAAAGTCGTGACAACATTCGTGTTAGCTTATTCTCAACAACTCATATAAAAAGAAGCTATCTGTAATTTACGTTTGAGAGAAATTTATCATTTATGGTAATATTAATCAAACAATCATGCATTTGAATTCCTAGTATAATGTGTGAACTGCATATTGCATAACCTAATCGGCAAGAAATAATTTATTGGCTTAGTAAACCTAAGAAATTTCAATAACCTGCTCTTAATTCATAATCCCGCAGACATAATTTCAAAGCTAACTGTTACTGCAAAAGGATTTATATGTGCGTGTTTACTTTAATATTTTCTGAAGTTACTCGACTGCAACACAGGTACTAACAATCGTGTCAGTTTTATAATTTGGAAATATTTGACTAAAATTTCATTCCCTAGAACAAGATTCGCTTCGAATAAGTCATAAGTAATAATGCGTTGGGTACTGCAAGAGTTCAGTTTCAATTACTCGGAAGACAGGATCGTTACACAATTATAATAAGGTAGCAAATTTAATGATAATTCAATGAAACAGTTGATACGCCTCAAGTATGAAAAATTGATTTTTCTGTATTTTACTCAGTAATTTCATTGATTTGACATACTTTTATAGGTATTATCCATATTTTTTCCTTTAATGAATAACTTTTAAGAAAGTGGTTTTCAACAATTGTAATTAGTCTGGTTTGCAGAAAAAGAGTTAATTGTTCTGATCATTATTGATTAACACCGTTTTGAAAGAATTTAGTTAATTTCATTATCCATCGCAATTAATGATTACATCTGCCAATGGTTGACCATATCGTTTTCAGTGAAATACAGGGTTTAAGGAAAATATTTACCAAATGCAAACTATTGAGCATATACTAAGCTAAAATCTCAAAAATACTAGAGGTGAGAACCAACAGAAAATTCCTAAGGGAACGGTTAGATAATCTATTTAAATTCAGATGCTGTAGACTTATCACAACATAATATTTCTATGATTTTATAGTAAAAGAATAACACAATTTGACAACAGAATTCTTGAATAATTATTTGACGATATTTCTTATCTTTTAGTTGTGCGAAGGTCACAAGTTTAAGCAAATTAACTTACTTCACAGGTCTAAATCCAAAGATGTAAAAAAAGTTGTGGCAAGTTGTGGCTCATGTAGCCGATAAAGATTATTGTATTTAATAAATTTGATGATCGAAAACCGTTATAAATTCCTTGTACATATCCGCCTGTCACAACCTATTTTCTCCAAACGTTTTTTAACTTGAAGGATTTTACACTGAGTAATGCAAAAAAACAGCGAAAAATGTTTTTTTTTTAATTCAATATTTGTGACAATGTTCAAAAATTAAAGAGAATTTTGTAAATTTTGAATATCTTTGGACATAAAATTTAAACGCAATTCACACTTTACCATTATGTCTGTAAAATTTCATAAGGGATAACGGGCATCATTTTAACAGCAAATTCGTAGACGTAAATTATCTAACAATATAGACAAGCATACATTTTCTTTTTTGCTTATTGCTTGGAACAGTTCTTTTCACTAGTTGTAGGTAGGTAAAACATCTGAAACATTATTGTTTATCTAAATAAATGTTTATGATGTAAACTTCAATAGATCTCAAGACGGATACTGTCCTACAAGTAGGTTTTGAACAATTGTAACTTAAATAATATAAAGAGGTATTTTGCAAAACACATCGTATGAACCAGGATTGTACAATTGGGATATATCAAAGATATTTTGACTCTTTATATGGCTCTTCAGTTTAACTCTAAGAGAGGCATCCAGAAGAACTTGTAAGGCATAAATACGTTACTGAACGTAGTGCAAGTTCAACGAAAAGGGAATAAGTTCTATCCCTACAAAATCAGATCGGTCCAAGATTTAAATGAAGACGACTTTGACACATGAATAGAATTCTGTGAAACATTGTCTGCTCACAAAAACAACAATCCTATTTTTTTTACAATACTTGATTCTATGACGAAGCCTTTTATTTAAATAGTGAGGTTAATCATCATGACTGCCTATACTGGAGTAACATTAATCCATAGTTATTTAAAGAGACTCATACTCAGCGACCTCTAAAGCTAAATGGAGATAAATATTTAGACTTATTTGAAAACGTTAAAGATCCAAGAATAACTGAAATTTTGAAAGCAGATGATCATCTAGTAGAAAACGAACTTGTATTTTAGCACGTTAGGGAGTTTCTGAATAATTGATTTTCTGATAGATAAATTGGAAGACTAATGCAACCCACAATGCACTCATCTATATTTAGGGTAATACTCGTTATCTGAAATGGAACAGCATGGCTAAATGAATCAACGATATATATTTATTATATGCATATATATTTTAAAATATTTTTTACTACATGCAGGTAGTCCCAATTTTAAGAAACATCAATGTTACATTTTATTCATATGATACTTTATTTCAAAATAGATTCGGTTAGTCGTGATAGTTCGTGTCATTCGACAGCAACAATCAAGTTTGATGAAGTTGTAGATTAGTACGCAATGGAGCATTTCAGATTTGCTTGGCACCTACTTCAAAAATATGCTAGCTAAGTAGGTAATTAATTTGTACAGAATGAGCACCTTTTACTGTATACATTTTTTACTTTGTGTGTAGGTACCTAACAGCATTGAATGTGCTATTTATTGTCTAGGTTTGTATTTTGTTATAATTATTTTCAACTTTTTAGTTATACTTGGAAGTCGGTCATATTAAAAAAATGTATTTTAATAAAAGAAGAGTCTCTTAATATTGCAATAAACTCCTAGGCTTCAAATTTAAATAATTAAAAAAAAACTAATCTTCACTGTCACTTTCTAGAAACTTTATTTCGACATAAATATTTAATTAACGGCTAATTTTGATAAACAAGTCGCACGGAATATAAACTCAACTAGCTAAGCTGTACTAACTAAGTTAGAAATTCTGTATTGCTTTATATATCCTACATGGAATTTTCTGTTCGTTCTGGATGGGAATTACTTTTGTTCACATAGCGTCGCGATCAGCAGTTTTTTACCCATTTGAAAATTCCAGTTCTTTTTATATATTATCCAGCGATTGATGTCTTATCGGAATGAATAATGTTTTACGTTTCTTTAGTCAGCGACGGCGTAAATAAATTTTATAACAATATATTTACTAGTAAGATAAAGGTAGTGCGGTGTCTGACAGAACATGTCGAAACAAGTGCAATTTCAAGTCATGCATTTCATTTCCATACTCATTTATTTCTCTATGTGCAAGTGTGGGCCTCCGTTAAAAAGCTTTCGCTTCAAAAATTGCTATCAAAATAAATCTGATAGAGGTAGCAGATAAGATCCTGTATCTGTTGAGCACTGCAATAAAAGATTAGGAACGTCAATATTCTTGAGGAAAGTTATTCAACCGATACAGTGTGACACCGTAACTCCATTACGACCAAGAATAAACTACACAAGGTTCAACAGTACTCATGAGCAACAACGATCCAAACTTGTTCACAAAAACCAACTTGATTGGGAGTTCAAATCTTTGTTAGACATAACGATTATATGTACATAACGGCAAAGTAATGAGATGAGCCATATTATTTACTGAAGAGTTAAGACTTTTATGTGCATTGCCCTTGTGACATCTAGATAGATTTAGTGGAAAAATAAACTATTATACAGAAAGCATTTTTTACACAAAATTTATTATAATGTCTGATTTTAGTATATTCACACATTATAATAAACTTAAAAATACCCTAACCGTTCTATAAACTTATAGACATATATGAAAAAACGCTTAAAAGCTTTTTATTTTCTATCTATATAACATGTAAGAATTAATTTGTCGAATAGGGATCAAGGATTCATTATTATAACCATTAAAATAAATCAAATTTATTTATATAAATGTTACGAGAAATTACTCGCAATATTAATTATTATGGTACAAAATGGGTGCGTTTCCTTATTTCAAAAAGTCACGCCTGTTATAAACTAATAGTCCGAAAAACGTGACAATGGCTTTTGCTACGGTCAGTTTTTCATATGCCCACTATTTCTTCGTGATCTTATATAGCGAACGTGAAACAGTTGGTAAAATAATACTTTCTTATACAACATTAAGAACGACCAAAAATATTCTGCGATTCATCCCTACAATAATTCACTATTGATTTGACAAAACATTAATGAGCTACAAGTTCATTTTAAACTAGTGTATACATTTATAACACAATTTAATAACATATTGGTGCTTCTAAAACGGGTTGTTGCTAATTATAGACAACTGCAGCAGTGAAAAAAGTACCTAATTTTCAGAATATAAATAAATCTTCATTGAATGGTAATTACTAAAAATCCTCCGGTTTTTAAAATCCAAATTTTTTGGTTTCGGTAGAGTGGAACTAAATATCTGCATTTTTGGCGAAATCTTTCCTTAATAACTATGACACTCACTTTTAATTGGTTAAAATCATGGTATATTTCCTCCCAATTCAGGGAAGAATTTATAAAAAGTTTACACAAATAACACTTTAGGCAATTTGGTAAACTTGGGTCATTTATCACAGAATTTGCTGCTAACAATAATTTGAACAAAAATGAAACATTAATGACTTATAAATTTATATTTGGTTATTAAAAGGGATCCTCCAAGACGAGTTTGCGAGTCACTCCTTTAGAAGTCTCTAAGATGTCCAGACTAAACGTAAGAGATAAGAGACATGTTAAGCTAGCTTTACTGTAGTCAGACAAATGATACCAAGTCCACGTGAGCAGAATGCCCCTCAAAATGCATCCAATTTACGATAGCATCAAGCTGCTTACCGCCACCAGTGAGTTCATGTCAACATATTACAAATCAGAAAAGGAACTTCAGTTAAGTGAAAAAAGAATCTGATCTAAAGGGCAGATACTAAGGATGACTTTATACTAGTTATGGAGGTTGTTAGCCATGACGGATTCATGTTTGATACTGTACCAAATATAAACCTTATCAGCCAAGGAGCCTAGGAACTACGTTCGTCAAGGATAGTGGGCAGATTGGTGGATCGGAATAGCAGGCACAAGGTTACTTGATTCGAGTGAATACAGGTAAAGCAGGAGACTATATTCTTATCAGAATCTTATATACTTACTTTAAAACATTAAAGTGGTTGGCTGGACATTGACTTCTTCGATCTGTAAATCAAATTAAAACAGTTCTCAACATCAACCAGACAATAGCCGACCTAACCAGGAATACTCTGTCGCGATTGCCCACAAAGCTACTTCAGTCGTACCAATAGAAGCAACAAGCTTGGTATGAACACTCCCTGTCAGTATTCAAAACGAATCCAACTTCAACCGTCTTATATCATCATACACAAACAGGACCTTCATATTCCTTAACTCACTTAGGGCCTCTACGATTCGTGAAGCCATTGAAGTATTTGTCTTCTATCACAAATATAATTGATGAAATCAATCGATCTGTTAATACTCTTTTTTCTGTATTAATATTAATTTATGATATCACATAGAATGCTATCATCGATCAATGTTTCATTTACTTTTTGGGGGCAACTTATTTCTCATTACTAGCAAATAAAAAATCACCCAAGCCATTCGAATTTCCATGATATTGTTGCTAACTTAAATTACTTCTAAGATCTCATCCAGAAGAAGCTTTTATAAGCTTACATATTTGTAAATTGTTTTTATGTTACATATTGTAGTCTAAAAACATTATATTTTATAGATTTTATTGATAAAGAATTAATTAAAAATCGAAAGCTCTCATAAGTATAAAGAGTACAGTTCAAACAAAGATATTTTTAAGAACATGTGCAGTATAATAGTCTTTTTAAATATTTTGGAAAGAAAAAAAAATTCTTGAAGAATTAATTTAAATTAAAGTATAACTGTCTACTGCGACCCAGTAGGTACAGTTAACGCCAATTTTAGTGTTGAGAATAATAAAGCAATTTACTATACAAAAATCGCATACACACATAAATAAGAGGAAAAAACTCAAAAATAGACCAATATATAATAAAACAGCATATTTAACATTTAACATTGAAAACGGTCCAAGTTTTGGATACGGTAATTAATGGTCAAATCACTCAAGAATGATGGAAACATCTTAAAGCACCTAGGTCGACTTGACATGTAACCCTGTAGCTATACACATAGAGTATAAATAGTACATATATTTTACGTGGAGAAAGTACACACCAAACCAAATATTCTTATAATACTTTAGCCTATAGGACTTACTGAATGACCAAGTTACATTTTAAGTAAATTACTATTACGTCGCAATGTCTCTTTGTGCGAGAAACAAATAATAATAGAAATAACTCTGACATCGAAAAAATAAATGTGTTTCATAATAAATATAATTGTAACGTTTTCTAGAATATTTGTTTTGCTTTAGTAGATAAAATATTTATTAACTAAATATTTCAAAAATCATTTATATTCTTATAAATAAATGTGTGGCGGACACGTTTATAACTTGTGAAATTCTGTTATGCATTAAGTGAAATGATAGACGAATAAAAAGCTGTTAAGTACCTCTTACAGATTCCGATTCTTAAAAGGTAAATAATTTCTAGAGGTGTCATGATAAATACTCAAAAGGCACACTAAGATTTTTAACAAAAAACTGCACCAAACTCCAGAGATTTATCCAATTTTTGTACAGAAGATATCATTTAACATACACACAAAATACGTCAAGTAGAAAACCCTGAAAAACGTAAACAAACGTAAACACGATGTTGCAATATCTTCTCTGTCTAATTTCTGTAGAATTATATTTAAATTTGATGAAAACTCAAAAACGGTTTCTCAATATTATTGTAGTGTGTGAAGCTATGTAACATGTATGAATGGGTTTAAGTATAAAGCTTCGTAATAACTTTAAAAGCAAAATATTAAAAGGGTGTGAAATTCGTAACATTTTTTTGACAAACCTATAGATCTATGTTAAAAATGTTATAAGGGTTTTTTACTGTTTTCAGCTGAACTGATATTCCTAAAATATTTGCACTACATTTTACAGCCTGTATTTATGGCATATATATAAGAGCGCATAATATAGCGTTATCGGGAAACAAATTTTCTTTGATGGTTTCAGTTTACTTTTAATTATTTAAATATAAAAATCCTACATAATGTAAAAAATCATACTGGAAGAAGAGATTGGATGAGAAGGTCGTTAGAGTGAGATTGAAGTCTTAGGAGTGACATAACAGGCCAAATATGGATACGGATGCCGGCAAACTGTAAGAAGCCGATTAGACATTCGATCAAAGTTATGAGATCTAAACAATTTATTCATTTTGCAGATTTGATAATTGTCATCGGGCCAATGTAAAGCACTTCAACAAATATATACATGTTATATAAGTTTATACTATGAACTTAGCACGAACGACAATTCAACATTCCAGCTGACACAGCGACACGTGCGGTGTCATATTACGGCGCCGCCGACATCCGTGAGAATCGCCATGTCAACTATGCCTATTCAGCATCTTTAAATTTATATATTGTAAAATTTCTCTTCTACTGGATTCATTATTGCTCAGAACTTTTGTCAGTTACATTGTTATTTTTCATTTTTATTTTAAAGTTATAATTGTTTTGTTTATTTTAATAAAATCTTTTTTAAAAAGTTAATTAATTGAAGTTTGATATAACATACATAACAATATAATGTACAGTTTATTAATGCAAATTCTCATCTACTGTACAATAAACAGGAAATTTAAATTAAATAATAATGAGCCTGGATCACTCTAGATTTATCCAGTGACAATAATCATTCCTTTTTATATAGTGACATATTCAAGTAGATATTTACGAAACATGATAATGTTTGTTAAGGTCGAAAGTTTACACAATGATTAATATTTTTGTTACATATTAAAACTTTCGAAGATTACCCTACTGAACAAAACAATCGAATATGAGCTTCTTTTTGTTACCGGCCTCAATAGGTAATTGTAATTGGCGTAGCGTAGTGAGGTAAATTAATTTTATATTGTGTCGGTAGGATATAGGCTCATCTAAATTATTAATACAGGCCTCAACTATATGATAAAGGCTCATCTAAATTACTGGTACTTTTAAATTATCGCATAAACCTAACACTAAATAATTTTATTTCCCGTTTTGCTCCCGTGAAACACATTTCATGCTAATTAAAACGTTTTCGTCCTTTCTCTTCCTCACGATAAAATAATGTGAACGTGCGTAAAGCCTCTGAAAATTGCCGATTACAAAATTACCAAATGGAATGTGATTATACTAAAGACGTCGACGACAAAAGACAGAACTGCACTAATCGTCTTAATTGCGGCATCTCTCGTCAGAATACGATGAAGCTTTTATGTCTGTATCTCTCGATCGCTCTACTAGAACATCTCACGCAATGATAAACGCAATCTTCTAATGGATTGGAAATAATTATAGTCGAAAAAAAAAACGAGAACAAAGGACAAGGTTGTTTCCTGTCGATATTCCGACAGTAATTAAATTTGACCCGAGAAACAGAGAAACAAAAAAAGAAAATTCAACGTGGAATTATTTTCAGGAGTTAAATGACCTTAAGACAGCCAAATAAAAATTTATCTTCGAAAATGTCGCATAAACTTGAAATTGAAAACTTCAGGTTGTTATGTAAAATGAAACTTTTGTTACTTGACTGCTTCCATCATTCTCCGTTTTCTTATTTATATTGATTTCATAAGGTTTTAATATCTACAGCCCTTAGGGGAGATATTGTCGTCATTACTTTTGTGATAGGTAGTGAATAAATTTTAAATAGTTAATTTTTGAGAATTTTCAATGGACTGAAAAATCTCGATAAGTTAGTATCATAATTTCTTTCATAGGTTTTAGTTAACATATAAATTTTATCGTGTAATTTATACACTAGAAATCACAGGGAAACGTTGCCCACAGTACGACTCCCGATTTGGGATCTCTGTGAATTATTTTTTTCCTGAAACTCCTAGATGTCACAACTCATTTCGCGATCAAATATTAAATACAATTTAAGCTCATAATAATGTGAAACGCTACATCATAACAAAGTAAAGACTTCGCCTAACACGCCTGTCTGACTCATAGTCTTTAACGTGATGATCTCGTCTCCCTCTAGGTATGCATTTTATTCTTTTACAAATATATAAGAAAAACATTTATTTTATTTGCACTACCTGAATATGATGAAAAATAAAAAAATGTATCTATTTGGCACCCGATTACATTCGGTTTAGAAAACTTATACACTTATGTGTAAAGTAAGGTTTCATATTTTATTAGGTACACCCAAAAATTTATTCTTAAATTAGTGTAATATTATACAAATTTCAGAGACCCGAAAAATAAAATTTAATATTAAGCTCTCCCTTTTTCAAGCTAGGTAGGAATAAATCGCACATATTGTTCTAAAATAATACCATAAAAGCAGCGACTAATGAGCGAATGATCACAAAAAGCTATATAAAGCTTCCCGAAATCTGAAACACCTACAAACCTCGGTACAATTCAGGAAATTTTACAAATCTGCAAAACACCCCATCAACGCAAAACATTGCAGTTTTAGGATGTCACGATACTCGAATAACGAAACTTCTCACAGCTTTTCATTTTAATTTTATATTTCGTTTAGCATATATTTTGCACATAGCTTTTCGTCTATATAAACTCTTAAAACATTTCAGTAAAATAACTAATTTGGTGAATAATTAAAATTATCATTTTGGTTTATTCATAATGTTATTCATACTTAATGATCCCCAGCACCTATATAACGTCCTCCTTCTTATAAGACAATGTGGGAAAATCATTTATTGCCGCCTTAGTTTTGAACTCGTACATTTTAGGGAGTGAACTTATCATTTTATCCTTCAGGTGATATCTGATTTCAAGAATATATTACAATAAGATCTTAAGTTACAATAATAAGTTATAATACTAAATAAAAGTTTAATATTTTTTCCAAAAGTCCAGCATTAACTCGTCAAAAGTATGTGCTATTACCTGTTTTATGAGTTCCATCTCTAGCATTATGTATAATTTCTCTAGTATCACAATATGCTTCGAGTTCGAGAATCCTCGTCTGATCCACCTCATACTTAAGACAGAATTTTCCAAAAAAATCCTACATGGGGTGGCTAAGACTCTTTTAAAAAAACAAAAAATTCTAAAACTGATTTTATTTACGAAAATTTTCAGTACCTAATGGACATATATTTGTAGGTTAACACAGATTAACAGCATAAAACATATTCACAGTCATGCGGAGGTCGCGACTAATTTTATTTAACAAGTTCCTCCCCGCTCTGAACCCGCCTTTACTACACTTTTTAGAATTAAATCGTTCTCTAAATTCAGGCGAATTCAGTTTTTGCTTTTTATTAGGGCCGTTGCCAAAAACAAAACTCATGCAAGTAGAAGTTGACAAATGGAACCAACCTTTAGGTGTTTGATTCCATTCTCCTTTTGTTTCTCTGTTAATTTTGAGTACTAAATTGTATCGAAATTGATAGACTTCATTTCAAAGTGCAATATTACATCGACAGATAAATACAGAGGATTTTCTTTTAGGTTGTTTCCGAAATTTGCCTCTTCCTTAGCTGCATCTAATAACAGGAATCTATTATACCCCTTTGCCCATTTTTTATGATTATTCCTACACCGAAAAACAATGGCACAATTCTTTTTTAAATTCTGCAAGGCAATAATAACACTTTACTGTTTGTGAGTCCGAATTTCTCGGTCAGTTCTTAACTGGCTGGTCGTAATGGATTATTTCATTTTTATCTTAGCTAACAGTGACTATGTGGCTGATATTCCTAGTATTTTGTTGTCCTTATGGGACACATATAATGGTGGGACAGTTGTAAATGGATAGCTGATCAGTTCTTCGTAGGCCGTTCTATGTAATCGTGCTGAGGTAGTTAAAGGCTGAAGAAATAATACGTTCAACAGTTTCGTAATACTGGTTTGAAATTCGACAGAGACCATCCGTTTTGATTTTGTTCCTAACATGCTCGATTTGTCAGTTTTATGGGTTTAAACCTACGCAGCGTCTAATAGACCTTCTGTTTCGTTTTTTAGATATCCGTGCGTCAGCCAAGCACACATCATCTTATCAATGGGAATTCTATCCATTTGTTGAGATAGTTGTCAATGTAAGGGTTTCTTCTTCCAAGCCCTCTCATTTTGCCTATTTAGTTCATGCCTAATGGTTTATTTATTAGTGGTTTTGTGTATTGGTCATTGCTCCTATGCCTGTTCCCGTGCTTCCCTTCACAATGGACTTGCTATCAGTTTACTTACTATCATGATAATAAACTGCATTCACGACATAATCTCAGTCGGATTTCGTAAGGATGTACTGTCTAATGTTATAGACAGTGCTAATATATGCCGGCTCGATCTGCCTTAAACCATGTCCACAGAGGGATTTGGATACATACAGCCTATCCTTATCAGCTTTAGAGTACAGGGTTACTATATGCGGGAATGAGCTACATTCATGTTATTCGATCTATTTTTCTGATATCCTCCAAACTCCAACTGACGATTCAAAAACATTATTCTAAAACTAGCACAGCCACTGAACTGCCAGCAAACATTTCTTAGTGTGGAGCTGCGTTTCCAGTATTTTCCCTTCTCTTATGATGGATTCACGTTTTATTTCTTCTTTAAGTTTGGCACTGCTGCTATCAGGTCCTTTTTTACTAATAAATATTTATGACCATCGATCCTAACTTTATTTCTTTCTTACCGATTTGAGTATTTTTAGAGTTGCATCTTTTGCCCCTTTCGAAGGGAAAGATATTATTTGTATAAGTAATGACTATATAATAAACATTATGTACTTGATTCGCCGGTAAAATCATTTTCTTGATATTTAATGGTTATAAGCGTGGTAGGTGTGGCGTGTGTGGGTTGTAAACTAAGTTTGTCTTTTATAAATATGGATATTTCGAAACTTCAGATTCGAAATACGCATCCCAGTAAATATTTCAAGTAGAAATCCAATTGATTTACCAAGTTTCTGAATCTTATACTAAAACTCCTACACAATGTACAGTTTAAAACGAATAGGTGAGTTTCAGGGATTACAAGTTCAGATAATTAATTTGTAACCGTATTTCGTTTGGAAACGCAAGATAGAGTTTCAGTTTACAAAAGATTGCTTAATATGTGTTGGTTTATAGGCAAAGTACGGGAGAATGTGAAGCCGTCTATTGGAACGTTGAAAGTAAATTTTCTGTCTACAGTTTGTTAGGCAATTTCTCAAATCTTTGTGAATAACTTGTGTAAGCTTGGTACCGATATTTTCTAATAGAATCTAACAGGGTAACCAATTAGTGACCGAAAGTTCGATCGTACCATTCTAATATATAGTAAAATAAGCAGGAAACATTTGTAGAGAATTATATTTAAAGTAATACCTTTAAATGAGGCACTCCATATATTACAGCAGTTTTAATTTAATGATTTAGCCCATTGTCTAGTATGTTATAGGCGTTTTCATAATAACATTACAGTCAGGCTTATGCCCTATTTATAGAGGGAAATATAAAATATGGTTATTTAGTACCACAGAACTTACATGTACTTTTTAATTATTGGGTATACGCTGTAGACTGGTCGTTAAAAATTTATAGTATAGTTTTTATAAGAAATCATTAGGACTTTATTTCTGTGTAAAATGGGACGTGGTTCAATACGACATAAGTTGATTTTTGGGTAAATTCGTAGACTTTTTTATACATCTCTTAGAGTATTTGACCTTAAGCAAAAATCATAGAAAAAATATAAGTTAGAATAAATATACTTAAAAACAACGAACAGTTGTTTAAATTTTCACTTTTTATTTCTTTAAATCTGACATGTTTCCCCAAGTCTGGCTTCATTAGAAATTGGAAATACAAGGAATGCTAAATTTATATTTCTTACACAGAAATTACAGGTAAGGCAATAAAATAATTAAAAGGTTTTAATTTTGGGGAATTTCGAAGGAAATGGGCTGGGTGTATGTCAGTTAAATTATACATTTATGAAACATAGTTGACAATAGATGTTAATAATATAATATAGTATTATTTAGAAATTGACTTTAAGATTAAGTAATGGAGATGAATTGTTGGTAATTAATAGCTGCCCACAATTTTTGTTTTTATTAATTTCGAGTGATTCAAGAAGATATAATTTTTTACTTTTGTTTTGTAAATGTAAAATTTCGAATGTATTTTCAGGTATATTCGTATGGTTTTCTATTAATAAGTGGTTCGAAAATGTAGATTTATTGTGTTGTTGACACCCGAGTTAAAATTTTTGTCAGTCTTGTCTTGGTTGTTTTTCATATGTCTAGATAAATTGTTGTTTCTAGTG
This sequence comes from Octodonta nipae, assembly GCA_034190945.1. Taxonomy (NCBI): domain Eukaryota; kingdom Metazoa; phylum Arthropoda; class Insecta; order Coleoptera; family Chrysomelidae; genus Octodonta; species Octodonta nipae. The sequence continues at coordinate 55,214,454 of CM067217.1, forward strand.
AAGGCTGTATATATGCTCCTGATTTGTAAAAATTGTGAGATTTTTTGTGAGGGGATCCATGGAATGCGAGAGTATGGTATAAATTAGGTGTGGGATTGGGCTCAGTTGGATAAACTTCTTTAATCGCATATTTCATTCGTTTTCTGTTTAATAAGTTATCAATAAGAGTGGTGTAACCATTGTTGACTGCTATGAGTTTGATTCTTTTAAGTTCCGTATCATAGTCGGTTTTGTTAAGTGGTATTGTCACGAGTCTTGATTTGGGGTGTCCTATATTTGCCAGTACTCTGGTGTTCTCAAAGTCTATTGTGGCGTATTCCCGAATTGATGTTGTTTTTTTTCAGCTTTCTTATGGCGTTCTGGTGTTAGTTTGCCCCACATAGGTTTTATGACAGTCTGCACCTGAAAGCTCCTACACTCCTTGTTGTTCTAAATGGATCTTCGTCTTCGGAGTCCTCAACACCGTGCTTATTTTTCTGTCTGTATTGAAAATAGTATCGATATTGTGTCTCCGTAGAATTCTTGCGTGGAACTCTTGAAATACGGTAAATAACCTTGGTTGTAGTTGTCTTATGCTCCTCGTCTGTTTGTCGTAGTTTTGACTTCGGTCTGTAAATCCGTTTTGTTTCAGAGCTGTTTTTAAACTGTCCATTTCCTGTTTGATCTTGTCCTGGTCAGCTTGTCTTTGTGATCTGGTTACTAAAGTCTTGACGACGCCTTGTAGTTGGGCTGGTTGGTGATGAAAATTATAATGAAGGTATCTGTTGGTGTGAGTTGCTTTCCTATATACAGTATGGCCATCTTCCTTTCTATTTATGAGAACATAAAGGAATGGCAGTTGATTGTTGGCTTCAACATCCTTGGTAAATTTTATTTTGTGATGGATGCCATTAAAGTGGCCTAAAAATGTGTTGAGGTGTTCCTTCCCATGAGGCCAAATCACGGATGTATCATCCACATATCGCAACCATAAACTGGGTTTAAGAGTTTCTGCTCTTAGTTCCAACTCCTCAAAGTTGTCTATAAAAAGGTTAGCTATAACTGGTAAGAGTGGCGATCCCATTGAAGCTCATTCCACTTGTTTGTATCGTACGTTCTCGTAAACAAAATAGGTGTTCATCAGAGAGTGCCTTGTTAAGTCTACAAAGTGTTGAGGTGGTTTGTATTTTTTTATGATTCCAAGGCTTCGTCGATAAGGATGTTGATGAAAAAGGACACTACGTCAAAACTTTTCTCCAGATAAGTTGTTGGGTCAGTAGTAATTTGTTTATATGTTGGATCTTATAGCAATGTTTGATTTTTGTTTAAATAAACCATGTTGATGGAAAGTTGTTTCAAGGCCTCATTTTCTTCTATAGATAGGTTCCTTTTAGACTTTCTTAGAACATGTGACACATTTTGTCTAATTATTTCAGCTGACTTCGCATCTAATTTTGAAACTGCTGTTTCCACGCCACATATTATGCTCTCTGTTGGTATGTCAGAGGGAGCAATAGCGTAATTGAAACTTAGCCAACACGCTGATCGAGGTAGAGTACAAATGGACCGCAGATAAGTATAAACGGTTTTGTTACCGTGAGGTTAGACTGTGACCGTTTTATTTTCTGAGAAAAAAATTATTTTGGGCTTCTGTTGGACCTTCAAATTGTTAAATTTTGTCTGTGGTAGCATTTTTGTCAACTCTGCATTCTTTTCGGCCATATTATCGGGTGGAGTGTATTGCTTACCTGTAGGTGGATATCTAAGAGTTTAGTATTAAGAATATTCAAACCTCTTCTGACATCACGTATGACTTCCCTAAATAGGGCACCACTAGCTTTTCATAAGATATTTTGTGTTTTCTGTTGTTCTTCCAGAACTTTACAGTCATGATTTTCGGAATAACTTCTTCATCGCGGCATCGTTGTAAAAAATTTAGATCGCGTAATTTCTCAAATTTTTTACCCAAATGTATAGTATTCTCCCCGTAGAGATTCACTATATTTGTTTTTTAAGTTTTCGCGGGCACTAAATGTGTTAGGTGGTTTCCGGGAATTCATCCGCGTGATTGATAACTGATCCCTTTCGGGATCGATGGTAAAATGACTACGTTTCGACACTCACTAAGAACAGCAACTCTTAAACCCAGTTTATGGTCGCGATATGTGGATGATAAATTGTGATTTGGCCTAATAGGAGGAAACATCTCAACACATTTTTAGACCACCATAATGGCATCCATCACAAAATAAAATTTACCATGAAGGTAAAGGTAACCAACAATCAACTGCCATTCCTTGATGTTCTCATAAATAGGAAGGAAGATGGAACCCTTGGCCTTACAGTACATAGGAAAGCATCTCACAACAACAGATACTTTCACGCTAATTCTCATCACCACCCAGCCCAGCTACAAGTCATCGTCAAGAGTTTAGTAACCAGATCACAAAGAGTAGCTGACCAGGACAACACCAAACACGAAATGGACAGTTAAAAACAGCTCTGTGACACAACGGATTTACAGACGGAAATATTTAAAGAGCCCTAAAGTCAAAACCGGGACAAACAGACGAGGAGCATAAGACACCAATAACCAAGGCTTTCTACCGTATGTCAAGGGTATCACGGACAGTATTGCAAGAATTCTACGGAGACAGAATATCGATACTATTTTCAATACAGACAGAAAAATAAGCACGGTGTTGAGGACCCCGAAGACGAGGATCCGTTTAGAACAACAGGGAGTGTACGAGATTCCAGGTGCAGACTGTCATAAAACCTATGTGGGCAAACTAACAGAAGGATTCAAGCTAGACGTGATAAACACCAGAACACCATAAGAAAGCAGGAAAAAACAACATCCATTGCCGAACACGCCACCACGACGTCACACCGCATAGACTTTGAGAACACCAGAGTACTGGCAAATATAGAACACCCGAAATCAAGACTCCTAAGAGAGGCAATTGCAATAGCGAGGAGCCCTCACAGTCTAAACGCATGCAATGAAATCCAGGATTATCGAGTTGTTGAAAAATTATATTAAACACCGTACCGGCCCAGACCCGTCCTTTAAACATCTCAACGGATTTAACCAATCAGCAAGCGGGAGGCGTGACCACTGAGCGCCAAGGGCCAATCACACGCAGCCGTTACGGTGGGTGCCAAGCGATAGACGCCGAGCCGCAGCTATATAACAGCGCGCCCGCTCCTGAAAATCTTAGTATTCGAGTAACTAAAAGCGAAAGCAGATGGCTACGAAAATTATGCAAACCAACCTGAAGAGGGCAGGTGTGACTCTGTCGTAACGTCGTCATTTTACCATCGATCCTGGCAGGGATCAGTTATCAACCACGGCGAGAATACTTTTCATTCGTGTATAACATTTGAGAAATTACGAGAGAAAAGAAGCAAACTTTTGTGCGATCTACATTTTTTTCCGAAAAACATGACGATAAAATTCTGGAATAACAACAGAAAAACACAGAATATCTTATGGGAAGCTAGTTGTGCCCTACTTAGGAAGCAATACACTCCACCCGATAATATGGGATAAATTCGATGAGATTAGCGAATTAGGGCCGAAACGAATGAAGAGTTGACAACAATGCAATAACAGACAAAATTTAACAAATTGAAGCTCCAACAGAAGCCCAAAAAATTAATTTTTTTCGGAAAATAACTGGCACAGTCTAACCTCACGGCAATTGGAAACGAATAAAACCGTTTATAACTTATCTGCGGTCCAATTGAACTTTACCTCGATTGGCGTGTTGGCTAAGGGATTCAATTACGCTATTGCTCCCTCTCACATACCAACAGAGAGCATAATAAGTGTCGTGGAAACAACAGTTTCATAATTAGATGCGAACACCGCTGAAATAATCAGAAAAAATGTGCCACATGTTCTAAGAAAGTCTAAGCCACCCAAAAAAAACTATCTACAGAAGAAAATAAGGCCTTGAAACAACTTCGCCTCAACAAGGACTTTGCCATCTACCTGCTGATAAAGGAAATGCGATTGTAATTTTAGATACAGTTGATTATTCAAACAAAATTCAAACATTGCTACAAGATCCTGCATATAAACAAATTACTACTGACTTAACAACTTATCTAAACAAAACAACCAAGGCCAAAATCCAAGCAAGTAGGATCGACAAAAATCTCCAACTGCAAATCATTCCGCGTGAAAAGTCATCGAGTTGTCCGAAATTCTATGGGGTTGCCAGAAGTAGATAAAGAAGGTGCACCTTTGAGGGCAATAGTAAGCCCAATTGGATCCCCAACACAACAGCTAGCCAAATACCTAGCCCAACAACTTCAACCGTTTGCAGAAGGGGCAGACTCATACGTGAAAAAGTCGACACATCTCATCGAAATACTTAAAAAAACGATCTTATAACCAGAGTGTTTCTTGTTAGTTTTGACGTAGTGTCCCTTTTCACCAACATTCCTATCGACGAAGCCTTGGATATCATAATAGAAAAATACAAACCCCCCTCAACACCTTGTAGACTTAACAAGGCACTGCCTGATGAACACCTATTTTGTTTACGAGAACCAAAGATACAAACAAGTGGAAGGAGCTCCAATCGGATCGCCACTCTCACCAGTTATAGCGAACCTTTTTATGAAGAACTTTGAGAGTTGGCAATAAAAACAGCAACTCTTAAACACAGTTTATGGTCGCGATATGTGGATGATACATTTGTGATTTTGCCTCATGGGAGGGAACACCTCAAACACATTTTTAGACCACTTTAATGGCATCCATCACAAAATAAAAAAATTACTATGGAGGTTGAAGCAAACAATCAACTGCCATTCCTTGATGTTCTCATAAATAGGAAGGAAGATAGAACTTTTGGCCAAACAATATATAGAAAAGCAACTCACACCAACAGATACCTTCATGCTAATTCTTATCACCACCCAGCCCAACTACACGCCGTCGTCAAGACTTTAGTAACCAGATCACAAAGACTAGCGGACCAGAACAACATCAAACAGGAAATGGACAGTTTAAAAATTGTTCTCAGACAGACAGACAAAAACAGACGAGGAGCATTAGACACCAATAACCAAGGCTTATTTACTGTATGTCAAGGGTACCACGGACACTATTGCAAGAATTCTACGGAGACACAATATCGATACTATTTTCAATACAGACAGAAAAATAAGCACGGTGTTGAGGACTCCGAAGACGAGGATCCCTTTAGAACAACAGGTAGTGTCCGAGATTCCATGTGCAGACTGTCATAAAACCTAAGTGGGGCAAATTACAGAAGAATTCAAGCTAGACGTGATGAACACCAGAACGCCATAAGAAAAGCAGGAAAAAACAACATCCATTGCGGAACACGCCACCACGACGTCACACCGAATAGACTTTGAGAACACCAGAGTACTGGCAAATATAGACACCCGAAATCAAGGTAAGAGAGGCAAATCCAGAAATTATCGATTTGTTGGAGACTTCTATTAAACACCGTACCGGCCCGGATCCGTCATATAACACCGGAAACAACCAATCAGCAAGCGGTAGGCAAACACACACACACACACACACACACACCGGGGTGGTTGTTGGTCCACTACCGGGCGCCTCCCCAGGTGGCGGATAGGGGAACGCTCTCCAGCAATGGGAAGTACTGAGGATTTCTCAGGGCGGACCAAAATCAGATAGGGGAAGGAACCCGAAAATAAACCATTTATGGATATGGGTGATAAGGTGAACTTAATACCCCAGGTGGGTACCTCTGCAGAGGATAATCCCACCACCGGTTCCGATCGAGTGAAAGCCTCGGTGGCCGGTGCACGCTCCACGGATTCTGGGGGAGCGAATTATCACTGGTTCCGTCACATAGTGAAAAGAAGAAGAAGAACACCGTTAATGGTACAACATCGACCATTAAAACTAGAGCTGGCAGCAATACACTATTCAGCCAAGTCCTCCAAAAGGCGAATAGAGGAGTTCACGTCCCCCAAAGGGCAACAGATGAGAGTGGCGCTCCAAACAAATTAGGAGCAAAGATCGATGAGCTCTTGACGTTAATTGGGCCTAGGCACAATGTACATCATGAGATCAAGAAACTGGCACACGCCATTAAGTCAGAATATGACAAATATCTGACGTCAATGACGCAGCCATCTCCTGTAGCGAAACCTGCTACAACACAGACATCGCCAGTAAAGGTGTCAAACACTCAGACACAAGGTGAAAAGCAAAAGGAGGTCCCAAAAGCGGCTGCCTCAAAAGCAGCTAACTCAAAACCGGCTGCATCAACACCGGCGGCCCCAAAGCAGGCGGCTTCAATAAAAGTAGCCTCACTGCCGGGAGACTCGGTAGCAAGGACCTCGCCACCGAAGGCCTCGCCTTCAGTAGCTCATCAAATAAGGCACCACTATCAAAAACTCTTAAACCGGTGCTAGCTAGCAAGCTAAAGCCCGGTAAAGAAGGTTGCCAGAACATCGGGCAAACCACCCAGGCAACAACAAGTAGGGTGGTCAATTCAGAAGCGAAGAGAAACAATGAATCAAAATCCAAGTTTAAACCGCAGACAGAACAAACCTTCAAACCAGTTGACGACTGGCAACTGGGTAAAGAGGCTTATAAAGAAAGGCGAGAAGAGCTCCCATGCAGATATCTTGCGAGATATCAAAAATGATCCCACCTTGCAGGATATAGGCAAAAAAAAAAAGTCACATATAAAGGAGATCCGACGAACAGCTAAGGGAGATCTCTGATTTTTATTCGCGAAGGCAGACGCTCAGGAGATGGAGC
>CM067217.1:55221322-55412193 GCA_034190945.1 Octodonta nipae
TATTTTAAAAGGTTATGATCTGTAATTACTTCATTGACTACCCCATATAAAGTATATTTATACATTTATTTAAACCGCATTTTTATATTATGTATACTAAATTGCTTCTATACCAAACCAGTCTTTTTATAATACTGTGCTCAAATAATCACCATGTAACTTTAATGTCTCCCACCTATATATTATTAACCCCCCTTATATGCAAGTTTCTCTAACATTTTTCCTATTTACACTGATTTACTATAATTTTCCTCCTCCTTATATTCAACTCTACTGCTATATGCAAACTTCTATAGTGCCATGTCAGTAATAACCTTTTTATGTATCCACCTTGTATAACCTTATGCATTTATATGCACCCAATACCCCTCCATACCCCAGAAAAAAAAAAATCAAGTTAATTTACACCAAACTGCACTTACTCATTGACCACTCAATATAACAATTTTGTTCAACTTTTTTATTGAACCGCCTTGTACTTTCATCTATATTTAAACCATCCTGTTTATACTGCTGCCAATTAGTCAACCATTATAACTTATTTGCCTATCAGTTTTTTAACCATCCTCTATAACCTTTAATTTTACTTTACTAAATATTTCAACCACCCTGTATATGCATCTGCTTATTGTTTACCTAATATAGCATATTTTAAATAATTCACTATACCGCTACTCCACCCTATTTTTCCACTATCCTATTTGTGCAACTGATTATGGGCTAAGCCCCTCGAAGTTTTCTTGGACTTCCATCGTCTTAAAACGTTGTGGGATCAATCATTTCAAGACGATGAAGTCCAAGGAAACTTCGAGGAACGAGTTACATTATCTACCAGCTTCAGACTAACATGGGCTAAGCTATTTCACATTTTTTTCTCATATTTTACTTTGCCACAACTGCTCAAATTCTACTCCATAAAACGAATTTTTTTTGTTTTACCTACCCTGTATAATTAAAATTATAGCCACACAATATAACAATTTTGCCCCACCCTTTATACTTAGAATTCTACTCCACCCTATATTTCACCATCCTATATATAAAACAGCTTGCAGATCATACACTTCTTTGTGATATTTTTAAACCCACCTGTATAACTGTAATTATACTCCGATACATATTTCACCATCCTGTATAAGCAACTTAATGTGGATATTACTCAATTTTTAAACCGCCCTATAAACTATAATTCCAATCCATCCATCACATAATTCAACAACACTTTAGAAACTTGCTTTTCAACCCGTTTCATAACTATCACTCAAGAAGATAATTCAATATCCTAACTGTTTACATAACACTTTTTTTTTCTAAAAAAATTATACACCCCGTATAAATGTATTATTTTCTACCCTTATTTATTTATGAGCAAAAATTATAACATTTTGTTATCCACCCTGTATAAATATAATTTTTCTCCATCCATTTTTCAACTACCTGGTCTATACAACTATTTATGGCCTACCCAGTTCAATCTTCTGAACCAGCCCGGATAATTAATTCCACTAACCTCTTATTTCAACCACATTGTATATATGCAGCTGTTTAAGGTCCACCTATCACTTTTATTCAAAAAGATTTTTTAACCCATGTAAATCTATTCCGCTCTATGTTTCACCTATGCTATATATGGAACACCCTGTACGTTTCATCTATCAGTCGATTTTTTTATCGAAACATAATAACATAATAGCATATTCCGAATTTTGAATAAAGCTAAGCTGATGCAAGTATCTAACATTTAGTGAATAATTGTATTACCCAACATGGTAGAAGTTTTTTCGCTATATTTACCGCTTGTGTAGGGACATAAAATCTATACCAGATTTTAAATCAAACAATATAGACTTTATAAAAAAAAGATTCAGCAGGACCTTAAAAATCAATATGAAATGTCTACTAGTAGAACTAGGATAAAAGCATTCTTTTACCACAAATCTGTAAAAGCAGTAGCGATAAAAATAATTACATAGTGGCTATCAAAGTATTTAACCGACTACCAAACGGCTTAAAAACAATAGTTAATAATAAATATATTAAAAAGAAAATCAAGGTTTGGATATCTGAAAATTTAACAATAATAATTCTAAACTATCTAAATATAAATTGCTGTAACATATTATTTTGATGGGTAACTTAAGTATATATGCGTGCGTGTATATATGTATGTATATATGAGTATGTATGTGTATATATATATGTATATATTATATACAATTTAATTAATTATAGTAGGTATGGTGTCAATTAGTCCGTAAGTATTTTCTGTTAGATTATAAGCTTCCAGTGTCCTACGCACAGGTATTACTATACCTCTGTAGGAATTATTGTTGTACTATGTTTGCTATTGTAACGTAATACATATGTAATATTTTACTGGTTAAATAATAAATAAATAAAATAATCAGTTCTTACGCGATGCCCGAACAAACAATTTAAATTTAAAACATACTCCCGATTTAGATTTTAATGCACTATATTATCTTTAAGTTAAGCATTTTTCGACCCTAAGCAATAACTAAAAATATTTTCTAATTACCAAGCATAAAAATCCATTGAGATATTTATTGATTGAATTTTTTTATCCCCGAACTACCCAATTAACCATAATTTTAGATATTTGAGTTTAGTAATATAAATAAAAACAAAATACAAAATTTATTCATTTTTAAATTACCAAATACCACGTAAACACCATTAATAATAATGCCGTGAAAAGACAAAGAAATATCTCACGCTCATACGTTCTTTTCTGTTGCACTGAAACAGCGGTTTTAATGACATGAGATGGCAGTCGCCTTCCTTCCTTTGTATTTAGTTCAATATCTGACATGAATACCAACGATCGAGGTCTCAACAACATTGTTGCCATGCTTACTGACTCAGAATTGGCAATAACCCTATAAAATCAGGCCATATACGGAGGCCTCGCATAGTTAATGTAAGGTATATATAGAACGACTGACGCGACCCCTAGTTTAAGTTTTGATGAACCAAAAACCGTATAAGTCGCGATCACTTATGAGCCCAAAAAAAAATATATGGTTTATGGTTTTATGGAACTAAGAATGGAAAGACAATCTCAAATACAAGCTTTAGAACAACGAGGCCCGATTTCGGGCCTCGTAAGTGCAACGCGGGCTTCGTTTAGTATCTTGCACATGTATAAGCGGACTCTTATGTGATGAATATAGGTCTATATATTATATATATATATATATATATATATATATATATATATATACACTGTTACATAAAGTAAAATGACAGATCGGATTGGTCATTCTTATTTTTGTAGGATATAATACATATAAATCAATTACATTTGACAGTAAAAAATTTAATGCCTCAAATTAACAGTTTTTACAACTATAAACATGTCAAATCATTAATTAAGAAATGATAAGTGGTTACCAAATTTGCCAAACATAAGTTGGAATATTACCATCAGCACAATTAAGCCAAGGACTGTCAAGCAGCTGCCCGGTGTTTTACTACAGAACTCCAGCAAAGAAGATTTCAACCTATAATTAAAGAAGTCAAAAACATCCAAAAATGCTTTCCTGAGTTTACAAAATAAATTATGCTATCTTTAGTTTGGATATAAGAAGAAACTTAAAGGTAACATTGCTACCTTATCTTCGAACTTAAAATACTATGCAGTACCAGTGATATGGAATGAATTATGATATTACTTCAAAAGGTGATCAAAGATCCACTTCTACTACGCTCATCACGAAATTATAATATTTCTGTTGTATTTTTAAATAAACTTCTGGGATAAAAACATAAATCTGTTATTATATGTTAATTTTTACGCTTAATTTATAGTATATCAATTTACCAGTTAAAGCAATGAATATGTGTGGCAAGAAGCAAGATCAGTCACTTCTTAATTTAACCAAAGGAATTCTTAAGATTACCATTTTGTCCAAAGCTATTGGACGTCACGTATACCCAGAGGCCCAGAGCCCGCGTCTATATGTTTTAAATAGCCCAAAAAGTTACTGAGGTAAGTACAGTTGGTTTACCTCAGCGATTTGCGCTATTCGCAGCTTTAGTTTCTAACGGGAAGTATGTTTTTGTATTACTATTACTGGAACTTCTGATTATTCGATAAAGAATCTTGTTCAATTAAAAAATATATACATTTTGATTATACGTCATAACTAAGATTTTGCTATTTCAGTATCACTACAGGAGGTAAATTTTTCAGATTAGAAATAGATACATTAACTGGGAATTCACAAATGTTTAGGTCAATTAGCGTTTTGCGTCAAAACTTGTGCATGCCAAATTTGATCGGAGATATTTCAGTTCAATTCTGTTTAGATTAAAATAAAATTAATTGCTGGTCTGATTTGAATTGATGTGTAAATATCTCTATTCAAATTCGAAAAATTAGCGAACTGGCAGTTAGCGTGTGTACTCTCGGCCTGGGAAATTTATTTCCGGTAGAGATACTGAAGTATCAAAATCTTCTTTCAAACTCAATTTGTATTTTGTACTAGTTAGGACGTATAATCACATTTATGGACAAATTTACAAACTTGTAGTTAAAAAGTGTACTTTCGTTTATCCTAAAATTTTAAACAAACTACTTCGAGTGTTTTTAAGCGATTTAATGTTTTAAAAGAGGTAGTCTGGGACACTTTATATATTAGGTGAATAGGTGACTCGATTCCATTATTTTGTAGTACTTTAAGGCATACAAAAGTCTTAAAGTAAAAACAACGAATTAAAAGACCAATATTCTATATGCTGAATTACGATTACCTAATCTTTTAATTAGAGGTTTTTCCTATAGAAAAGAAAATATACCGCTTACTTTACATCAAAAACATGAATTTACAGAACAAGAACGTAAAAGCTTACTCCACACTATTCTAAACCGCCACATTTTTATTGGTTACCTAAAATTCATAAACTCAACATTCCATTCAGACCAATTGTCAGCTCCATAAATTCTCCATGCAGTGAGCTCTCAAAATTCCTCTTAAAAATTATTTCACCATTTACTGGTAAGTCTAACTCTCATCTTAAAAACTGTGCACATTTCTTGAAAAATTATGACATATACAATACAAAAATACTGTCACACGAGCAAGTTTTGACATTGCACATCTATTCAATTATGTTTCTTAATTATTTTTATGTTTTCTTGGGAATAACACCACAATTGAAATGAAGAGCTGTATACTGAAAGAGAATACCAAAAGTTTCAAAGTCGATTCTGACTTCGTTGGCTTTAAAATATGTAATGAAAATATAATTTCCAACTTAATAATGACTTCTACCAACAAGATTTTGGCATGGCAATGGGTTCCTATCTGTCTCCTGCTTTAAGCAACATTTTTATGGAAAAAATTGAATAACAAAAAATTTTCTCAAAATAGATTAAACCATTGATTTGGTGGCGTTATGTTGATTACATATTCGTTATTTGGGAATATAATCTTGAGGACTTACATGCATTACTTAACGACATAAACAACAAAGAACAAACTATTCAGTTTACACTAGAACTTGAACAGAATAAAAAAAGCTGTCTTAGACATTTGAATAACCAAAACACAAACGACATTTGAAACAGAAGTTTACAGAAACCCAAAACCGACTTATACTAACAGGTATCTCAACTTTAACTCTAATCATCCAAATTTAGTAAAAAGAGGTGTCATGAAATCTCTATATGACAGAGCAAAAACCAACTGTTCTAACATCATCGAATTCAAAAAAACGTTTATAAAAATGCACTTTCTGCAAATCAAATTCTAAAGATCACCCCTTTCAAATTCTTCCAATTTAAAAGGAATTTTATTTCTATATGAACTTTAGAAGTTTCTGTTCTACCCTGTATATTATTAAATATTCTCTTAGTTACGTCAGAAGTCAATACATATTGTCAAACATTTTAATTCTAGATTTTAGAATTGTGCCTTTTTTCTCATAGTTTTTAACCATCAGAAATTTTCGTGACTTGTGGTGTTATTTCCCAAAAATACTTAAACGATTTTTTAAGTCTCGGCAACTTAAACTATATCTGTAGAATATTCTCGTTTGCGCCAGGCATATATCTGAAGGTAAGGTAGAATGTTATCTGGAACAATCTTACAGCTAAGTTTAGATGACAGTAGATAAGCAACTTCCAGATAACGTGATCATTAGTACTGCCACTACTAGCCACTCAAAATTGAAAGCGGATGGACCAAGAGAATATTATTACAGACATTGTAGTGCTTAATTATGTAGGTAAACAAAGTGTGACATTTAAATATAATCAAATTTGTGAAAAGTGAAACTCTTAATATAATTTATCTAATGTGTTTTATCACGTCATTCATTTGAGCTACAGTAAATACGTGCCTGCTATTAACAAGTCGATATAATAAAAGTTGTGTGAATATAAACAGACTTCTTATAACATTTTGGTCCATAAGTTTTACACTTTTATTTTGAATAATGTTTACGGTTTACACAAAATGTGGACATTACACAATTGCAACAATATTAGATATTGTTTGAAGTGTTAACCTCCATTTTTTAAGAAACTTAAGAATTGCACCATCTCATCTGGAATAAAATCCACATGATTTATGTAAAGTTGCATAACAATAGATATTGTTCAACCTATATTGAATTATATGTGTTTCATATTTCTAGAGAAAAGGAAAATCTATGAGTATTGGCTTATTGCTACATAAGGCTATCAGCAATAAAGTCGTGACAACATTCGTGTTAGCTTATTCTCAACAACTCATATAAAAATTAAGAAGAAGCTATCTGTAATTTACGTTTGAGAGAAATTTATCATTTATGGTAATATTAATCAAACAATCATGCATTTGAATTCCTAGTATAATGTGTGAACTGCATATTGCATAACCTAATCGGCAAGAAATAATTTATTGGCTTAGTAAACCTAAGAAATTTCAATAACCTGCTCTTAATTCATAATCCCGCAGACATAATTTCAAAGCTAACTGTTACTGCAAAAGTTCTGAAGTTACTCGACTGCAACACAGGTACTAACAATCGTGTCAGTTTTATAATTTGGAAATATTTGACTAAAATTTCATTCCCTAGAACAAGATTCGCTTCGAATAAGTCATAAGTAATAATGCGTTGGGTACTGCAAGAGTTCAGTTTCAATTACTCGGAAGACAGGATCGTTACACAATTATAATAAGGTAGCAAATTTAATGATAATTCAATGAAACAGTTGATACGCCTCAAGTATGAAAAATTGATTTTTCTGTATTTTACTCAGTAATTTCATTGATTTGACATACTTTTATAGGTATTATCCATATTTTTTCCTTTAATGAATAACTTTTAAGAAAGTGGTTTTCAACAATTGTAATTAGTCTGGTTTGCAGAAAAGAGTTAATTGTTCTGATCATTATTGATTAACACCGTTTTGAAAGAATTTAGTTAATTTCATTATCCATCGCAATTAATGATTACATCTGCCAATGGTTGACCATATCGTTTTCAGTGAAATACAGGGTTTAAGGAAAATATTTACCAAATGCAAACTATTGAGCATATACTAAGCTAAAATCTCAAAAATACTAGAGGTGAGAACCAACAGAAAATTCTTAAGGGAACGGTTAGATAATCTATTTAAATTCAGATGCTGTAGACTTATCACAACATAATATTTCTATGATTTTATAGTAAAAGAATAACACAATTTGACAACAGAATTCTTGAATAATTATTTGACGATATTTCTTATCTTTTAGTTGTGCGAAGGTCACAAGTTTAAGCAAATTAACTTACTTCACAGGTCTAAATCCAAAGATGTAAAAAAAGTTGTGGCAAGTTGTGGCTCATGTAGCCGATAAAGATTATTGTATTTAATAAATTTGATGATCGAAAACCGTTATAAATTCCTTGTACATATCCGCCTGTCACAACCTATTTTCTCCAAACGTTTTTTAACTTGAAGGATTTTACACTGAGTAATGCAAAAAAACAGCGAAAAATGTTTTTTTTTTAATTCAATATTTGTGACAATGTTCAAAATTAAAGAGAATTTTGTAAATTTTGAATATCTTTGGACATAAAATTTAAACGCAATTCACACTTTACCATTATGTCTGTAAAATTTCATAAGGGATAACGGGCATCATTTTAACAGCAAATTCGTAGACGTAAATTATCTAACAATATAGACAAGCATACATTTTCTTTTTTGCTTATTGCTTGGAACAGTTCTTTTCACTAGTTGTAGGTAGGTAAAACATCTGAAACATTATTGTTTATCTAAATAAATGTTTATGATGTAAACTTCAATAGATCTCAAGACGGATACTGTCCTACAAGTAGGTTTTGAACAATTGTAACTTAAATAATATAAAGAGGTATTTTGCAAAACACATCGTATGAACCAGGATTGTACAATTGGGATATATCAAAGATATTTTGACTCTTTATATGGCTCTTCAGTTTAACTCTAAGAGAGGCATCCAGAAGAACTTGTAAGGCATAAATACGTTACTGAACGTAGTGCAAGTTCAACGAAAAGGGAATAAGTTCTATCCCTACAAAATCAGATCGGTCCAAGATTTAAATGAAGACAACTTTGACACATGAATAGAATTCTGTGAAACATTGTCTGCTCACAAAAACAAAAATCCTATTTTTTTACAATACTTGATTCTATGACGAAGCCTCCTTTTATTTAAGTAGTGAGGTTAATCATCATGACTGCCTATACTGGAGTAACATTAATCCATAGTTATTTAGAGAGACTCATACTCAGCGACCTCTAAAGTTAAAAGGAGATAAATATTTAGACTTATTTGAAAACGTTAAAGATCCAAGAATAACTGAAATTTTGAAAGCAGATGATCATCTAGTAGAAAACGAACTTGTATTTTAGCACGTTAGGGAGTTTCTGAATAATTGATTTTCTGATAGATAAATTGGAAGACTAATGCAACCCACATTGCACTCATCTATATTTAGGGTAATACTCGTTATCTGAAATGGAACAGCATGGCTAAATGAATCAACGATATATATTTATTATATGCATATATATTTTAAAATATTTTTGACTACATGCAGGTAGTCCCAATTTTAAGAAACATCAATGTTACATTTTATTCATATGATACTTTATTTCAAAATAGATTCGGTTAGTCGTGATAGTTCGTGTCATTCGACAGCAACAATCAAGTTTGATGAAGTTGTAGATTAGTACGCAATGGAGCATTTCAGATTTGCTTGGCACCTACTTCAAAAATATGCTAGCTAAGTAGGTAATTAATTTGTACAGAATGAGCACCTTTTACGGGGTATGCATTTTTTACTTTGTGTGTAGGTACCTAACAGCATTGAATGTGCTATTTATTGTCTAGGTTTGTATTTTGTTATAATTATTTTCAACTTTTTAGTTATACTTGGAAGTCGGTCATATTAAAAAAATGTATTTTAATAAAAGAAGAGTCTCTTAATATTGCAATAAACTCCTAGGCTTCAAATTTAAATAATTAAAAAAAAACTAATCTTCACTGTCACTTTCTAGAAACTTTATTTCGACATAAATATTTAATTAACGGCTAATTTTGATAAACAAGTCGCACGGAATATAAACTCAACTAGCTAAGCTGTACTAACTAAGTTAGAAATTCTGTATTGCTTTATATATCCTACATGGAATTTTCTGTTCGTTCTGGATGGGAATTACTTTTGTTCACATAGCGTCGCGATCAGCAGTTTTTTACCCATTTGAAAATTCCAGTTCTTTTTATATATTATCCAGCGATTGATGTCTTATCGGAATGAATAATGTTTTACGTTTCTTTAGTCAGCGACGGCGTAAATAAATTTTATAACAATATATTTACTAGTCTCTGTTTCTTACACAGAGAACTGAGTTGTAAGATAAAGGTAGTGCGGTGTCTGACAGAACATGTCGAAACAAGTGCAATTTCAAGTCATGCATTTCATTTCCATACTCATTTATTTCTCTATGTGCAAGTGTGGGCCTCCGTTAAAAAGCTTTCGCTTCAAAAATTGCTATCAAAATAAATCTGATAGAGGTAGCAGATAAGATCCTGTATCTGTTGAGCACTGCAATAAAAGATTTGGAACGTCAATATTCTTGAGGAAAGTTATTCAACCGATACAGTGTGACACCGTAACTCCATTACGACCAAGAATAAACTACACAAGGTTCAACAGTACTCATGAGCAACAACGATCCAAACTTGTTCACAAAACCAACTTGATTGGGAGTTCAAATCTTTGTTAGACATAACGATTATATGTACATAACGGCAAAGTAATGAGATCAGCCATATTATTTATTGAAGAGTTAAGACTACTATGTGCATTGCCCTTGTGACATCTAGATAGATTTAGTGGAAAAATAAACTATTATACAGAAAGCATTTTTTACACAAAATTTATTATAATGTGTGAATTTAGTATATTCACACATTATAATAAACTTAAAAATACCCTAACCGTTCTATAAACTTATAGACATATATGAAAAAACGCTTTAAAGCTTTTTATTTTCTATCTATATAACATGTAAGAATTAATTTGTCGAATAGGGATCAAGGATTCATTATTATAACCATTAAAATAAATCAAATTTATTTATATAAATGTTACGAGAAATTACTCGCAATATTAATTATTATGGTACAAAATGGGTGCGTTTCCTTATTTCAAAAAGTCACGCCTGTTATAAACTAATAGTCCGAAAAACGTGACAATGGCTTTTGCTACGGTCAGTTTTTCATATGCCCACTATTTCTTCGTGATCTTATATAGCGAACGTGAAACAGTTGGTAAAATAATACTTTCTTATACAACATTAAGAACGACCAAAAATATTCTGCGATTCATCCCTACAATAATTCACTATTGATTTGACAAAACATTAATAAGCTACAAGTTCATTTTAAACTAGTGTATACATTTATAACACAATTTAATAACATATTGGTGCTTCTAAAACGGGTTGTTGCTAATTATAGACAACTGCAGCAGTGAAAAAAGTACCTAATTTTCAGAATATAAATAAATCTTCATTGAATGGTAATTACTAAAAATCCTCCGGTTTTTAAAATCCAAATTTTTTGGTTTCGGTAGAGTGGAACTAAATATCTGCATTTTTGGCGAAATCTTTCCTTAATAACTATGACACTCACTTTTAATTGGTTAAAATCATGGTATATTTCCTCCCAATTCAGGGAAGAATTTATAAAAAGTTTACACAAATAACACTTTAGGCAATTTGGTAAACTTGGGTCATTTATCACAGAATTTGCTGATAACAATAATTTGAACAAAAATGAAACATTAATGACTTATAAATTTATATTTGGTTATTAAAAGGGATCCTCCAAGACGAGTTTGCGAGTCACTCCTTTAGAAGTCTCTAAGATGTCCAGACTAAACGTAAGAGATAAGAGACATGTTAAGCTAGCTTTACTGTAGTCAGACAAATGATACCAAGTCCACGTGAGCAGAATGCCCCTCAAAATGCATCCAATTTACGATAGCATCAAGCTGCTTACCGCCACCAGTGAGTTCATGTCAACATATTACAAATCAGAAAAGGAACTTCAGTTAAGTGAAAAAAGAATCTGATCTAAAGGGCAGATACTAAGGATGACTTTATACTAGTTATGGAGGTTGTTAGCCATGACGGATTCATGTTTGATACTGTACCAAATATAAACCTTATCAGCCAAGGAGCCTAGGAACTACGTTCGTCAAGGATAGTGGGCAGATTGGTGGATCGGAATAGCAGGCACAAGGTTACTTGATTCGAGTGAATACAGGTAAAGCAGGAGACTATATTCTTATCAGAATCTTATATACTTACTTTAAAACATTAAAGTGGTTGGCTGGACATTGACTTCTTCGATCTGTAAATCAAATTAAAACAGTTCTCAACATCAACCAGACAATAGCCGACCTAACCAGGAATACTCTGTCGCGATTGCCCACAAAGCTACTTCAGTCGTACCAATAGACGCAACAAGCTTGGTATGAACACTCCCTGTCAGTATTCAAAACGAATCCAACTTCAACCGTCTTATATCATCATACACAAACAGGACCTTCATATTCCTTAACTCACTTAGGGCCTCTACGATTCGTGAAGCCATTGAAGTATTTGTCTTCTATCACAAATATAATCGATGAAATCAATCGATCTGTTAATACTCTTTTTTCTGTATTAATATTAATTTATGATATCACATAGAATGCTATCATCGATCAATGTTTCATTTACTTTTTGGGGACAACTTATTTCTCATTACTAGCAAATAAAAAATTACCCAAGCCATTCGAATTTCCATGATATTGTTGCTAACTTAAATTACTTCTAAGATCTCATCCAGAAGAAGCTTTTATAAGCTTACATATTTGTAAATTGTTTTTATGTTTACATATTGTAGTCTAAAAACATTATATTTTATAGATTTTATTGATAAAGAATTAATTAAAAATCGAAAGCTCTCATAAGTATAAAGAGTACAGTTCAAACAAAGATATTTTTAAGAACATGTGCAGTATAATGGTCTTTTTAAATATTTTGGAAAGAAAAAAAAATTCTTGAAGAATTAATTTAAATTAAAGTATAACTGTCTACTGCGACCCAGTAGGTACAGTTAACGCCAATTTTAGTGTTGAGAATAATAAAGCAATTTACTATACAAAAATCGCATACACACATAAATAAGAGGAAAAAACTCAAAAATAGACCAATATATAATAAAACAGCATATTTAACATTTAACATTGAAAACGGTCCAAGTTTTGGATACGGTAATTAATGGTCAAATCACTCAAGAATGATGGAAACATCTTAAAGCACCTAGGTCGACTTGACATGTAACCCTGTAGCTATACACATAGAGTATAAATAGTACATATATTTTACGTGGAGAAAGTACACACCAAACCAAATATTCTTATAATACTTTAGCCTATAGGACTTACTGAATGACCAAGTTACATTTTAAGTAAATTACTATTACGTCGCAATGTCTCTTTGTGCGAGAAACAAATAATAATAGAAATAACTCTGACATCGAAAAAATAAATGTGTTTCATAATAAATATAATTGTAACGTTTTCTAGAATATTTGTTTTGCTTTAGTAGATAAAATATTTATTAACTAAATATTTCAAAAATCATTTATATTCTTATAAATAAATGTGTGGCGGACACGTTTATAACTTGTGAAATTCTGTTATGCATTAAGTGAAATGATAGACGAATAAAAAGCTGTTAAGTACCTCTTACAGATTCCGATTCTTAAAAGGTAAATAATTTCTAGAGGTGTCATGATAAATACTCAAAAGGCACACTAAGATTTTTAACAAAAAACTGCACCAAACTCCAGAGATTTATCCAATTTTTGTACAGAAGATATCATTTAACATACACACAAAATACGTCAAGTAGAAAACCCTGAAAAACGTAAACAAACGTAAACACGATGTTGCAATATCTTCTCTGTCTAATTTCTGTAGAATTATATTTAAATTTGATGAAAACTCAAAAACGGTTTCTCAATATTATTGTAGTGTGTGAAGCTATGTAACATGTATGAATGGGTTTAAGTATAAAGCTTCGTAATAACTTTAAAAGCAAAATATTAAAAGGGTGTGAAATTCGTAACATTTTTTTGACAAACCTATAGATCTATGTTAAAAATGTTATAAGGGTTTTTTACTGTTTTCAGCTGAACTGATATTCCTAAAATATTTGCACTACATTTTACAGCCTGTATTTATGGCATATATATAAGAGCGCATAATATAGCGTTATCGGGAAACAAATTTTCTTTGATGGTTTCAGTTTACTTTTAATTATTTAAATATAAAAATCCTACATAATGTAAAAAATCATACTGGAAGAAGAGATTGGATGAGAAGGTCGTTAGAGTGAGATTGAAGTCTTAGGAGTGACATAACAGGCCAAATATGGATACGGATGCCGGCAAACTGTAAGAAGCCGATTAGACATTCGATCAAAGTTATGAGATCTAAACAATTTATTCATTTTGCAGATTTGATAATTGTCATCGGGCCAATGTAAAGCACTTCAACAAATATATACATGTTATATAAGTTTATACTATGAACTTAGCACGAACGACAATTCAACATTCCAGCTGACACAGCGACACGTGCGGTGTCATATTACGGCGCCGCCGACATCCGTGAGAATCGCCATGTCAACTATGCCTATTCAGCATCTTTAAATTTATATATTGTAAAATTTCTCTTCTACTGGATTCATTATTGCTCAGAACTTTTGTCAGTTACATTGTTATTTTTCATTTTTATTTTAAAGTTATAATTGTTTTGTTTATTTTAATAAAATCTTTTTTAAAAAGTTAATTAATTGAAGTTTGATATAACATACATAACAATATAATGTACAGTTTATTAATGCAAATTCTCATCTACTGTACAATAAACAGGAAATTTAAATTAAATAATAATGAGCCTGGATCACTCTAGATTTATCCAGTGACAATAATCATTCCTTTTTATATAGTGACATATTCAAGTAGATATTTACGAAACATGATAATGTTTGTTAAGGTCGAAAGTTTACACAATGATTAATATTTTTGTTACATATTAAAACTTTCGAAGATTACCCTACTGAACAAAACAATCGAATATGAGCTTCTTTTTGTTACCGGCCTCAATAGGTAATTGTAATTGGCGTAGCGTAGTGAGGTAAATTAATTTTATATTGTGTCGGTAGGATATAGGCTCATCTAAATTATTAATACAGGCCTCAACTATATGATAAAGGCTCATCTAAATTACTGGTACTTTTAAATTATCGCATAAACCTAACACTAAATAATTTTATTTCCCGTTTTGCTCCCGTGAAACACATTTCATGCTAATTAAAACGTTTTCGTCCTTTCTCTTCCTCACGATAAAATAATGTGAACGTGCGTAAAGCCTCTGAAAATTGCCGATTACAAAATTACCAAATGGAATGTGATTATACTAAAGACGTCGACGACAAAAGACAGAACTGCACTAATCGTCTTAATTGCGGCATCTCTCGTCAGAATACGATGAAGCTTTTATGTCTGTATCTCTCGATCGCTCTACTAGAACATCTCACGCAATGATAAACGCAATCTTCTAATGGATTGGAAATAATTATAGTCGAAAAAAAAAACGAGAACAAAGGACAAGGTTGTTTCCTGTCGATATTCCGACAGTAATTAAATTTGACCCGAGAAACAGAGAAACAAAAAAAGAAAATTCAACGTGGAATTATTTTCAGGAGTTAAATGACCTTAAGACAGCCAAATAAAAATTTATCTTCGAAAATGTCGCATAAACTTGAAATTGAAAACTTCAGGTTGTTATGTAAAATGAAACTTTTGTTACTTGACTGCTTCCATCATTCTCCGTTTTCTTATTTATATTGATTTCATAAGGTTTTAATATCTACAGCCCTTAGGGGAGATATTGTCGTCATTACTTTTGTGATAGGTAGTGAATAAATTTTAAATAGTTAATTTTTGAGAATTTTCAATGGACTGAAAAATCTCGATAAGTTAGTATCATAATTTCTTTCATAGGTTTTAGTTAACATATAAATTTTATCGTGTAATTTATACACTAGAAATCACAGGGAAACGTTGCCCACAGTACGACTCCCGATTTGGGATCTCTGTGAATTATTTTTTTCCTGAAACTCCTAGATGTCACAACTCATTTCGCGATCAAATATTAAATACAATTTAAGCTCATAATAATGTGAAACGCTACATCATAACAAAGTAAAGACTTCGCCTAACACGCCTGTCTGACTCATAGTCTTTAACGTGATGATCTCGTCTCCCTCTAGGTATGCATTTTATTCTTTTACAAATATATAAGAAAAACATTTATTTTATTTGCACTACCTGAATATGATGAAAAATAAAAAAATGTATCTATTTGGCACCCGATTACATTCGGTTTAGAAAACTTATACACTTATGTGTAAAGTAAGGTTTCATATTTTATTAGGTACACCCAAAAATTTATTCTTAAATTAGTGTAATATTATACAAATTTCAGAGACCCGAAAAATAAAATTTAATATTAAGCTCTCCCTTTTTCAAGCTAGGTAGGAATAAATCGCACATATTGTTCTAAAATAATACCATAAAAGCAGCGACTAATGAGCGAATGATCACAAAAAGCTATATAAAGCTTCCCGAAATCTGAAACACCTACAAACCTCGGTACAATTCAGGAAATTTTACAAATCTGCAAAACACCCCATCAACGCAAAACATTGCAGTTTTAGGATGTCACGATACTCGAATAACGAAACTTCTCACAGCTTTTCATTTTAATTTTATATTTCGTTTAGCATATATTTTGCACATAGCTTTTCGTCTATATAAACTCTTAAAACATTTCAGTAAAATAACTAATTTGGTGAATAATTAAAATTATCATTTTGGTTTATTCATAATGTTATTCATACTTAATGATCCCCAGCACCTATATAACGTCCTCCTTCTTATAAGACAATGTGGGAAAATCATTTATTGCCGCCTTAGTTTTGAACTCGTACATTTTAGGGAGTGAACTTATCATTTTATCCTTCAGGTGATATCTGATTTCAAGAATATATTACAATAAGATCTTAAGTTACAATAATAAGTTATAATACTAAATAAAAGTTTAATATTTTTTCCAAAAGTCCAGCATTAACTCGTCAAAAGTATGTGCTATTACCTGTTTTATGAGTTCCATCTCTAGCATTATGTATAATTTCTCTAGTATCACAATATGCTTCGAGTTCGAGAATCCTCGTCTGATCCACCTCATACTTAAGACAGAATTTTCCAAAAAAATCCTACATGGGGTGGCTAAGACTCTTTTAAAAAAAACAAAAAATTCTAAAACTGATTTTATTTACGAAAATTTTCAGTACCTAATGGACATATATTTGTAGGTTAACACAGATTAACAGCATAAAACATATTCACAGTCATGCGGAAGTCGCGACTAATTTTATTTAACAAGTTCCTCCCCGCTCTGAACCCGCCTTTACTACACTTTTTAGAATTAAATCGTTCTCTAAATTCAGGCGAATTCAGTTTTTGCTTTTTATTAGGGCCGTTGCCAAAAACAAAACTCATGCAAGTAGAAGTTGACAAATGGAACCAACCTTTAGGTGTTTGATTCCATTCTCCTTTTGTTTCTCTGTTAATTTTGAGTACTAAATTGTATCGAAATTGATAGACTTCATTTCAAAGTGCAATATTACATCGACAGATAAATACAGAGGATTTTCTTTTAGGTTGTTTCCGAAATTTGCCTCTTCCTTAGCTGCATCTAATAACAGGAATCTATTATACCCCTTTGCCCATTTTTTATGATTATTCCTACACCGAAAAACAATGGCACAATTCTTTTTTTAAATTCTGCAAGGCAATAATAACACTTTACTGTTTGTGAGTCCGAATTTCTCGGTCAGTTCTTAACTGGCTGGTCGTAATGGATTATTTCATTTTTATCTTAGCTAACAGTGACTATGTGGCTGATATTCCTAGTATTTTGTTGTCCTTATGGGACACATATAATGGTGGGACAGTTGTAAATGGATAGCTGATCAGTTCTTCGTAGGCCGTTCTATGTAATCGTGCTGAGGTAGTTAAAGGCTGAAGAAATAATACGTTCAACAGTTTCGTAATACTGGTTTGAAATTCGACAGAGACCATCCGTTTTGATTTTGTTCCTAACATGCTCGATTTGTCAGTTTTATGGGTTTAAACCTACGCAGCGTCTAATAGACCTTCTGTTTCGTTTTTTAGATATCCGTGCGTCAGCCAAGCACACATCATCTTATCAATGGGAATTCTATCCATTTGTTGAGATAGTTGTCAATGTAAGGGTTTCTTCTTCCAAGCCCTCTCATTTTGCCTATTTAGTTCATGCCTAATGGTTTATTTATTAGTGGTTTTGTGTATTGGTCATTGCTCCTATGCCTGTTCCCGTGCTTCCCTTCACAATGGACTTGCTATCAGTTTACTTACTATCATGATAATAAACTGCATTCACGACATAATCTCAGTCGGATTTCGTAAGGATGTACTGTCTAATGTTATAGACAGTGCTAATATATGCCGGCTCGATCTGCCTTAAACCATGTCCACAGAGGGATTTGGATACATACAGCCTATCCTTATCAGCTTTAGAGTACAGGGTTACTATATGCGGGAATGAGCTACATTCATGTTATTCGATCTATTTTTCTGATATCCTCCAAACTCCAACTGACGATTCAAAAACATTATTCTAAAACTAGCACAGCCACTGAACTGCCAGCAAACATTTCTTAGTGTGGAGCTGCGTTTCCAGTATTTTCCCTTCTCTTATGATGGATTCACGTTTTATTTCTTCTTTAAGTTTGGCACTGCTGCTATCAGGTCCTTTTTTACTAATAAATATTTATGACCATCGATCCTAACTTTATTTCTTTCTTACCGATTTGAGTATTTTTAGAGTTGCATCTTTTGCCCCTTTCGAAGGGAAAGATATTATTTGTATAAGTAATGACTATATAATAAACATTATGTACTTGATTCGCCGGTAAAATCATTTTCTTGATATTTAATGGTTATAAGCGTGGTAGGTGTGGCGTGTGTGGGTTGTAAACTAAGTTTGTCTTTTATAAATATGGATATTTCGAAACTTCAGATTCGAAATACGCATCCCAGTAAATATTTCAAGTAGAAATCCAATTGATTTACCAAGTTTCTGAATCTTATACTAAAACTCCTACACAATGTACAGTTTAAAACGAATAGGTGAGTTTCAGGGATTACAAGTTCAGATAATTAATTTGTAACCGTATTTCGTTTGGAAACGCAAGATAGAGTTTCAGTTTACAAAAGATTGCTTAATATGTGTTGGTTTATAGGCAAAGTACGGGAGAATGTGAAGCCGTCTATTGGAACGTTGAAAGTAAATTTTCTGTCTACAGTTTGTTAGGCAATTTCTCAAATCTTTGTGAATAACTTGTGTAAGCTTGGTACCGATATTTTCTAATAGAATCTAACAGGGTAACCAATTAGTGACCGAAAGTTCGATCGTACCATTCTAATATATAGTAAAATAAGCAGGAAACATTTGTAGAGAATTATATTTAAAGTAATACCTTTAAATGAGGCACTCCATATATTACAGCAGTTTTTAATTCTAATGATTTAGCCCATTGTCTAGTATGTTATAGGCGTTTTCATAATAACATTACAGTCAAGCTTATGCCCTATTTATAGAGGGAAATATAAAATATGGTTATTTAGTACCACAGAACTTACATGTACTTTTTAACTGTTATTTATATAATGACATGGTAATTATTGGGTATACGCTGTAGACTGGTCGTTAAAAATTTATAGTATAGTTTTTATAAGAAATCATTAGGACTTTATTTCTGTGTAAAATGGGACGTGGTTCAATACGACATAAGTTGATTTTTGGGTAAATTCGTAGACTTTTTTATACATCTCTTAGAGTATTTGACCTTAAGCAAAAATCATAGAAAAAATATAAGTTAGAATAAATATACTTAAAAACAACGAACAGTTGTTTAAATTTTCACTTTTTATTTCTTTAAATCTGACATGTTTCCCCAAGTCTGGCTTCATTAGAAATTGGAAATACAAGGAATGCTAAATTTATATTTCTTACACAGAAATTACAGGTAAGGCAATAAAATAATTAAAAGGTTTTAATTTTGGGGAATTTCGAAGGAAATGGGCTGGGTGTATGTCAGTTAAATTATACATTTATGAAACATAGTTGACAATAGATGTTAATAATATAATATAGTATTATTTAGAAATTGATTTTAAGATTAAGTAATGGAGATGAATTGTTGGTAATTAATAGCTGCCCACAATTTTTGTTTTTATTAATTTCGAGTGATTCAAGAAGATATAATTTTTTACTTTTGTTTTGTAAATGTAAAATTTCGAATGTATTTTCAGGTATATTCGTATGGTTTTCTATTAATAAGTGGTTCGAAAATGTAGATTTATTGTGTTGTTGACACCCGAGTTAAAATTTTTGTCAGTCTTGTCTTGGTTGTTTTTCATATGTCTAGATAAATTGTTGTTTCTAGTGAAGGCTGTATATATGCTCCTGATTTGTAAAAATTGTGAGATTTTTTGTGAGGGGATCCATGGAATGCGAGAGTATGGTATAAATTAGGTGTGGGATTGGGCTCAGTTGGATAAACTTCTTTAATCGCATATTTCATTCGTTTTCTGTTTAATAAGTTATCAATAAGAGTGGTGTAACCATTGTTGACTGCTATGAGTTTGATTCTTTTAAGTTCCGTATCATAGTCGGTTTTGTTAAGTGGTATTGTCACGAGTCTTGATTTGGGGTGTCCTATATTTGCCAGTACTCTGGTGTTCTCAAAGTCTATTCGGTGTGACGTCGTGGTGGCGTATGCCCGAATTGATGTTGTTTTTTTTCAGCTTTCTTATGGCGTTCTGGTGTTAGTTTGCCCCACATAGGTTTTATGACAGTCTGCACCTGAAAGCTCCTACACTCCTTGTTGTTCTAAAGGGATCTTCATCTTCGAAGTCCTCAACACCGTGCTTATTTTTCTGTCTGTATTGAAAATAGTATCGATATTGTGTCTCCGTAGAATTCTTGCGTGGAACTCTTGAAATACGGTAAATAACCTTGGTTGTAGTTGTCTTATGCTCCTCGTCTGTTTGTCGTAGTTTTGACTTCGGTCTGTAAATCCGTTTTGTTTCAGAGCTGTTTTTAAACTGTCCATTTCCTGTTTGATCTTGTC
Source organism: Octodonta nipae (assembly GCA_034190945.1). Classification (NCBI taxonomy): domain Eukaryota; kingdom Metazoa; phylum Arthropoda; class Insecta; order Coleoptera; family Chrysomelidae; genus Octodonta; species Octodonta nipae. The sequence continues at coordinate 55,242,168 of CM067217.1, forward strand.
CTGGTCAGCTTGTCTTTGTGATCTGGTTACTAAAGTCTTGACGACGCCTTGTAGTTGGGCTGGTTGGTGATGAAAATTATAATGAAGGTATCTGTTGGTGTGAGTTGCTTTCCTATATACAGTATGGCCATCTTCCTTTCTATTTATGAGAACATAAAGGAATGGCAGTTGATTGTTGGCTTCAACATCCTTGGTAAATTTTATTTTGTGATGGATGCCATTAAAGTGGCCTAAAAATGTGTTGAGGTGTTCCTTCCCATGAGGCCAAATCACGGATGTATCATCCACATATCGCAACCATAAACTGGGTTTAAGAGTTGCTGCTCTTAGTTCCAACTCCTCAAAGTTGTCTATAAAAAGGTTAGCTATAACTGGTAAGAGTGGCGATCCCATTGAAGCTCATTCCACTTGTTTGTATCGTACGTTCTCGTAAACAAAATAGGTGTTCATCAGAGAGTGCCTTGTTAAGTCTACAAAGTGTTGAGGTGGTTTGTATTTTTTTATGATTCCAAGGCTTCGTCGATAAGGATGTTGATGAAAAAGGACACTACGTCAAAACTTTTCTCCAGATAAGTTGTTGGGTCAGTAGTAATTTGTTTATATGTTGGATCTTATAGCAATGTTTGATTTTTGTTTAAATAAACCATGTTGATGGAAAGTTGTTTCAAGGCCTCATTTTCTTCTATAGATAGGTTCCTTTTAGACTTTCTTAGAACATGTGACACATTTTGTCTAATTATTTCAGCTGACTTCGCATCTAATTTTGAAACTGCTGTTTCCACGCCACATATTATGCTCTCTGTTGGTATGTCAGAGGGAGCAATAGCGTAATTGAAACTTAGCCAACACGCTGATCGAGGTAGAGTACAAATGGACCGCAGATAAGTTATAAACGGTTTTGTTACCGTGAGGTTAGACTGTGACCGTTTTTATTTTCTGAGAAAAAAATTATTTTTGGGCTTCTGTTGGACCTTCAAATTGTTAAATTTTGTCTGTGGTAGCATTTTTGTCAACTCTGCATTCTTTTCGGCCATATTATCGGGTGGAGTGTATTGCTTACCTGTAGGTGGATATCTAAGAGTTTAGTATTAAGAATATTCAAACCTCTTCTGACATCACGTATGACTTCCCTAAATAGGGCACCACTAGCTTTTCATAAGATATTTTGTGTTTTTCTGTTGTTCTTCCAGAACTTTACAGTCATGATTTTCGGAATAACTTCTTCATCGCGGCATCGTTGTAAAAAATTTAGATCGCGTAATTTCTCAAATTTTTTACCCAAATGTATAGTATTCTCCCCGTAGAGATTCACTATATTTGTTTTTAAGTTTTCGCGGGCACTAAATGTGTTAGGTGGTTTCCGGGAATTCATCCGCGTGATTGATAACTGATCCCTTTCGGGATCGATGGTAAAATGACTACGTTTCGACACTCACTAAGAACAGCAACTCTTAAACCCAGTTTATGGTCGCGATATGTGGATGATAAATTTGTGATTTGGCCTAATAGGAGGAAACATCTCAACACATTTTTAGACCACCATAATGGCATCCATCACAAAATAAAATTTACCATGAAGGTAAAGGTAACCCAACAATCAACTGCCATTCCTTGATGTTCTCATAAATAGGAAGGAAGATGGAACCCTTGGCCTTACAGTACATAGGAAAGCATCTCACAACAACAGATACTTTCACGCTAATTCTCATCACCACCCAGCCCAGCTACAAGTCATCGTCAAGAGTTTAGTAACCAGATCACAAAGAGTAGCTGACCAGGACAACACCAAACACGAAATGGACAGTTTAAAAACAGCTCTGTGACACAACGGATTTACAGACGGAAATATTTAAAGAGCCCTAAAGTCAAAACCGGGACAAACAGACGAGGAGCATAAGACACCAATAACCAAGGCTTTTCTACCGTATGTCAAGGGTATCACGGACAGTATTGCAAGAATTCTACGGAGACAGAATATCGATACTATTTTCAATACAGACAGAAAAATAAGCACGGTGTTGAGGACCCCGAAGACGAGGATCCGTTTAGAACAACAGGGAGTGTACGAGATTCCAGGTGCAGACTGTCATAAAACCTATGTGGGGCAAACTAACAGAAGGATTCAAGCTAGACGTGATAAACACCAGAACACCATAAGAAAGCAGGAAAAAACAACATCCATTGCCGAACACGCCACCACGACGTCACACCGCATAGACTTTGAGAACACCAGAGTACTGGCAAATATAGAACACCCGAAATCAAGACTCCTAAGAGAGGCAATTGCAATAGCGAGGAGCCCTCACAGTCTAAACGCATGCAATGAAATCCAGGATTATCGAGTTGTTGAAAAATTATATTAAACACCGTACCGGCCCAGACCCGTCCTTTAACATCTCAACCGGATTTAACCAATCAGCAAGCGGGAGGCGTGACCACTGAGCGCCAAGGGCCAATCACACGCAGCCGTTCACGGTGGGTGCCAAGCGATAGACGCCGAGCCGCAGCTATATAACAGCGCGCCCGCTCCTGAAAATCTTAGTATTCGAGTAACTAAAAGCGAAAGCAGATGGCTACGAAAATTATGCAAACCAACCTGAAGAGGGCAGGTGTGACTCTGTCGTAACGTCGTCATTTTACCATCGATCCTGGCAGGGATCAGTTATCAACCACGGCGAGAATACTTTTCATTCGTGTATAACATTTGAGAAATTACGAGAGAAAAGAAGCAAACTTTTGTGCGATCTACATTTTTTTCCGAAAAACATGACGATAAAATTCTGGAATAACAACAGAAAAACACAGAATATCTTATGGGAAGCTAGTTGTGCCCTACTTAGGAAGCAATACACTCCACCCGATAATATGGGATAAATTCGATGAGATTAGCGAATTTAGGGCCGAAACGAATGAAGAGTTGACAACAATGCAATAACAGACAAAATTTAACAAATTGAAGCTCCAACAGAAGCCCAAAAAATTAATTTTTTTCGGAAAATAACTGGCACAGTCTAACCTCACGGCAATTGGAAACGAATAAAACCGTTTATAACTTATCTGCGGTCCAATTGAACTTTACCTCGATTGGCGTGTTGGCTAAGGGATTCAATTACGCTATTGCTCCCTCTCACATACCAACAGAGAGCATAATAAGTGTCGTGGAAACAACAGTTTCATAATTAGATGCGAACACCGCTGAAATAATCAGAAAAAATGTGCCACATGTTCTAAGAAAGTCTAAGCCACCCAAAAAAAAACTATCTACAGAAGAAAATAAGGCCTTGAAACAACTTCGCCTCAACAAGGACTTTGCCATCTACCTGCTGATAAAGGAAATGCGATTGTAATTTTAGATACAGTTGATTATTCAAACAAAATTCAAACATTGCTACAAGATCCTGCATATAAACAAATTACTACTGACTTAACAACTTATCTAAACAAAACAACCAAGGCCAAAATCCAAGCAAGTAGGATCGACAAAAATCTCCAACTGCAAATCATTCCGCGTGAAAAGTCATCGAGTTGTCCGAAATTCTATGGGGTTGCCAGAAGTAGATAAAGAAGGTGCACCTTTGAGGGCAATAGTAAGCCCAATTGGATCCCCAACACAACAGCTAGCCAAATACCTAGCCCAACAACTTCAACCGTTTGCAGAAGGGGCAGACTCATACGTGAAAAAGTCGACACATCTCATCGAAATACTTAAAAAAACGATCTTATAACCAGAGTGTCTTCTTGTTAGTTTTGACGTAGTGTCCCTTTTCACCAACATTCCTATCGACGAAGCCTTGGATATCATAATAGAAAAATACAAACCCCCCTCAACACCTTGTAGACTTAACAAGGCACTGCCTGATGAACACCTATTTTGTTTACGAGAACCAAAGATACAAACAAGTGGAAGGAGCTCCAATCGGATCGCCACTCTCACCAGTTATAGCGAACCTTTTTATGAAGAACTTTGAGGAGTTGGCAATAAAAACAGCAACTCTTAAACACAGTTTATGGTCGCGATATGTGGATGATACATTTGTGATTTTGCCTCATGGGAGGGAACACCTCAACACATTTTTAGACCACTTTAATGGCATCCATCACAAAATAAAAAAATTACTATGGAGGTTGAAGCAAACAATCAACTGCCATTCCTTGATGTTCTCATAAATAGGAAGGAAGATAGAACTTTTGGCCAAACAATATATAGAAAAGCAACTCACACCAACAGATACCTTCATGCTAATTCTTATCACCACCCAGCCCAACTACACGCCGTCGTCAAGACTTTAGTAACCAGATCACAAAGACTAGCGGACCAGAACAACATCAAACAGGAAATGGACAGTTTAAAAATTGTTCTCAGACAGACAGACAAAAACAGACGAGGAGCATTAGACACCAATAACCAAGGCTTATTTACTGTATGTCAAGGGTACCACGGACACTATTGCAAGAATTCTACGGAGACACAATATCGATACTATTTTCAATACAGACAGAAAAATAAGCACGGTGTTGAGGACTCCGAAGACGAGGATCCCTTTAGAACAACAGGTAGTGTCCGAGATTCCATGTGCAGACTGTCATAAAACCTAAGTGTGGCAAATTAACAGAAGAATTTAAGCTAGACGTGATGAACACCAGAACGCCATAAGAAAGCAGGAAAAAACAACATCCATTGCGGAACACGCCACCACGACGTCACACCGAATAGACTTTGAGAACACCAGAGTACTGGCAAATATAGAACACCCGAAATCAAGGTAAGAGAGGCAAATCCAGAACTTATCGATTTGTTGGAGACTTCTATTAAACACCGTACCGGCCCGGATCCGTCATATAACAACCGGAAACAACCAATCAGCAAGCGGTAGGCACACACACACACACACACACACACACACCGGGGTGGTTGTTGGTCCACTACCGGGCGCCTCCCCAGGTGGCGGATAGGGGAACGCTCTCCAGCAATGGGAAGTACTGAGGATTTCCTCAGGGCGGACCAAAATCAGATAGGGGAAGGAACCCCGAAAATAAACCATTTATGGATATGGGTGATAAGGTGAACTTAATACCCCAGGTGGGTACCTCTGCAGAGGATAATCCCACCACCGGTTCCGATCGAGTGAAAGCCTCGGTGGCCGGTGCACGCTCCACGGATTCTGGGGGGAGCGAATTATCACTGGTTCCGTCACATAGTGAAAAGAAGAAGAAGAACACCGTTAATGGTACAACATCGACCATTAAAACTAGAGCTGGCAGCAATACACTATTCAGCCAAGTCCTCCAAAAGGCGAATAGAGGAGTTCACGTCCCCCAAAGGGCAACAGATGAGAGTGGCGCTCCAAACAAATTAGGAGCAAAGATCGATGAGCTCTTGACGTTAATTGGGCCTAGGCACAATGTACATCATGAGATCAAGAAACTGGCACACGCCATTAAGTCAGAATATGACAAATATCTGACGTCAATGACGCAGCCATCTCCTGTAGCGAAACCTGCTACAACACAGACATCGCCAGTAAAGGTGTCAAACACTCAGACACAAGGTGAAAAGCAAAAGGAGGTCCCAAAAGCGGCTGCCTCAAAAGCAGCTAACTCAAAACCGGCTGCATCAACACCGGCGGCCCCAAAGCAGGCGGCTTCAATAAAAGTAGCCTCACTGCCGGGAGACTCGGTAGCAAGGACCTCGCCACCGAAGGCCTCGCCTTCAGTAGCCTCATCAAATAAGGCACCACTATCAAAAACTCTTAAACCGGTGCTAGCTAGCAAGCTAAAGCCCGGTAAAGAAGGTTGCCAGAACATCGGGCAAACCACCCAGGCAACAACAAGTAGGGTGGTCAATTCAGAAGCGAAGAGAAACAATGAATCAAAATCCAAGTTTAAACCGCAGACCAGAAACAAACCTTCAAACCAGTTGACTGACTGGCAACTGGTAAAGAGGCTTATAAAGAAAGGCGAGAAGAGCTCCCATGCAGATATCTTGCGAGATATCAAAAATGATCCCACCTTGCAGGATATAGGCAAAAAAGTCAATAAGATCCGACGAACAGCTAAGGGAGATCTCCTGTTTTTATTCGCGAAGGCAGACGCTCAGGAGATGGAGCGCTACTGTAACGCCATCAAGAATAAGCTCTCAAGCGGGGCCACTGTACAATCTCGAATACAGCAAATCGAGATTGAAATTAAAGACCTGGATGAGATCAGTACAAAGGAAGACGTGGTAAAGCTGCTCAAAGATAATATCGACGGCCTGGCAGAGATCACTGAGGAGGCAGTGAAATCACTTCGACGGGCATATAGATCAACACAAACGGCAGTTGTTTGTCTCCCAGAGGTCCAGGCCAAGAAATCCATCGTGCCTACTACCCTGCAAAGAGAAAGATAGTAGGTCAGACTGCCGGCACGTTGCGGGTAGTTGGAAATGTCCGATCTACCAACAGGCGATGAGAGCAGCACAAGCCCGTAAATGAAAGTACTGCAACTCAACCTCAACCATTGCGAAGCAGCCCAAGACCTACTGGTACAGCGGGTGCGGGAATTGGATTGCGACGTAGCCATAATCTGCGAGCAGTACAAAAACTTCGACACCCTGTCCTGGGTAAATGACACAACGGACAGAGCAGCGATATGGGCTTGCGGTAAACTACCGTTCCAACAACTCCCAAATACCCCCGAACCATGGCTTGTGAGAGCCAAAGTGGGAGGGGTTCACTTCTATAGCTGCTATGCACCTCCTAGTGCACAGCTCGAGGAGTTCGAGTTATTCTTGGACACCTTGGCGGAGGATGTACGGAAGCGTGAATCGGTCGCCATCGCACGAGATTTCAACGCCTGGGCAATTGACTGGGGATGCCGGGAAACGAGCGCGAGAGGACGAGCTCTCCTTGAGACCATGTCTTCGCTCAACCTGGTACTCCTCAACACAGGAGCCGTAAGCACATATCGCAAAGGCACAGCCAGCTCCATTATCGATGTGACATTCGTTAGCAGCAACCTAATTAAAGGGGGCTGTGAGTGGCGGGTCGATGAGGAGTTTACTAATAGCGACCACCAAGCTATTATATGGGAAATCAACACCACTCCCAAACGAAGATTGTGTGTCAGTCGTGCGAGGTCACAGCCAGTCCGTTGGAACAAAAATGCTTTCGATGCTGATTCATTCGCCTTGGTTTTGGAGCAGGAACCATTGTCAATAGCAACAAGCGCAGAAGCCACTGCCAAAGAGGTAATGACAAGCGTTGTCAAGTCCTGCGATGCTTCCATGCCAAGGAGACGGCAGAACAACAGCCGCCCACCAGTTTACTGGTGGAACGACACGATCTCACAACACCGACGAGAGTGTCTAAAAGCACGAAGGCTGCATCAACGAGCACGGAGACGCGACAGGGTCACAACAGAAGAACTAAGGCTCGACTATGAGATCAAAAGACTACGAAGAGCCATTCTCTCAAGCAAGAGATCCTACTGGAAGGAGTTGTGTGACGAAGTTAATCAAGATCCATGGGGAAAACCGTATAAAATCGTGATGCATAAAATTAAGGCCCCTCCCATGACATCAACGAACTGCCCCGAATCATTGCACCGCATTGTCACTCACTTGTTTCCTGCGAAGCCTGAGCTACCCGCTAATCCTTCGTGGCAGGTGAGGGACGAAGATATACCATCAGTGACTATGAGTGAGCTGATGGGCGCGTGCAACCGGCTCCAAAACGGTAAGGCTCCCGGTCCAGATGGCATACCTAACATCGCGCTAAAATGCGCCATAGCCAATAGGCCTGACATGTTTCTACACATGTATGAGACCTGCCTAAAGCAGGGGGTTTTCCCGACTAAGTGGAAAAAGCAGAGGCTTGTGCTCCTCCCTAAAGGGGGAAAGAAACCTCCCGACGAACCGTCATCATATCGTCCCCTCTGTATGTTGGACTCTGCGGGAAAACTCCTTGAAAGGATAATAGCAGATAGGCTGAAGCCCTACGTTGAGCCGAAACTTTCCACCAACCAATTCGGGTTCAGAAAGGGGAGATCAACCATCGATGCCGTGACACTCGTTACCAACATCGCCAGAGAGGCTATCTCGGGAAAGAGATGGAGAAGAGGTGGAAAAAAGTACTGTCTAATAGCCACCCTGGATATCAAGAACGCCTTTAACTCGGCCCGCTGGGACCACATTTTGGAGGCTCTTGCCAGGATGGAAGTTCCGCAGTACTTGCGCAGAATGGTTTCAGCCTATTTCAAGGACCGCATCTTGTTGTACCAAACTGAAAATGGGCAAGTAGACTATAAGATCACAGGAGGTGTACCTCAGGGCTCTGTTCTTGGCCCCCTCTTATGGAACGTAATGTACAACGACCTGCTCCTGCTTGGTCTGCCTGAGGGCGTCAGGCTAGTGGCATTCGCCGATGATGTGGCATTGATCATAGTGCGCAAGCACATAGAGGAGATACAAACAACCTTCTCATTCGCTATAGCCACAATTCAGCATTGGATGCTCGCAGCGGACTTGAGTTTAGCAGAACAAAAGACCGAAACACTTCTTGTTAGCAGTCGAAAGGCAAGGGAAACCATCACCCTCAAAATAGGCGACTCCTACATACAGTCGCAGCCCTTCATCAGCTATTTGGGGGTGCTCCTGGACACACGGCTCAACTTCAAAGAGCACATAATCGCGGCCAGCAAGAGAGCAGCTGGGGTACAGGGGGCATTATCTAGAATAATGCCGAATGTCGGAGGCCCTAGACAGATAAGAAGACAGCTACTGGCAACAGTAACTACTTCTGTTTTGTTGTACGGGGCACCGGTATGGGAGAAATCGCTCGAGCTACCATCGTACCGCCGGAAAATGAAATCAGTCCAGCGGCTCTCAGCGATTCGAGTGGCATCATCCTACCGCACTGTGTCTTACGAGGCGGTGAGTGTGATTGCCTCTACCCTACCAATCGACATCCTGGCTGCAGAAAGAGGACGGCTTTATCGCAGAAAGTTAGAGAAAGACCAACCGACAGGAAACAGCGATGAAAGAGCCATGAGTCTAGGGCAATGGCAGGAGAGGTGGGACAGCTCTACTAAAGGAAGGTGGACATATCGATTGATACCTAACATCAGTCGTTGGGTCAACCGCCAGCATGGGGAGGTTGGGTTCTACATCACTCAACTCCTGACTGGACATGGATGCTTTCGAGCATACTTGCACAGGTTCAGGAGGGCAAACTCCCCAAACTGCCCACACTGTACGGACGTGGTAGAGGACGCGGAACACGTGTTCTTCTCCTGCCCCCGGTTTCAGGAGCAACGTTCTGAAGTGGAGAGGATTCTGGAGACTAATATCGTTCCAGAACAAATAGTAGAAGCCATGCTGAAGGGCCCCCAAGCCTGGAACTTGGTATCAGATTACGCGGAGACTATCCTCAAAGAACTCCGCAATACGTTCGAGGAGTAGGCTTTAGAGGCTTTCAATGTAAGAGCAGTAAACATTTGCAATGAACCACCCTTGCGAAGTAGTATTGACTAAGAGTGCCGCAGGGGACCATGGTTGTAGGAGAAAGAGGTTAGGGTTTTAGCGGGTATACGGTATACTGGTTTCAATGCAACGATTTACTCTTGCTTTGAAGTCATTGCACCGGGAGTCCCGCACGACGGCCAGCACGTGCTAGCTAAGTACGCAATATATTTCCCCCCTCTTCGGATAAAAAAAAAAACACACACACACACACACACACACACACACACACACACACACATACACATATATATATATATATATATATATATATATATATATATATGTTATATCACACTTCTCAATATTAACTTTTTAAAAAAGATTTTATTAATAACAAAACAAAAATTATAACTTTGAAAATGTAAATTAAAATAACAATATAAAGTGACAGAGTAACTGAGTAATAATGAATAACAAACAAGAGAGATTTTACAATATATAACCTAATGTGTGCTGAATCGGCACTGTCGACACGGCGATTCCCACGGATGCTCGGTGGTGCTGTAATCTGATACTCCACGTGTCGCTGACTCAGCTGGGAATGTTGTATTGTCGTTGCGATATAAGTTCATGCTAAGTTCATAGTATAAACTTATATAACAACTCCCATCCATATAAAAAAGTTGATGGTACAGCATCAACTTTTACGTCAAGTTCTGGAGTTCTGTATCGTCGGTTGGATTCAGGAGGGTGTGTAGCTTTCCTTTGGGCTTAGGATTTGATGGTGCTGTCGGTGGCGTGTGGTGGACAGCGGAGCTTGGTGTAGTGGTATTCTTGAACTTCTTCTGGATTGACTTCATTGTGAGGAGTATAATCACAATTACTACTAAGGTGGTCGTTGTGATTGTGAGCCAGGACGTATGCTTTTCTAAGGGTGGTTGTTCCATCAGCTTTTCCAGTTCCTTAGAATATTGGGAGAGCTTATGGTTGGCAACATCTAGGTCTTGTACATCTAATTCTTGTAGCTGTAGGGGTGTCAGGTTTGGCATCTCATTGGCGGCTGGCATGCCGTTGCAGCAGTTGAAAGGAATGTCCACTGGGTGGTTTCTGTATGTGATGTTTTGGACATTTTTAGAAGTTCTTGTAGCATGGACCCTTGTGTTGTCGATAAAGGCATTGCAGTCGGGTTGGATTTGCAACACTGAATTTGTCGATATGGTTTGTGTCACGACATCTTGCCCTTTGCATTTGATGGTGATGGCCAGTGGTCTTGAAATCGAGATCAACCAAAAGTTTACGTCAATCTCTTGGATATTATAGTCTGCTGCATATAATATCAAACTTTTGCAGGTGTCTGAAAGTGTGGCTGGCTGTCTGAGAAGCTGACCTTCGCAGATGGCATCTTTGTCTATTGGATGTGATATAGCTTTGGAACAAATCTTATGATGTTTAGTTAAAGGCTTGCAGTCACCCAGGTCTTCGAAGGATGTGTATAATAACGAATCGTCATCTCTCGCGATAAATTTTGTCTTTATTGAAAGTATATGATGAAACCCTGTTCGATCATCCAAAATTGGGATCGGATATATGTGGTAAAGGGTGTAAATCTCAGGATCAACTAAAGGAATTTTGAGTACAAAAATGATTTTGGTGTTGATTTGAAAAGCTTCCAATTCTATCAAATCAATGTACTGAGCAATATTTGAACTGTAAATAGGAAGTGGTAAATTATTTTCATGTAGTGATTGAGAAATCTTTTGAAGTGAATCGACCAAATCTACTGGGGTTATGATCGAACTATGTAAAATTTTTAAGCGGGCGAAAGAGACTGCAGTTAAAACATCATCGAGAGTGTTTTCGATAAATATGTAACTCTCCATTAGGCTTTCACACAGATCCAAGATATTGATTTGAAATTCATGAAAATCAAGATCATTTGAAATGTATAAAATTGACTGCCTTATTTTTTCAATGTTATTCGAGAATAATTTCTCCTCGGATTGAAATTTTTGTAAAGTTTTGTTGAGGCTCGTAATGACTGAGGTTGTTACAGATATTTGTTTCTTTACTAAGTCCTGAATTTGGTGTTGGTCTTTAGTAATTTTAGTTATACAGTCATTTATGTATTCACCATCTGTTGCATCTAAGTTTCCTGAAATAGCTTTCCAAACTGATCCCAGTCCGTTAATAAGTCCGCGTTTTCTTCTGTTAGTTGGGTAAGTTTGAGTGTCAGCGAAGATGTCTGTATATTTAGAGTTAACGGATTTAGAAATTTGTTTCAAGAGGCTAACATGTGTTTGTATTATTGGTTTAAATGATTTCGTATTAGTTGTGTTTTCGTTGATTTTCTCTAAAATTCGGTTTAGTATGGCGTCGTTGTTTGAAATAGCACCTCTGAAAAGGCTGAGGTCTTTGAAGACAAGAAGTGACCATTTGTCGTTTAAAATTTTAAGTGTGCCTTCTTCATGGAAGAAAACTCCTATTGTATTGTTAACGGGTGTAAGAGAGTATTGTTGGAGGTTCACGACTGAAAACAGTCCACAGAATCTGAAAAGAAGTGATTCATTCAAAATATGGTTTTAGTCTGTCAAAGTTAATTTTACTAATTTGGTTAGTCTGTGAGTTTATAACTGTGGCAGAGTTTTTTCTAATCGCGGTGATTTCAAAAGGTCCATTGAATTTGTTTTCAGATTTGCTTTTAATCTGAGACTCTTTCACGTAAACTTTGTCGCCTACTTTGTATTCTGGTTGGTTAGTCGAAACATGTTTGTCAAATCTAACTTTAGATTTTTGTTTATGTTGGTCGGTTTTTGCGCGGGCAAGTCTATAATAGTAGTTCATTCTGTTGTTAAGGTCCCTAACATATTTGGAAATGAGTTTTTCCTGATCGTATATTGTTTCGGGGGGTCTACTAGAAGTGTGCCCAAAGATGAGTTCGTAGGGCGTGAAACCAGTAGTCTTGTTTTTAGTGTTGTTGTAACAGATAACTGCGTAAGGGAGGACGTTGAATGGATGTTCGTCTGGATGTTCAGATGTATTTGCCCTTATCATTTCCGCTAAAGTCGCGTGAAACCTTTCGATAGAACCATTTGGTTCGGGATGGTGGACACTTGATAGTTTTATGTCATATAGTTCGCACAGGTCCCTTATGAGAGTGTTATCAAATTGACGTCCATAATCACAATGGATGCGAAGAGGTGTACCGTAATGTTGGAAAAATACTAAGAGGGTGTTTACGACTGTTTTAGCTGTTTTGTCACCAATAGGGTAAGCTTGAGTAAATTTGGTGAGTTCATCCCTAATAGTCAGTGCGTAGTTTCTCGTTGGATATTCGAAAATATCAATGTTGATACGTTCGAAGGGTGTTTTTGGTGTTTCGGTTATGACAAAAGGAGCACTTAAGTTTTTCCTACAAAACTTTACCTTTTGGCAAGTTTCGCAAGACTTGATAAATTGCTCTACGCTTTTGATTAGTCCAGTCCAGTTATACTTTTCCCTAATACGTCGAATAGTCTCATTAATTCCACGGTGTAGGTTATTTTTGCCGCAGTGGTACTGTTGCAGTATAATGGGAATTTCGTCTTGAGAAGGGGTTGTTACAATGTTTTGACAAATCTTTAGTTTTATGTCTTTGTCTGCGAGTATGAAAGATAGTGTTTCGAGAATAGGTAGTTCGACGTTGTTTTCAATGCAGAAGGTTTCTGATTCGTCGAATTGATCTTGGTTATTATAGAGGATGTTAAAAAGATGCGAGACAACAGTTTCGGGATCGAATGGTAAAGGGACAATTAAATATTTTCTATGCCGGACAGATTTGCTGGCTAGAATGTTTAATGTGTCGGTAGTGAAATTTGGGTCTTCTTCGAAAATGTCTTCGATGATTTTGTCATGCAAGTCATTGAGTTTATTTTGCCAGAAGAAAGTGACTATTCGTTTGTGAGATTTGTCTAGGAGTTGGGCGTTAGAAATTTCTATTTTTGAGTAATCGATTATCGACTCGGTTTTATATAATTGAACAAATCGATTAAATTCTCTTGTCATTCGTTCGTCATGATCATCGGGTTCTTGATCATTATCGGAATCTGGTTGTTCTGGGTCGGTTTCGTTATTTGCAAAGATGTTGATTTTAGAAATAAAGTCGGTGCATTGTTTGAAGTGATTAATTTTGATATGGGAAAGAGCGTCTGCGTTCAAGTTTACCTTGCCGGGCTTGTATTCGATTTTATAGTTATACTCCTCTAGTTTAAGGCGCCATCTAGCTAGACGACTGCCAGGGTCTTTGATCGAAAAGACCCAAGTAAGCGGACGGTGATCACACAGGAGTGTAAACTTTCTCCCAAAAAGATACGGTCTGTAGTGCTTGACCGCCCAAACAATGGCTAGCAGTTCCCGTTCGATAGTGGAATATCGAGTTTCTGCACCGCAGAGTGTACGGGAAGCATATGCTATAGGAAGATCTTTTCCTACGGGGCCTTGTGAGAGAACCGCTCCAATTGCAAAAGCACTAGCATCAGTAGTGAGCAGGAATGGTTCTTCGAAATTTGGGTAGATCAAGATAGGGTCAGATACAAGGGTTGCTTCAGTTCGTTGAAGGAAGACTTGCAATCTGCGTCGAAGATGAATTTGACGTCTTTCTGCAGGAGTTTCGTTAGGGGCTTTGAGATCTTGGCGAAATTTGGGATGAAACGTCGGTAATAACCGGCGAGACCAAGAAAAGATTTAACATCTTTAGGAGTTTGGGGTTGAGGAAAATTCTGGATGCATTCAACCTTTGAAGGGTTTGGTTTTACTCCTTCTTGGGTGATCAGATGACCTAGGTAAGCAACTTCCTTGCGGAGAAACTCACACTTGTCAGGTTGAATTTTCAAGTTTGACTGTCTAAGACACTTAAAGACTTCTGTCAAACGGGACATATGCTCATGGATGGTTGGTGAATAAACGATAATGTCATCCATGTAAACAAGGCAACGTTCATTCTGGATGCCCAGAAGAATGTTGTCCATGACCCTCTGAAAGGTAGAAGGTGCATTTTTCAGACCAAATGGCATACGAACGAATTCGTAATGGCCATTGTCAACAGAGAAACCGGTCTTGGGAATGTCTTCCTCAAGGATTTCCAACTGGTGAAACCCGGAAGCGAGATCCAGTGTCGAAAAGTATTGACACTTACAAAGTTGGTCGAGGAGATCAGAAATGTTGGGCAGAGGATATTTATCGTCTACAGTTAGTTCGTTTAACTTCCTATAGTCGATAACAACTCGCCACTTTTGCTTACCAGAAGCATCGAGTTTCTTAGGGACGACCCATACGGGGGAGGACCAAGGAGAAGAAGAGTGCCTGATAATGCATTGATCAAGCATTTTGGAAATTTGGGTTTTCACTTCCTCCTTATGCACTTGAGGATATCTGTACGATTTCGTGAAAACGGGCTTGGCATTATTGGTGTCAATAGAGTGTTTGACGGCGTTAGTAAACGTCAAAACATCGCCTTCGAGATAGAAAATATCTTCGAATTCTAAGCAGAGATTCGTGATAAGTTCTCGCTCTTCGTCGTTAAGATGTTCTGTCCGAATTTGTTCTCTGATTGTAAAGTTTCTGTCTAAGTTTGTAGATTCAGAGTAATCGTGTGTGTTCAGATTTAAGAGAGGGTGTGTATTGTCAAGGGGTTCTAAATGAAGATTGGAAAAGTTAACAGTTTTTGGCATTGCGTTCGCGTTTATTATCGAAGTCAGAAATTCTCCCTTTGAATTAACACGTACAACCGCGTTGGGAAGTCGTACTTTGTCAATTACTTGTGTCGGTAGAATTGCGTCAGTATTTCTAAGTTCACATTTTAGTTTGAAAATTTGTTCGGTACGTGCCGGTATTGTTATGTGATTGTTATGCGTATGAGGTTGTGCGTTAGTACTGGGGTGTCTGTTGGTTGTGGATTAGATTGGTCGTGATCGGGCACTTTATGTAGGGGGATAGTTTTAAAGTTAGTAATTAATTGTTTGGATTTTAAGTCGACGATACATTCATAATGCTCAAGAAAATCAAGACCTAATATTCCATCAAACTCAATATCTAGATCGTAGATAAAGACCTTGTGTGGATTGCCTAGAGCGAAAGGAATGAGGGTGGATTGTGAGATCGGGATTTTCTCATGAGTAATGCCTTGAATTGTTACTCTTTCGGGAGATCGTTGTGAGAAGTTTATGACAGTTTTTTCTTTGAAAATGGAGATACCAGCTCCGGTATCAATTAGGAGTTTAAATTTTCCAGAAGCGTCGTTGATATAATAGAGGTTCTTGGAATTTATTGTCAGAAGGGGACTTAAAGAAATGTTTGTTCTGGGAAGTTCAGATCGGGATTGAAGTCTTCCAAATTCAAGTTCTGTATTTGAGTTTGGACTTCTGAGAGGGTAGTTGTCGAATCGGGGGGCTGATCTAGGCTCGGAAGCGCTAGAAAATCCTGGTATTCGTGAGGACTGAAAGGTTTGACAGGGGTATCATCTACTATTTGGTCGAACTCAGGGCTTTCATAGTTTTGGTCGTTATAATCGAAATTCTGCTGATTATTATCAGTATAATAATCATAGTCATTTGCAGAATATTCGGGATAGCTGACATTATGATAGTTGTTAAAATGGTGGGTTCTTTCGGAACGATAATTTGGGTTTGTCTGTATTACAGACGGTCGAAAGTTGTTAGGCTTGAAAGGAGATCTTTGAAAATTATTTGGTCGGAATTGTTGACCTTGATGATTGTTATTATTATTGATTGGATTTGGCCTCGAAGATTGATTCGGCCCAACGAAATTTGGTCTGTTATTTTGATTGAAAGGCTGAGGGTTATTTTGATATCTCAGGCGACAATCCGCAGCAATGTGGCCTAATCGCCCACAATTTAAGCATTTAGGAGTTGGAGTTGGTTTTCTAGCCTGAAAAGATGGCTTAGGTGGAACAGATTTATGTATCTTTTGTTCCTCAAAATAGGATAGTTGAAGTTCTCTTCTTATCCGTGAATGTGCCTCAAGAAGATCCTTCGGATTACTGGCACGGATAATTTGGCCTAATCGAGGTTCTAAACCGGTAAGTAATGTGTTTAAAACCATGGTGTCAACGAGGGTGGTTTGAGCGTCTTTCTGCTCGGTGCTCAGACTAGGAGCTTTTTGGATACATGAGTGCATTTTCGCACTCAATACTTGAAGCCTATTATAGAATGTTAGGGGAGACTCATTGGATAATTGTTTTAACCGTTGAAGGTCGTGTATTAATGAGGAAAGATCACGAGAATCCCCAAAATGAAGAGTTAGAAGTTGTTTTATTTCGAGATAAGACGCAGGATTCCTCGAGTTGATTAACTGCGCCGCTTTTCCCCTTAATTTATTTTTAATGTGAATTACTAACAAGTATTTTTGTTCAGCAGTTGACATGTTTTATGCACAATTGCAAGCATGAATAAATGTGGCCAAAGAAATTTGGTCGCCTTCAAACTCTGGAATTATTGAAAATATCTCCGACAACCTATATTTTTCAGTTTCTTCGGCAACAGTGTTGTTTTGTGCTTGTGCCATTTTGATTTAATAGAATTCAAAACGAAAAAGGTTCAAATCAAAATAATAAAATGGGATAGAAAAAATGGTATCAATAAAATAAATGGTGTAAAAATCAATAATCAATAAATTTGTAGATGGGGAAATAGCAAAGTTATTTGGATGATAGAATGGTATTAATAAAATCAATAAATCAAATAGTTCACTCAATCGAATGAATAAAATCAAAATAATCAGTTAAATCATAAAATATTAATGCAATCAAATAGTAAATCAGTGATTCAATTCACTGAATAAAAAAATATATCAAATAATCAAAATATCAAATCAATCAAATGTTAAAATCAATTATTAATAAACTTAAACGTTAGACGATTCACTACTACTCACATCAACAGGAACATTGGAAGATCCGTGTTCTCCTTGTTATCGCAGTTGGGACTTCTTCCAGGTTCTTTGCTCCGTTGAGGGATAGGAATCCGCCGCTACCAGTTAGAAGTAAGCTCGTGTTCTAGTAACGTTGACGGATCCTACTGACTGCGCCAATTTGTTATATCACACTTCTCAATATTAACTTTTTAAAAAAGATTTTATTAATAACAATACAAAAATTATAACTTTGAAAATCTAAATGAAAATAACAATATAAAGTGACAGAGTAACTGAGTAATAATGAATAACAAACAAGAGAGATTTTACAATATATAACCTAATGTGTGCTGAATCGGCACTGTCGACACGGCGATTCCCACGGATGCTCGGTGGTGCTGTAATCTGATACTCCACGTGTCGCTGACTCAGCTGGGAATGTTGTATTGTCGTTGCGATATAAGTTCATGCTGAGTTCATAGTATAAACTTATATAACATATATATATATATATATATATATATATATATATATATATATATATATATATATATGCATATTTAACTGCTTAATGCAACTTCATTGCATGGCCTCTAATTATCATGAGAACACATAACTTTTTAACCATCCAAAAATCACCTTACCAGCACTTCTTAATTTAAAATCATATAACAGCTTCAACTGTAAAAATGTAATCCTAGAAAAATATCAAATAGTGATAAAATTCTTATAAGATCCTACACATCAATTTGAATTAAAAGTTTTTTTTCATCCTCAAGTAGGTTACAAAATCATCCTGTGTTGAACTAAACATAATTGTCCCAATTTCGTTCTTTCTTGGTAATACCTACTATTTATTCCGATTTGTAGATGGCAAAATCCCGAAATGGAATTTTGAAAAAACCGTAGTGCCGTTTTCATATAAATAAAACGTAATATAAATATTAAACAAAAATATATGTCTTATATTATTTAATACAAAAGTAAAATTATATTGCAGCATACCATATCTCGTTATAAGAATAGTAAAAAAAAAATTAACTGACTGCTAATTATTAGATGAGATGTTAAATCTAATTTAAAACATTACCTTATATCAAATAAAATTTAGCCACTTCATAAATGAATAGAAAAGGTAGGGTTTTAGAGCATACATAAGTAAAAGTCGATTATTTTAGTAAGATTTATGCCTTGCTACATGATTGTACACAATTGAATTTTTATTGTCGAATGCTGTCAAATGTCGAACATTGAGCTACTTGTTCATGATGGGCGCCACTTAATCGGATTATATTAATAATTTATCATAAAATTACTTATTTCAAAGACATAAATAAAGATTCGTTGTATATTCTGTTTTGTCTTTGCCTATTTATATATAGATTTTTGAGTCATTTCGTAAACTGCAATTTTCACTGGCTTTTATATGCAAATTTGTTTAAGATTGTGTTAAACACAATACATAAATATAATTTTGCTTCGCTCCATATTTAAGGTATTTCATATATATATATATATATATATATATATATATATATATATATGCATATTTAACTGCTTAATGCAACTTCATTGCATGGCCTCTAATTATCATGAGAACACATAACTTTTTAACCATCCAAAAATCACCTTACCAGCACTTCTTAATTTAAAATCATATAACAGCTTCAACTGTAAAAATGTAATCCTAGAAAAATATCAAATAGTGATAAAATTCTTATAAGATCCTACACATCAATTTGAATTAAAAGTTTTTTTTCATCCTCAAGTAGGTTACAAAATCATCCTGTGTTGAACTAAACATAATTGTCCCAATTTCGTTCTTTCTTGGTAATACCTACTATTTATTCCGATTTGTAGATGGCAAAATCCCGAAATGGAATTTTGAAAAAACCGTAGTGCCGTTTTCATATAAATAAAACGTAATATAAATATTAAACAAAAAATATATGTCTTATATTATTTAATACAAAAGTAAAATTATATTTGCAGCATACCATATCTCGTTATAAGAATAGTAAAAAAAAAATTAACTGACTGCTAATTATTAGATGAGATGTTAAATCTAATTTAAAACATTACCTTATATCAAATAAAATTTAGCCACTTCATAAATGAATAGAAAAGGTAGGGTTTTAGAGCATACATAAGTAAAAGTCGATTATTTTAGTAAGATTTATGCCTTGCTACATGATTGTACACAATTGAATTTTTATTGTCGAATGCTGTCAAATGTCGAACATTGAGCTACTTGTTCATGATGGGCGCCACTTAATCGGATTATATTAATAATTTATCATAAAATTACTTATTTCAAAAGACATAAATAAAGATTCGTTGTATATTCTGTTTTGTCTTTGCCTATTTATATATAGATTTTTGAGTCATTTCGTAAACTGCAATTTTCACTGGCTTTTATATGCAAATTTGTTTAAGATTGTGTTAAACACAATACATAAATATAATTTTGCTTCGCTCCATATTTAAGGTATTTCATATAGCAGGATGCAACTGTTCCTAGTCGACCTTATATAACAAATTTATGTTAACATTTTTTATCCACCCTGCAAAACTATAATTCTATCACCATATATATACAACTTCTTTAGGGCCACACAATATAACATTTTTTGTATCACTCTGTATAACCAAATTCACCAATCCCCAACCTATTTTACTCAAACCGCAACTATTGATGGCGACCCTACATAACAATTTTATTCATTATTTTTAAGAACTGCCTTCTATAGCTATAACTTCCATCTATATTTAAACTATCTTGTATATATTGCTGCCAATTTGTCACCCATTACAACTTACTGGTCTATCAGTTTTTTAACCATGCCCTATAACGACGCTAAATCACATGCAACTTTTTCTAACATGTTTTAATTATACTGTATAACTGTAATGTTACTTTGCCACATGTTTCAGATATTGCATATATGCAACAGCTCATGTTCTATTTTAAAAATAATGTAGAACAACTTTTTTATCAACACTATTTAATTATATTTCAACTCTACCCTCTATATCAACCACCTTGTATGTGCACCTACTTTTTGGCCAACCAGTTTGATATTTTTATACCACCCTGTATAAATATAAATCTATTAATTACCAAGAAATGTCATGAAAACTGCTACTGCTTATGGAGCACCCCTATGTAACAATTTTTAAAGATTAAACTACATACCTCTGTTCCTCTCTATATTTCAAATATAGGATATTTGAAATATAGTAACTGATTTTGACTTACGCTATTTGACATTTTTTCCTCATATTTTTTAAAGCTCAGTTAAAATATAAATTCTCTTCATTTAAACTATCCTTCATTTTCATTTTTTTTATCCTTGTTTGTATCACAATATGTAACTATTACAGCTCATGCTCTACCCTATATAACAAAATATTCTTCTATATTTTTACCTACACTGAATAATTATAATTCTAGTCCACGCTATATTTCAGCAATATTGTATATGCAACTACTTATGGGCCACCCAATGTAAAAATTTTCACCACTCTGTATACTTAGATTTCTATTCCACCCTATATTTCATCTATCCTTGTGGAAAATAACATTCCTTTTTAATATTTTTTCAACCATCCTATAATATGTTATTTGAAAACTGGTGAACTACTTTATAAAACGTTTTTTTTTCAACCCATTTCATTACTTTACTAGCAGCTCAAGAAAATTCAAATATTCTAACTGTTTATATAACATTCATTTTTATCTATCCTGTATAAATATAATTCCATTTTATCCATATTTCACCCACATTGTATATGCAACTTCTTAAGACCCTAACAATATAACATTTTGTTATCCACCCTACATAAATATATTTCAACTTCGCCCGTTTTTCAACTACTTGATATATACAACTGTTTATGGTCCACTTAATATTTCTTTTTAGAACCACCCCGTATGACTTCCCCCTTACTTCAACCACATTGTATATATGCAGCTACTTACGGACCACCTAATATACCTTTTTTCAAGAGATCTTAAATACATATAATTCTACTCCGTTCTAAGTTTTACCTATCATTACATTGGCATATTCCGAATTTTGAATAAAAGCCAAGCTGATGCAAGTATCTAATATTTCTAATATTTGGTGCATCTGGTGTATTGCTGAAAATGGTAGTAGGTTTCCCCATATATCTGCCGTTTCTCTCAGTGTATGGAGATAAAATATATGCCACATTTTACAAGTCAAACTATAAGCTTTGCAACAAAAAAGATTATGAAGAATATTTTTTTCTGTAATTGATATTCCTAAGAACACTTTCCGTTTGAGTTCAACTTATGAAGACACACTGTTATAGAAACCAAATGAGAACCTCCACCTTGAAGTTGATTAATTGACATTTATTGGGATTTATTTCCAATCAACTTTTAATTTACATCTTAACAGAAATGCAGATACTTTAATTTGTAGTCAAGTTAAAAAAGTAACATGGAATGATTACTGTTTACGTTTTAGATCATGCAAATCTGTATGTGAAAAATAACTTTTTCTTTTAAATTTATTAATTTAAAAAGAAATCGTTCGATTTATGAATACACACTGTATGTAGATATTAATTGACATTTATTTTGAATAATTCATCTTATTCACAATTTACCCCAAGTTCCGAACAATGAATACCAGTAAGTCCATCAAAGCTTTTAATGCCGGCGAATCCACCAAAACATAGAGTATAAGAAAGTAGGTAAAAAGTTTTTCCCCATTCTCTAAGAAACTATACAAGCTATGTTATTGAAAAAAAAAATACCTGACCACCTGGGTATATCCCGGAACTAATCCAATTTCTTTTCAATTTTTCCTACGTTTCGAATAACATTTTTCAAATTTTAATATAATCCAGAGCCTCCACCAAGACATATAGAGTATATGAGAATAGGTAGGTAGTTTTTCCCCATTTTCTAAGAAACGGTATGTTAATGAAAAAAATATGGGACCACTTCACTATCCCCCTAAACAGGATAGAGTAAAACGGTCGGAATTCTTTGAGCCGTTTCCGAGTAATGGGTGAACAAACATAAAAAAAAGTAAAAAAAATAGATACAGACGAATTGAGAACCTTCTTCTTTTTGAGGTCGGCTAAAAACAAAAGCTATTCTTTAAAAAGTTTACTGACTGATTTCTGGAAAAAGAGCGGTTAGTGAAAAATCTTTTTCATATTGAGTTGTATTCATAAACAAATTATTTATGTTTAATAATTTTTATTGGCATATTATGTCTAAATACGTATGAACTAAAACGAAAATTCCAAAAATACTTCAAAGAGTAATCTCTGTTCTGAGTTTATATTAATATTTACCTTATAGCCGCAATACATAATATTTGCATTGCATTACAAGGATTTGTATCTTTAAGTATTCTGTCGGAGTTTGCTCAGTTTAGTCGAAATAGATTCCTTTTAGTACACACATTCAAAATTTATTTACTCAATGTTTGATGTAATTCGCAATTTATGTCAAACAACCTGATAAAGTTTCTACAAATCCAACTCCAGTACGTCTATATATCCTGAAAAATATTCTAATCATTAGTTCTTTTAACCTTTTATATACATACCTGTACACATTAGGTAAGTATAGTTTAAGAAATAAAAAATGCTCATTAATATTAAATAGATTTAAAGGTAAAAAAAATATTTAACACAACATAATTCCATTATGGGTAGTAATTTTGAACAAGCGTAATATTTAAAGCATTTAAGGTAAGAACGAGTAATTTTATATAGGATTTCCATAACATCTTTTAACCCACAGATTTTAAAATTTGTATACAACAATATTTCAGTTAATAGCTGCATCATTCAGGGAAGCGCACCTGGTGAGAACACCCAGTTCGACACTTTCATCGTCCGTTAAATGACGCAGCTATCAAAAATTAAATTTGATATTTGCTAAACTACGAAACGGCCGTCACAGTGTTGGCATGTGTAAATAGCATGAAATGGCATTCAACTGCTTAATACATTATCAGGATGATCTTAGATATCGTTAATATCTAAAGGTTCAATTAGCTGGAATTCGTATTACAAGGTGATTACTATCAAGGAAGAATTTCAGTTCATTGCTACGTCATTGCAGGAAAGCGTACCTGATGCTAACTCATAGCTATCGTACGTGCGGATGTGATACACCCTATAAAACAGAAAAACTGTTAATTTTTAATAAGATACTTTTGTCCACTGACTAGACGTACCTACCTTCTGAGGAAAAGTAAGCGTCACTCCATTAAGTACAATATTAACAAATATACATTTTACGGTATTATTACAAAAATTTAAGATATACAAACTAAAAACATATTCTGTATATCCGCATGGAATCACTATGATTAATATAGAACGTATTGCTAAATATTTTAATAAATTATTTAAATTGCTATTCTGAAAGATTTACCTAACGGATATATGGATCTAGAGCCCAATTAATCTCAACGTTATAAAAATATTAGAGTTCTAGCTTTAATGACAACAAAGATGAAAAAAACACTGTTTAAATGTTTTTACGGCTTATCCCTGTTAAAAATGCTCGGATCAATACTCAATATATTAAAATAAGAACTATTCATGGCACAGTCACATTTAAGAGATGATTACTACAAACATGACGTATGAGTAACTAATTATGAACTTGCATGTAACGAGAACCCAAATGGAACTAAATTAAAATAATGTCTAGTAATTACTCTTCGAAATTCAGTATTTACTTTTTAATATAGTGCCCGTTAGTAACTAGGGAAGGAGATTGCGCCCAACCTCGAGTCTGACTTGTCAAAACTTTACACAAATAGTTCGCCGGAAACACTTTCCTTCGGGATTGAACGAAAGGGAACGAGGCCGACTTGTTAGGCCTTTAATGCAAGTAGTCCTCAGACCTGCTATCGTTCGGGATTGTGGCGATGATACGACCTTGCAGGTAACAGTGGGACCGTCGCTTGAGATGTGGAGTCATCACCCTGTATGGGGCTCGACCTAGTATTGGAGTCAAGAGCCCTTTGCCTACCTCTTGCCTGTTATTCCTAAAACTGCGGCAAAGCGTCCCGCAAGTAGTGGCGCCTACTCCTCGAAAGCGGATGTCAGTCTCTTCCAAAAAAGTAAAACGGGGAGTTTCCCGTCCAGGGAGTCGAGCATGTCACCCATGAGCGTGGAACTCTTAAACGAACTGGGGTGTTCGTAAGATTCCAAAATGGGGAGTGCGGGTGGAGAGATGAGCCCCCACTGGGTGAGATTACCGGTGGCTACCCATATTTGAGCTAAAAGCTCGATTGAACCCATGGTCGGTCCATGTTGGTCGGTCGAACGAACGCATTCACCCTTGTAGCGTGGGATGGTATACGACGGCCGTTTGAGGTGTCAGACTGGAGGGAATGACAAGTCTAGGATCAGAGGCAAATCCTACCATAGTCCACACCTGCAATCTTAAACCGTGTTCAACACGGTCGGTAAAGCAGGTCCGCTAGCAGACCGGGACCATCGTCTGCACATTAGAGAAATGGTCATCGGGTTGATTCGGCCGAGACGCGAGGTGTACGCTATACCAGGTGCCTGCCTCAGACTGCGTAAGCTTTAGTACCGTGGGTTTAGACAATGTTGTAACAGTATAACACTGTGGTGTGTACACTGGAGCTTCGAGGATAAACTCGTCAGACGAGAATATTTTGGGTAATGAATGCGAGAATTTCGCTAAACAGAGCCCACTCTCACCCTTCGGGTAATAGTACACTTTTGGTTGCCGATGTTATAAATTTCCTCTACGGACACTTCTTTCAATCACAAGCTAGAGCAATACTACCTCGAGCGTCTCATAATTAAACGTTTTATAACTATCAACATATCTTGGTTTATATATTCATCTATAGCTGGATTATTATCACTGCTGGAATCATAAATTTCTACATTGCTGTGTCTGCTGTCTAAGAGAAGATTACCATTAAAATCGATCTTAATTGCAGAAGCAAATGCACGAAAAATCTGTGATAATACTACATCTCACATATTTTACCTGAGATGTATGTTACGATGTAAATTTCCGAAAATTTTTAGACTATTTGCAAATGTTTCATTTTGCTATAAATTTAAAAGTTGATATAAAGCCTCAACTTTCCATATATAACGGTAGTTTTATATGAATACTGTATTGACTCAGTTTGATACCCTATGTTGCTGAACTATTCGCAACTTCATACAGTAATTTTACAACCTAGACGTAGATGTTATGCCCCAGTCAAAAGGGATTTTTAAGTGACATAGAATTCAACATCAAACACCGTATGCCATCACGTAAATATATTATGAAACCCCATAAAATGCACCGCACTTTGCATATCTTGGATTTTTGTTATCGGGTCGTAAAATGTATTAATAGTGCTTGTGAATGGCCTTATACACAGATTCTTAATTCTACACATATGTCTTGACAGTGGCGGATCCAGTGGAAAATAGTAATTTAATTAATAAAAGTAAACAGTATAGAAGTAACCATTAACCTAATAAATCAATGGAAAAATAGACTAATATACCCTGATAATAGTTATGTATATAAAACCTAAAAACTGCTAAGAAAAAAATATTATAATGCAATTTACCATCTCGTGCCGATGAAAATCCTGTATACGCTCATGTGACTTGACAGCTATTGTCTGTGAGCCGCTGACTGGCTGTCGCATATTGGTACTTTTAATGCAATATTTACTAGCATTTTAGACCAACTTTTTACTTCTTCAATAGTATCTGTCGTAAGCCCATATAAAGTTAATGATTAATTTTGTAATTTAAACTACCAGAAGGTTATCAATTTTTGAAAAAAAAAACCTTTTTACCATTTTTTCCGAGTTTACTCGGAAGAAATGATCCTGTGTAGTTGAACAAACGATCATTAAGAATGATTTCTAAATCTCCACAGCTTTTCTAATGACGGTATTAGGATGTCTCATTATATAATCAAAAAACAAAAGAAATTCGTATATTTGCAGTTTTTTATTATTTAAATACCTTACGTCTACGAATTTGGTATAAAAATCTTATTCATTGTTCTCTATAAACTGAATTGCTGTTGAATTGTATCTCCAAAAATAAGTTCAATTTTTAATAAATGTAACTTCTGACATTTTGTTCACTATTTTCATTACTTTCATTAATAAAATTTTTGTTATTTAAATGAATTTGTATCTTGTAGTTAGCAATCGACATTTTTCTTATTGGATAGTAAGTATATATTTTAGTAACTCAACAAAATGAAATCAGATCTAATAAATATTGCAAAGGTTCGCATTTTGAAAAATATCCAAGTTACCGTTTAATAATAATATAAAACATGGTTTCGTCAGCTTACTTTATGGCTTGATGTATTAAAGACAAATTCCACTTTTCTTTATTTCATGTCTAACCTAAGCGGAAACTGAACTTTCTAGTATTTAAAATTTTCCTCTACATATCGACATCAAAATATAATCAATAAATACGGTTCACAATGAGTGAAGTAATTCGATAACGCGAATGCAAAAATGGAATATATGAAAAGAAGTGACGATAAATGTCAAAAAATACCAATCGATTTGTCACAATGTACACAAGTGCGTTTCATAAATAGTAAACGGATTAATGCTAACTCTATATGAAACATAATTCTTTTAATCCACATTTTAGACTTCTTATTTGGCACCTTGTATGCTAACGGTTGAAGACAAAATAAAAGTCTGGATAGAAGTGCATTTTCTGGACGTGTGTGGAATGGACGTTGCTCGTTGACTGTAATATTTAAGGTCATTTAGGTGCACGTCAGAAATTGTTGGCTTTAGTAGTATATTACTCGATTTCCGTAAGCTGATAGTGTATATAAATTATTTATTCAATCAAATGTAGCTTCAATTAGAATGTTTCATAATTTTAATTCATAACTGAAACTGTTTATAGTGAGAATTAGACGCCAGTAAATACAGTTGAGAAAAATATTGCAACACCAGTTACATGTTTAATATATGCAAATGCAGCTATTAACCAATTACACAAACAACTACTTAGATAAATGTGTCCTCACTAAAGAATTGTTTTCTGCCTTTTACAGTAAGATTCAATTTGCGCAATCTGTCTGCCAGCACCAATATAATGACCAGAAATTGAATAGATAAGGATCACTTCCGATTAAAAATATAGAATTTGTTAATACATACTTCAATTATGTTCTAATAGTCAGAGCTCGTAAACAAAATTTGTATCAAACTGAGTTATATACTAAGGAGATAAGCCATATACGACATAGAAATATAAAGCCCGAAAAAAATAGAGCGAAAATGTTGCCATTACTATTGTGGTGTGGCGTTACTGTACATAAGTTGCAATGAACTACTTTGAACTGAGCTATGATAGATTTAATTTTAAGCATTTTTGCAAAAGTTCAGGCCTGTATAGCCTTGACTCGGATTAGAATACTAAATGGATCTCTAGAAAAAATAGTTGTTTAAAACACCCTCAGTTACTTAACTGTCTTAATTAAATTGCAAGATTGCTAAATTTACCTTCTTGTATCCTGATTAAAAAGTTTTGTTTGCCATTTAATATCAGTGTTTATAAATAGTTTTGAAGATAAGATGTCAAAGCAAAGTTCGTTCTGTTCTTAGCTAAAATCATTAGAAACACAACATTTATACGAAACACTAAATTATATACCTGTATTCCTATATATTCAAAGATAGCAACAATTTACAAATTTTTAAGTTCTTATTCTATGTAATATTAAAATGAAATTTACTCACTTTATTTCAGTTGAAAATAGTATCTAAAATTAATTATTAATGACAAAATATTGAAAAAAATGCAACATGTTATAGTGGCCCACTGTTAGACAGGATACTGAAACATTTTCCACTAAGAAATATGACCCATGAACTAAGAATTTTTAATTATAGATTTAGAGTCCTGTTAAATACAATAAATTTAAGTGCAGAAAAATTAATTTTTTGCTATTCTTAATCTTCTCATATCCGCTGCTATTGACTCAAAATAACTCAAATTCATCTCCTGATTATGTTTTACATTTTGATAATATATTTACTGCCTTTTCTAGTATTCCCAAATAATCTTTACCTCTTTTTCGTGAGGGTGTAGAGGACTGTCCCGAAAGAACCTGGTTTGCTATTGTTAATGTTAATCTCCACACTGTTAAGTTCATCAATAGTTACTTCAAAAATGTTTTGAGTTAGATCTTTTTCTCGTTATGTTGATACATCCTCTATATATTCAAAATTTGTTTGCCCTTCACAGACAGGATTACTAGTAGCTAAAACACTCGAATTTTGTAACACCACCATGTAGGTACGTGGGCAGAATCTGTTCCAGTAGTTGTTTGTAATTTTCTTTATTTTATTATATTCATGGGTTAAATTTGCAATGTTTTTCTTTACATTATCCAACGTCATGTACTCGTATATGTTATTACATTACATACTTATTTTAACTGTTCGGTAAATTCCATGTACTTTTCCTATAAATTATATAATTCTGGCCTTTTGTTCAAACAAATAGATTAGGTTGGTTATGTTATATCATTCCTGTTGGATATGAAACCACTTTTCGACATTTTTGAAAATAACTCTTGATCATTGTAATTCTGTTTATATTTTTTAACAACTTCCAAAAAGGAGGAGGTTATCAATTCGTCGCGTACTTTTTTTTCGCTTTTTTTATGTATGTTACCTGATTTCTTCTCCTGTGGTGCACCGTTTTGAATGAATATGGTCTTGTGTAATAGAGTATATATCCGGATTGGTGAAACTTCAAATTTTGGAAAAGAATTCTATTGGTAAAGTGATAAAATTTGTGAATGAACACATGCGTGCATGGAAATCGACCAATATCCATAATAATTTAGTCGATTTTTCGATAACTCCTTATGAATGTGTATATTTTTTGAACGTTTAATCTATTAAGGAAGATCCTTAAGTGATCTCATATACTTTTCTGCGACGTGCAACTTGCAGTTTTGCAGAAAATCGCCTAAAAATCCAAAATTCTTATCAAAAATTTTATCGAAATGACATTTCCTCATAAATATTTTAATTCCAACGTAATAGTGCGGTAATTTTAGGCTGGAAGGTTTAATTGCGAATTTGAAAATTTTCTATGTACATCTCAAGCATATAGGTAGTAAAGCATAGTAAGGCTCCTTAAATCAATGAGTACCAAGCTCGTTTTATTTGTATACCAGGCAAATACCTTTTTAAATGCAAATTTTTCCATTTTGCGAAGACGGTGATACAGTGACAACACATGTCAACCATTAAACTGCTATTTCGTACATTTATAGACAGGGCGTTTAGTTATAGCAAACAAAATCACAAAGTAAAGTGATAGGAGTTGCATTTATATGAAGATTGAAATATAGGATGGACTAGAATGATAGTGGTCCGTAGGCAGCCGTATATACAGGACGGTTGGAATATAGGGTGGACTGGACGTTTAGTGGTATAAAAATGTTGGAAAAAATGTGAAATTAAAATTATATAAGGTGATTAAAAAACTGTTACGTGATGTGGACATAAGCAAATCATATACAGGATGGTTGAAATATATGCTGCAGTTGAATTATATTTATACAGTTTGATTAAAAATATATTTCTTTTATAGCCCATAAGAAGTTGCATAAAGAGTGGAGGGGAATTAATGTTACACAGGACGATAATGTAAAATGTAAAAAATGAAATAATTTATGGCCTAGCCCACAAGGAGTTATTACTATGGTTGAAATATAGGACGGATTTGACTCCGTAAATATGGGATGGATTCTACTCCGTCCTATAATTTACAGAAGGCAGCTAACAAATTTATGCTTGTCCGTAGTCGTATGTACAGGATGGTTGGTACATAGGTTGGAGTGGAATTATCTATAGTTATACAGGGTTGTCAAAAAAAGTTGAAAAAAGGTTACATAGCGTAGTCCATAAGGCATAAATATATTTTGGGCATATTAAGTCAACGCGTACTAGTACATTTTGTTCGTAAATATTTACCTGTCAATTTAAATGAGAAAGTATCATTGTGTAATGTTGAGGCCTTCGATGTTACCTGGTTCTGTCTATTAAGGTTATACATACAAAATAAAAAATAAAGAATGAAAACTACCTGAGTTCAAAAATACTAAAAAGTTGAAAATAAAACATTTTTTAACAAAATATAACCGACTTCTACCTATAACTAAAAAGCTAAAAATAATCATAACAAAATACAACTCTAGCAAATAAATAACACGTTCAATGTTGTTAGGTACCTACCCAGGAAGTAAAAAATTTAAACATTAAAAGGTGCTCATTCTGTCTGTTTGTCAAAACAAATGAAATCTCAAGTTATCCAATTCATTCCCGTGCTCATCTATTTTCATATGTGTAAATGTGGGTACCCGATAAGAAGCTTTCGCTTTAATAAACATCACACTTATTTCATTATTTTGTCTTACCCTCAGAAAGTTTAACGTACTCGACATCTTACTTATAATTATAAAATTAATGATTAACTTGCAACTGAAAATGCTATGTTCGCAAAATATAACTTTCAAATAGTATGTTAACCATATTTAAAAATGGTTTCTTAAACCTCTGTTTTGTGGTGGCGTAGGTGACAAGTGGCATCTAGCGTGCAACTCGGTATCATAATTTTTAGTGCACACCTGAGAACGTCATGTAGAAATTGCAAGCAATTGTTTCAGATCAATGAGATTTCTATTTTTTGTGGATGATTACATATTCTAGTTTTAGAGTACAAGATAAATAACATTTTTAGACGTTGCCTTTGGATAATATATTTGATACAGAAATATATATTAACTGTAAATATCAGATGTTAATCGACTTCAAAATTTGTAATGTAAGATTCTATTTAAATACGCAAATATCACGCTTAACCGCTGTTTCGTATTAAAAGGACATCACATTTAGGAAAACTTAACCCGATTTATTGAACTTGGGAAACTGTCAAGTGTACAATGATTCGTTATTTATTAATTTGTTTTGTTGTAGCAATGCCATTTTTGAAATTAACCCGATGAGTTGTATTTTGTTGTTGTGAAATTTGCTATTAATAAAATGTGGTGTCTTATTATACAATGAGGTGTAAAAGTGTGGATTACTACAAACCGTTCAACTATAATAACCTATTTATTACTTCCTCATCGAAACCTTAATTAAAGTGCTACTTACCAATATGAAATTTTTCCTCAAGTGCCCAATTACTGTATCCACTTTGTTAATTACGAAATATTTTAACAACAATGCCAAAAGACACATTATCACTGCAGTTAATTAAGCACAAATTCCTAAGCAATCAAGATCAGTAAAATTGTTGACTAATGCTTATTCTAATTCACTTTCAACTTATGTGTATGCTGCATGAGATTTATTTCAAAACACTAAACCTAAATGAAGAACTTCCCATTTAAAAATACATCTTTTAAATAAATACGACTTGACATATTCGTACCATATTATTTCCATTAATTCTTCGGCTGTTGCATTACTTATTTACCCTTATACAAGAAACTATTTCTGATTATTGGCGATAATTACTGATTTACTTACACATTTCTAATTAAAATTGGATTTAGCTATTTCTTTTACTACCGTGTATTCTGCTGTGCTCGGTTGATCAAGAGTCAATAAGAAAAGCACAGATTTTTTTCAGATTGTCGTTATTTTAAATATCCATGTGACAAACAAAACAAATGGTATCAAAAACTTAAAATAGTTATTAGAATAACTGGAGGCCTATGCATAAGGCTACGAGAATTATGCGAACCAACCTAAACAGGGCAGATGTTATTCTGCCGAATTTCGTCATTTTACCAAAACACAAATGTTCCAATATATTTCTGTATTATAAACTTTATATTTGATTCAAAACAATCATGCGGAATTCAAAATGCAACTCAATAATAATAAAAAATCAGAAATATCAAACAAAACTTATCTAAAAACGGAATCAAATAATTAATCTAAAAAGATTTGTTCAAAATGAATGGTTCTTTTTATCACAAAGTAAATCTAAAAACACAATGCTGTTTCAAACGCAATCAACTAAATTTTCAATTTAAAAACCCTAAAAATGTATGTTTCCCAGTGAATCAAAAGCAATTATAAATTCTATTAGTTTGAATAACTATGAGCACCATATGAAAATGTTGTAATCTTACTGCAAAATTGTACTTACTTTATTAGTCTAGGAAGAATCTTCGCACCCGTTGGCGAAAATATTCCGACGGAATTTTTTTACACAATCTTATCGAAAAAGGTCCTCTTTAAACAATTCTGCATGTTGCCAAACATGGTTGAATAATTGTTTAAACATTTATTTTTAAACAAATTCCAAAATTTTATTTTGGCACGAACAATTTGTTTTTAGGTTTCTGGGGTCATTTTGAACAAAAAGAGCTCTTGTGATTTTTCTCTGTAATTAATAGTTTTCGAGATATAAATTATTTAACAAAATCCCAATGCATTTTGAGTGATTACTGTATTGTAGCTCATTGTTTTTTCATTGTTAATCGAGGGCGAGTTACGAACTGGCCGATATCAATAAAGCCATTAGTAAAGAAGATAACGAATCACCGAAGCCAAGCTATAAATACGAGCCACCAATTCGAACACAACATCTAAATTCAGAGGAAAAACAAAAAATTGTAAAGTTATGTAAAGAATTAAAATATTTTTCTTCGAAAATTCTGATTTAAATTTAAGAACCCAAGTCCAACATAAGATACGAACGATCAATGACGATCCAGTCTACTCTAAACATTTCCGTCACCCTCAGGCCATGCAAAAAGAAATCTCCTCAGAAATAAATAAACTTTTAGAATCCAAAATAATCCGCCCTTCAATCTCCCCATATTCTTCACCAGTATGGTTAGTTCCATCAAAAATTGATGCTTCAGGCAAGAGAAAATATCGTATGGCCATTGATTATAGAAATTTAAATACTAAAACAATTGATGATAAATACCCGTTACCCCGAACCGACGAAATATTAGACAATTTAGACATGCATTTATTTCACGACCCTTGACTTAGCACAAGGTTTCCATCAGATCCCCATAGATCCAGATTTGATAGAGAAAACTGCTTTCACTATTCCTTCAGGTCATTACGAATACCCCCGTATGCCCTTCGGATTAAAAAATGCCCCGGCTACTTTTCAAAAGGTGAAGTTCTTCGTGAATATTTATATAAATACTGTTTTGTTTACATGGATGATGTTATAATCTTTTATAAATCCCTTCAAGAACATTTGTACATATAAACCGAATTTTTAAAAAATTACAACAATATAATCTTAAAGTCCAATTAGACAAGAGCGAATTCTTAACCAAAAAGGTAGCTTTTCTAGGACATATAATTACCCCAAATGGTATCCAACCGAATCTTTCAAAAATCGAAGCCATAAAGATGTTCCCTATTCCAAAAACAGTAAAAGAAATAAAATCTTTCCTAGGTCTTACTAGATACTACAGGAGATTTATACCAAATTATGCAAAACTAGCGCAACCTCTTACGAAATATTTACGCAAAACCGATGCCATAAATATTGATAACCCTCCATAAGTAGATGCTTTTGAACAATTGAAACTTTCTTTACAAAATGATCCCATATTGGCATTCCAGTCTTTGAAAAACCCTCCGTTCTAACCACTGATGTTTCAAATTTCGCCATAGGCTCCGTTTGATCTCAAAATAATAGACCTAGTATTCAAGAACTCTTAATTCCGCAGATAGAAATTATTCTACTACCGAAAAACTTTTAGCCATTATACAATCCTGCAAGGCACACCGCCATTTTCTTTTTTGGATTAAATTTACTATTGAAACCGACCACGCCCCTTTAACGTGGCTATCAAAATTAAAAGAACCCAACTCTCGTTTAGCAAGATGGAAAAATGCTTTAGCCGAATATAATTTTGATATAAAATACAAAAAATGCAAAGAAAATTTTGTAGCGCATGTACTTTCTCGCATAGAATTAAATAATAATGATGATACATCAAGCTTACAACCAAATATTGACTCAAACTCTATAGAAATATTATCAGAAGACTTTGAAACGGCTCTTGATGGCATTATAAACGATAACGATAACTTATCTATTCATTCTGCTCTCGAAGAACCAATAAATAATATTCCTTATTGTGAACAACCATTAAATTTCGCCATTCATCAAATAATAATTAAGACAGACGACGATAACGACTTGCAGATAACAAAACCCTTAAAATCACTAAACGATAATAATTATCTATTTGACGCACTAAAAGAGATTACCAAACCACAAGCTGTCTACAATATCTACTGTGAAGATAAAGACATAAAGACTCGACAAACAAACGTTATTAAGAAATTTGACCCTCATTACACTCCCAAATTTAGATTTAATAGCTCTTTTCTAAAAGAAAAAAGTGATAACGAAATGCAATTAAAATTAATAACCGAGTACCACGAATCCAATCATAATGGTATTAATGAGACTTACGAGCATTTTAAAAAACTAATTTACTGGCCCAATATACGCGAATCAATCACCAAAGTGATTAATAATTGTGAAATTTGCCTCACATGCAAATATGAAAGACAACCTTATAAAATACCCTTTTCAGGACCACTCATTGGTCTCAAACCGTTTCATACATTACACATAGATTTCTTTTCCATAAACAAAAATATTTATTTAACTATTATAGATTCCTTTTCAAAATATTCCCAATGCTATAAACTAGAGACTAGGCAAATGATAAACGTAATATACCATAATCCTTAAAGAATTCATAAAACTTAATAATGTTCAACTTCATTTCACAACACCTTATAATCCTAACTCAAATTCTCCCATAGAAAGATTTCATTCCACCTTATCAGAAAAACTACGTGCACTCCAACTGCAAAACCCCAACACTAGTTTTGATGACATTTTAACAATATGTATACTTAATTACAACCAATCCGTACATTCTAGTACAAAATACATACCCTTATTATATAGACCCTATGAAAATCCCTATAAGAGAAATGACGAACTACCTATAAACGAAAATTTTAATCAAGAACATAAGCAGATAACGAACACTTTAATAGATAAAACTTATGATAAACTACTAGATAAGGGACAGAAAAACTTAGCAAAAATAAATGAAACAAAAACTGATAACCCTATAATAGCACCCGGTACTTTACAATTTTCTAGAAAAAAAAAACGCCCTTTTATACCTACACGAATACAAAACGAACACTCTCAGAACGGTTTAACGTTTTACAAGGCAAAGAACGACATCAATCACGAAATTCTAAAATACATAAAAAAAAGTTAAAAAGATTAAGAAAATACTCCTCTTTACAGGTTCTTCAACCTGATAATCCTCACTATCCAGGACCTTTAAATAACACAGGTCGACACTAATGGATACATTACCGAAAGTTTAGGTAACGTAAGAAGAATTTCCCACTTTCAACGATTCCATATACATATAGATACTAATCAAATTATAAAGGCTTTACTTGTACTTGAAAAATCCTGTTACCTTAATAAAAATGAATACACTCCTACACTTCTTCTCGCCAAAGAAGTTATTTTAAAAAAAATTTACAAACTTCGCACACATCTTGATAAGTTAGGTCATTCTAGATATAAGCGGGGATTAGTCAATGGGTTAGGACTTTTATTAAATATTTTACTGGCAACATGGAGGCTAATGATGAAAAATACATTCAACAAACAATAAATACTTTAAATAAAAACCAAGAATCCTTTTCCTTAACAGAAAATCATTTAATAGACGTCTCACGAAAAAATAATTATGATATGATAACACTTCTACATGAAACAAAGAAATTAGATTCTCTTATTAAAAAAAAACAAAATCAAGTTGAAATGCTTTCATTTCTCTTTTCACTCGATTTGCAAGTAGCAGATCTTACAGAAACTACTTTAACTATTTTAGAAACCATTTCGCTTTCCCAAGATAAAATAAAAAATCAAAACATGTTTACTCTCAGAGATTTACAAAATATTTATACAGAATTAACAAATCAAATCAAATCCACATCACCCTTTCGAAGGACTATTAATTTCCCAAATACATGTGGTTGTAGCGGAAAATTTGCTCATATTTTTATTGAAAATCCCTATATTAAAAAACCTTTACAAGAAATTTGCATTACTCCAAATCCTAATGGTACAATCCTAGTTAAACCTACTGATTTTTATGCTGATATATGGATGCACAGCTGTAAGAAATTAAGCCTTTCCTACATATGTGAAAGTTCCAATAACCAGAAATGTAATCTAACCAACGCCTCTACTTGTACATTTGCACATTTAAATGATACAATTACCTATGCACAATGGACGAATCCTAATTTTAACAAAACATCCAATAATGGTACACGAACATTGTAATATTAGCACAATAAATTATGAAATAAAACACACCATTGTAATCTGCAGTTCCTGTTTACTCGAAATTCTACATGAGTTACACCCACCGAAAATAATAACCTACTGGAAATACAAACAACCCACCATGATAGAACCAACAGTACAGCACGACGCTATCGTTCAAAATATAGACAAAATATTGTTATTCCACATGTAAAGCTTGAACATGTACCAACCTTCCATCTGTACACCAATGGATCCATAACGATAACAGTCCTTATAGTTATTACAATCCTTTGTACAATACTTTTTAGGAAAAGAAAAAGGATTTATAATCTCCTCCATGGTGCCACATTTAGCACCAAGACTCTTCAAGGACGAAGACAAAACCAAGAGGGGAAGAGTTACGAGTTACTGGCCGATATCAATAAAGCCATTAGTGAAGCAGATAACGAAACACCGAAGCCATGCTATAAATACGAGCCACCAAGGGCTTTGAAAGAAGTTCTTATATAATCGTTAAGCTGTAAACTTGTATCTTGTATGATTAACTCTTGGTATTAAATCTTTTTTTAAATGAATCTGTGTGAGCTCATTATTTAACTCGCGGGAACATTATTCTCAGCCGCCACAGGCCAGCCGCATCATGCGGCGTCTCTTTTCCACTTTTGCCTATATATATTGACTGGTACCTAATCTAACCTAAGGTTGATAAGGCATTTACATATATATATATATATATATATATATATATATATATATATATATATATATATATTATCTTGTAAATCACTTTTGAGTTTTTAAAAAAATTATTTATTGAAATACAAAAAATTAAAAATTTAAATAAAACAGTAAATTGAAAATTAAAATGAACTAACTAAATGGTACAAGTATACTAAGGATACTAAGGATAAATGACGACCGTGGGACCGCGTCGCTCTGATTTATAACATTAAAAAAGCTGACTAATCAAAAGAACGGCCAAGTCGATGCATTCCCACGTTTACATAATGAAGCAGGAAACTGGTCAGCGAAATATGATACTTTGTATCATACACGTGCATGATATTTACGCCTAACAGCTCCCCTTTACCAAGAAAAGTTGATGCTGTAACATCAACTTTTGGAATTTACTGGACGCTAGCTAAATAAGCAAAAACAATACAAATATGGAAATAAAATAAAATTAAAGTGAACATAATGATTAAGTTTAAATAGGTTACATAAAATACGAAAAATATACAAAACACAAAAGTCAAATAAGAATAGACATGTATCAAAAAGGTTCACACTTCTATAAGTATGGATGTTGAGGTTCCTCTTCGATTTGCGGCCTCAGTTTTGGTATCAGCCTGGAGAACGGTTTTGTCAGGGTACTCAGACTCTCTGGATTGGAGTTGTCGTTTTTCGGGGGTCTCTTAACGAGCCTTATGATTTTCAATGAGCTGTATACAACAACAATTGTTACAATGATAATTTTTGTAGCATACGTGAACCAGGAAATGTTTTTATTAACAAAGGGTTGGTTGATGAGATCGTCGAGATCCCTTGAATACTGGTCCAGCTTGTGGTTGGCTATGGATAGTTCTTACATGTTTAAGTCGTCCAGCTTCAGGGGCTTAAGGTCCGAAATTGCAAGTTTCTCGGGATGAGAATTGCAACAATTGAATGGAATTAAAACTGGATGAGAATTGTCCGAAATGTTCATGATTTTTTGTGGTTCGGCTTGGATTTTCGTAATCCCAACAAAAGCATTACATTCCGTTTGTAACCGAATGATAGAATTGTTCGTTAGCACTAAAGTTTTAGCGTCAATTCCTGGACAATTAATGGTCACATGTATGGGTTCCGATATGATTACAATCCACGCATTTGTTTCAAGTTTTTGAACATTGCACCCTTCACTGAAAACGATGGCGTTCTTAAAAGTTTCGGGGACACTACGAATGTTTTTCAGGAGCTGCGCCTCACAGGGTGCATTTGAGTCTATAGGATACGCGTATAAGTCGGAGTACAGTTTTCAGAGTGGAGTCACCTGTTTGCACGCACTCAAATCCTTCATCAGTATGTACATAAGAGAATCATCATTTCGCGCTACATATTTTTGAGTAAAAGAAAGGATGTGATGAAAACCAGTTCTATCATCCAAAATCGGAATAGGGTATAAATGGTAAGCTGTATAAAGCTGTTGCTCTACTAGAGGGATTTTTAAAATGAATACTAGATCTGAGTCAGTTTGAAAAGCTTGTAGTTCAATTACTTCTAAATACCGTGCAACACTTGAAAATCTGACTGGTAACGGTAAATTATTTTTAACAAGGTTTTGAGAAATCTCCTGTAATGCGGCAATCAAATGATCCGGTGTAATAATAGATGAGTGAGTAATTTTCAAACGAGCAAAAGTTATGTATTGAATTTAAAATATCGTTAATGTTATCTTCAAGAAACAAATAACTAGCCATTAGTTTTTCACAAATTTCAAGAAATGATTGTTTGGCTTGAATAGTGGC
This sequence comes from Octodonta nipae, assembly GCA_034190945.1. Taxonomy (NCBI): domain Eukaryota; kingdom Metazoa; phylum Arthropoda; class Insecta; order Coleoptera; family Chrysomelidae; genus Octodonta; species Octodonta nipae. The sequence goes on from CM067217.1 coordinate 55,281,462, forward strand.
TATCTATTTCGTTATTGTCTTCGTTAAAGATTTTCTCGTCTATTTGAAGTTTTTGAATAGTTTCATTTAAGTTTTTAATAATAGTGGTTGTAATGCTCATTTGATTTTTTAAAAGATTTTCGACTTGTAGTTGTCCTTGGTTAAGTCTGTTTATGCTGCTAGTATAGAATTCGCAATCCGATGCGTCTAGTTTACCGGTTATTACTTTAAAGATGGTTCCAGCACCGTCTATTAATCCGCGTTTGGGTCTTTTAGTGACTAGAAATACTTCTGAAAATTTTGTTTGGATGGAGTCGGAGATTTGTGTTAAAAGGCTATCGTGAAGTTTGAAGCCAGGCATAGGATCGACAGTTCGTTCTAAAGTATTGAGGATTCTGTTATTATTTTCAAATAGTTGATTAAGGGTTGTCAAGTTCCGGTGAACTAATAGAGTCCATTTATAGTTTGATACAATTATTCGACTTTCGTCATGGTAGTAGATACCGAGAGTGTTGTTAATCGGTTTGACGTCGTACTGCGAAACTGCTGATCCGAGCAGCAGAAGAAACCTGAAAAGAAAGTTAGTTTTCAGAATATGGTTTCATTCTGTCAAAGTTCACTTTCGTTCGTTGGTTAGTTTTTAGGTTTAGAAGTGTAGCAGAGTTATTGTGGATCTCGATAATTTGGAATGGGCTATTAAATTTATTCTGGAGTTTGTCTTTTATTTGTGACTCTTTAACGTATACCTTGTCACCGATTTTGTATTCAGGAGGGTTTTTCGAAACGTGTTGGTCAAATCTTGCCTTCGCTTTTTGTTTCTGTAAGTTGGTCTTTTCGCGAGCAATTTTTTTATTGTAAGAAATTCGGTTATTTAGGTCTCGTACGTATTTGCTAATTAGTTATTTTTGATTATAAAGACTCTCTGGGGGTCTGCTGGAGGTATGACCGAAAACGAGCTCGAACGGGGTAAAGCCATGGGTCTTATTGGTTGAATTATTATAGGAAGTACGTTTAAGGGGTGTTCGTCGGGGTTTTCAGCCTTGTGAATGCGAATCATTTCTAGTATAGTAGAATGAAATCGTTCCACGGAGCCGTTTGTTTGCGGGTGTCCCACGCTAGAGTAGGTAAGTTTGATGTCATAAAGTTTGCATAGATCTTTTAGTATGGCATTGTCAAATTCTCTGCCATAGTCGCAGTGGATACGTAATGGTGTACCGAAATGTTGAAAGTACAACATAATAGTACTAACGACATATTTGGCGGATTTATCTGCCAAAGCATAGGCTTGTGAGAATTTAGTCAGTTCCTCTCTTATCGTCAAAATGTGATTTCTATTAGGAATTTCTTTATGAAGTTCTCAATGTCTTTAGTAAATCCCGGGTAGTTGAACCTCTCTTTGACACCGGGTATGGTTTCGTTGATGCCGCGGTGCAAGTTGTTTTTTCCGTTTTTTTCGCTCGAGTATTAGTGGTATTTCGTCTTTTTTAGGAGTTTTTGTGATGTTTTGGCAACTCTTCCACTTAATGTCTTTTCAGAGTAACTAAAGGATAGCATTTCCAGAATTGGAAGATCAAGCTTGTTTTCTACACAATATGTTTGCGAGGGGGAGAGAACGTCTTGATTTTTGAAAATAGATGCGAACAGGACGTCATTTACGATTTCGGGATCGTTTGGAAGCGGGACTATGAAGTATTGTCTCCTGCTAACAGTTTTGCTAGCGAATACGTTGATTTTAAATGTTTCAAAATCAGCGACTTCTTCGAAAATGTCTTCGAATATGTCGTGATGGAATTCCTGAAGGTTGGATGACTGGGGAAAGATTAGAATATTTTTATTTGCCTTGTCTAGAAGTTGGCAATTAGAAAATTGGAATTTACTATAGTCAATTAAGGAAACAGTTTTGTAACGTTCAACAAAAGTTTTGAATTCTTGGGATATCGTTTCGGTAGGTATTTCGTTTTGTTCGGGTTCGGAGGTGTTGTCATCGTCTTCGTCATTTAGGGATAATATTTTGTGGGGTGTTAGTTTAGTTTTAGCCTGGAATAATACCCACTCATCAAGGTGGTTGATTTTAATGCGTGGTTTGTAAATGATCTCGTAGTCATATTCTTCGAGTTTAAGTCTCCATCGGGCTAATCGACTTCCGGGGTCTTTTATCGAGAAGAGCCACGTCAACGGGCGGTGATCGGTAAAAAGTTGGAACTTTCGGCCATAGATTATCGGTCTCCAGTGCTTCACTGCCCAAACAATAGCCAACAGTTCTCTCTCAATAGTCGAATACCTTGTCTCGGCTGACAAAGTGTCCTGGAAGCATATGCAATGGGTAAATCTTTACCTATTGGCCCTTGGGATACTACAGCGCCGATTGCAAAAGCACTGGCGTCAGTGGTTAGTATGAATGGTTCCTCGAAGTTCGGATAGATCAGTATTGGTGTAAGTTAAAGGAGTTTGAGTTCGTTAAAGGACGTGACGCATTCAGCGTTGAAATTAAACGGTTCATCCTTTTGTAAAAGTTTAGTTAGGGGTTTCGATATTCTCGCGAAGTTTGTAATAAACCTCCGATAATAACCAGCAAGTCCCAAAAATGACTTAATATCTTTGGGGTTCTGCGGTTGAGGAAAGTTTAAGATACAGTCGACTTTCGAGGGGTTGGGTTTTACACCGTCTTTAGTTACTAAGTGTCCCAAATATGCGACCTCCTTGCGGAGAAACTCGCATTTGTCAGGCTGTATTTTGAGGTTTGCCTTCATCAGTCTTCATCAGTTGAAGGGGCATTTTTCAACCCGAAAGGCATGCGAACAAATTCAAAATGACCGTTCTCTACAGTGAAAGCGGTTTTTTGAATGTCCTTGGACTCAATTTCGATCTGGTGGAAACCTGAAGCTAGATCTAGGGTGGTAAAATACTGGCATTTGCCAAGTTGGTCTAATAGATCGGATATGTTGGGTAACGGATATTTGTCGTTTATTGTCAGTTCGTTAAGTTTTCTATAGTCCACGACTACGCGCCATTTCTGCTTTCCGGAGGCGTCGAGTTTTTTCGGGACAACCCATACAGGGGAAGACCAGGGAGAGTTTGAGGGACGAATGATGCCCTGTTCTAACATTTTCGAAACTTGGTTACGGACTTCCTCTTTGTAAATTTGGGGATAGCGGTACGATTTAGTGTATATGGGTTTGGCGTTGTTTCTGTCGATGGAATGTTTAATTTCATTCGTGAAACTAAGATGGTCACCGTCTAAGTAGAAAATGTCGTAAAAGTCAAGACAAAGTTGTTGTATTAATTCTGCCTCTTCCTCGTTAAGGTGTTCGAGTCGGAATTGATTGTTAATCTCCGTTTGTCTGTCGAAGTTAGGATTAGTTGCAAACGAAATTTCTTCACAGTGATTTACAGAGTAATTTTGAATGGGTTCTAATTTGATAGTGTCGAAATTTACAGTTTTTGGGCAGGCGTTAGCGTTTAAGATGGATGTCAAAAATTCGCCTTTGTCGTTAACTTGGACTAATGCATTCGGAAGTCTCACATTTTCTAGGACAGTAGTGGTTAGTATAGCTTCCGCGTTACATAAGTCACATTTGAGTTTGCAAATCCGTTCTGTTCGCGGTTTAATAGTAATCGTGTTTGAAATTGTTGGAGATTGCCTGTTTGAAGATATCGTTTCGTCTGTTACTTTCATACGCAGAATAGTTTTGAAGTTGGTTATAAGAAGTTTTTTGTTAAAGTCAATCACACAATTGTAATGTTCTAAAAAGTCATAACCTAGTAGACCATCGAATTCGATGTATAAGTTACAGATGTAAACTTTGTGTGGATCGTTAAGATTAAATGGGACTAAGGTCGAATCGTTAATCAGGATTTTTTGATTAGTGATACCTTGATAAACCGGTACCTTATCTATTAACAGTTTATACGTATTAGTGGCGTCGTTGATGTAGAAAGGTTCTTAGAATTTACCGAAAGTAAGGGGCTTATAGGAAAGCTTGTTCCGGAAAATTCAGGTTGGGGTTGAAGTCGTCGAGTAAATTCATTGTTTCGAACTGGGTTTGAAGATTGCAGACCTATGTGTCGGGTGGTTTGTCCACTGTAAGTACCTCTTGAAAATTTTGTCGTCGGTCTTCGTGTAATTCAGAAGGGAATTGCTATCAAAAGTTTCAGGATAGTCATTTTGAGACGATTCGAAATCTGAATAAGAACAATCGTCTTGGTAGTATGAATTTGTATAAGGGTCATCGTTTGTGAAATTGTTTAAAGGGTTGTAGAACTGATCTTGGTTGAAGTTCTGGGTTCTTTGTTGTTAGTTTCTATAAAAATTGGGATTTGGTCGAGATTGATTAGGACTGGCAGAAGGTCGGTTTTGTTGTGCGGGGTACCTATTGGGATCAGTATTGGGCCTAGTTTGATTAGCCGATTCATAAGGAGGATTCGGTCTAAATTGTTGCGGGTTGTTATTGTTAAAGTTTTGGTGTGGTTGTTGGTTTGGTTGTTGTTGTCGTGTTAGGCATTCGTTATACAAATGTCCGGTGCGTTTGCAAAAAGAACACTGTTTTACAAAGGTTTGAGGAGGTGGTCGTCTTTGTGGTTGATGTTGTTGAGGGTTCCGTACATTTGAGAATTTTTGATTTTCCAAGTGACAAAGTTGGAGTTCTCTTTTTATTCGGGAAACCGCGGTAATTATATCGGGAGGGTTACTAGCGCGAATAATTTGGCCTATTTTTGTCCGGTCAAAAGAATATTTAGAGCCATGGAATCTATAAGACAAATATGCGCGTCTTTTTCTTTGGTTGTTAGATTCTGTTTGTTAATAGCCGCGTGCATTTCTGCCTCGTGGCTTGTAGTCTCGCTAAGAAAGTCAGTGGGGATTCAGTTGGTAGTTGTCACATTCTTTGTAAATCCTGAATTAAAGCGGACAAGTCGCGTGAGTCACCGAAATGGTTTTCTAAAAGTGTTTTTATTTCATCCGAAGTTGACGCATTTCTTGAATTAAAAAGTCGGCTGCACGGCGTCTTAGCTTGTTTTTGATGTACAAAACTAAAAGAGTTATTTGATTGCGACAGTCATATTTTGTGCTGTCGAACAGGAGCTGATGAAAGTATTTAAGAAAATTGGATTGCCGTCTTATTCAGGGATGATAGCGAAAATTTTCGCAAGTTTGTAAGATTCTACCGTACCTTGGCGTGTTTCAACAATATTTAGAAATATTGTGAACCAGTTTATATAAACGAATATATCAAATTAAATATTAAAAGGAAAAAAAAATCATTGTATGGGTATGTTTGTAGGTAAATTTGTTACAGCAATTAATAAACAGGTCAATATAAATGTAGTAAAATGAAGGTAAAAGGTAAATGCAATGCAAAGTATTTAATATTAAAATAATATCGAACACAAAAGCACAGAAGGCCTCTATGTGTTTAAGTATGTGATTCAAGAATTGTTTTAAAATAATAGAGATGAATGTGGGTGAATAATAAATGATAGAACTGTATGTTCAAGATATATAAAAATCGCATCGAATAAATCAATAAAATAATAAAAATCAATAACGTGATGATTGTAATAGTACATACGTTAATACTCCTGGCATGAGACTGTTCTGCAGAAACTGAGGACTGGTTAGCTGTAAGGTTGCGTGTTCCGGGTTTTCACTGCTACAGTTGTTGTCTCGGTCTGGAAGTTCTTGTCCACAAGGATTTGGAAATCGACACAACTAGTGAGTGTACACGTGTTCTAGCTGTGTTGGACAATCCTACTGACTGCTCCAATTTTATATCTTGTAAATCACTTTTGAGTTTTAAAAAAATATATTTATTGAAATACAAAAAATTACAAATTTAGATAAAACAGTAAATTGAAAATTAAAATGAACTAACTAAATGGTACAAGTATACTAAGGATAAATGACGACCGTGGGACCGCGTCGCTCTGATTTATAACATTAAAAAAGCTGACTAATCAAAAGAACGGTCAAGTCGATGCGTTCCCACCTTTACATAATGAAGCAGGAAACTGGTCAGCGAAATATGATACTTTGTATCATACACGTGCATGATATTTGCGCCTAACATATATATTTGTTTTTAAGTTTTCGCTGTCACTAAATGTTTTAGGTGGTTTCCGGGAATTCATCCGCGTAGTTGATAACCGATCCTTGCCGGGATCGATGGTAAAATGACGTTTCGGCAGAGTCACATCTCGAGTAACTAGAAGCGAAAGCAGAAGGCTACGAGAATTATGCGAACCAACCTGAAGAGGGCAATTGTGACTCAGCCGAAACGTCGTCACTTTACCATAGATCCCGGCAGGGATCAGTTATCAACTACGCGGATGAATTCCCGGAAACCACACAATATATATATATATATATATATATATATATATATATATATATATAAAGCATCAAATATATTTGGTATAATAAAACGTTATGCTCCACTGATCGTTATTTGTACTAGTTGGTGGATAAGAATCAACTCTGTAGATACGTTTAGTTAATAGACATATCTAAGTAATTAGCATAAAGTAATTATAGATTAAGTCATATTTATCATAAGTTAAATACTTTCCATTACACTTTCAGGTATTTAATCATACAGTACGTAATGAATTCCACCTTAAGTATGCTAACTTGAGGCAGATAAAGGATAGGTGTTGAATGAAATTCGTTAATGGTTGCTACAGTTTACGCTACCTACAGAAGGAAATTTTGCATTTTAATTTCCTGCTTACAATTTTTGCGTAACATGGCAATACTTAACTGTTTACATTTAAAAGTCTTAATGCTTATTGGTAATTGCTGAAAAATATTATAGCGTAGTTACTTTTTTTAGATAATACTTATTGAATTTAAAGTATACACCGATAAAATGTTGAATATTTGGAATTTTGAGTTGTTACTTTTTGTATTATTGTTTCAGAACATAAAATCGAAAAGATTGTAGTTCTTTTGTGTCAAAATATTGCGAGATTTCTCAGCTAGTATTCAAGACGCACTGACAATACTATTGACTTAAAATAATTAATAGAATCTATAAAGAGTTATTTAATAGTAATAGTAAATTTTGGAATAGCATTTAAACAAATATGCTATTCTCAAATACTAATATAATTCGCTAATAATTAATAAAACATTAATAAATTTTGTATTGTTCATCGACTAAGCCATTTTTTTTGTAAAAAGTTGCCATAGTTCTACAAATCATATAAATTGTTCTTCCAAGCAACGAAAAACTTTTATTTAACAACAAGAGCGACTTCGTAATTGACATTATAACTCAACTTGTTAATTCGAATTACATTCTGATGTTTAATTTCAAAACAGGCTGAATTTTAAAACATCTACAACCTAGAGATAGTCTGCAGTGCATAAATCTCGTGCAACTGCAGAGAGGACAATAGTGAGGGTCAGAGTGCATATATGAAGAGTGTTGCAAAGGTATAGGCTAAATGCTGATTGGTTCCGCCATTGTTTGCACTAATTTCCGGTTTACTATAGCAACGGAAGAACAGGTGTTTAGTGTTTGTCGCTGTGTTGCTAGATCGTATGATTTAAAGTAAATCTCAGGGTATCTGTATAATTTTAGTTTTTTGGTATTCTAGTAAAATTTTATTATAATTAAACCGTAAAAATATATACCACGTAAATTATAAAATGTTGACAACAGTATTTAATAGTTATCAGAAGATTATAGCATCAACCTGATTTTAGTTGGCAAATTGCATATTACAAAGTATTGAGACTTCCTGTTTGCGTACTTAAGATAGTCGGGGAATTTAAAAATGAACTAACTGCCCCAATTAGGTTTCAGTTTTTAATAATTCTGTTATTAATATTTTATTATTTTAAGACAAAATTAGTAGGTAAATTAAATTGTTTATTACCCATTTTTTACTTTGTAGGTAATTAATTTTAATATAAAGTTTTAATATCAATGGCTGATCTCTTGAATAATATTTTTGGATAAGTCGAATGCGTAAAATATATTGTTTTTGTTGGAATTTTCTTCTCAAGCAATCTGACAACCCTGCATGATTTTTAAAAATGTGAACAGGTCTGTACACACCGGGCGTCGTGTTGTCGATTTTAAAGTTGATTATTATTGGTGGAAAATCAGCGAAAACTGGCCGTTGCTTCCGGGCTTGGCACTACTCTCCTTATACCTACTCTGGAGAAGGTAAAAGGCTATTTCACTCGATTGGAAACTGCATCCAATGAGCTAATTGGCTGCTTGTACCAATAGAGTGAAATGACCTCTTGATACATCTATTGCCCTCTCATTCTAGCATTGGCACGGACCTGATCTGTGTCGGATCCCTTTTTTATACATGTTTGACCTCCTACATGGATCAACTACATTCCAGTTTGTTCCATGTGGGTAGCCTGAAAATGTTATAAATTTTCTTAAAATGTAAAATACAATTATGTGTCAAGATATCACTGTCAATTAATTTCTGTACAAAGACCACTCACAATTTTCTCTGACAATATCTTTGAAGAACTCATAATAATTGTATTGTCAATTATGTTTACCATATTTATATAAAAAACTGAAAATGTTTAAATTACAAACGAGTATTAAGGATGCAAATAATTTAGTAATAGAATCAATTACCAAAATTTAATAGCAGGTATATTAACGTTCTTTATTAGAAGTATTCTCGATTGCAATATTCTCTAATGAATCACATTAGCAAATCAAATATATACTAGATATTAGATAATAATTACTAAATACAAAGGTTCAAAAAACATTACTTTAGTTTCGTAATGAAATTGGAGGGTAAATATTATCTCAGTCCTTCTTGTTTATATTACTTGGTACTCCTATTGCAAATATATATTATTAGCTTAGAGCCAGTCAACGAGGCTAATTAGTATACCTGAAAGCTGGCAAAGTTTGTTATTTTCTTAAAACGGTGATTTTTGAAAATAAAATTTGAATATGTATCCAATCAAGGGAAAATAATTGTTGACATGATTTCAAGATATCAAGTAAAGAAAATTATGTGTGTATGCAAATATGTAAAAAGTTCGCATACACAATTACCAAAATTCAACAATCTGTGAGTTTGATCAGCTTTGAAAATTTCTTAAATTTTGTATTAACATTAAAAAAAATAGAAAAAGCAACAACCAATAGAATGAAATATTTCACGCACGATTAGAGAGAAAATCGCTACAAAGTAATGTCACTAATTTGAGGAAGTTGTAAGCAATATTTTTTAATAATATATTATCCGAGGAACAATAGTCAGGATAATTACAAAACTTTCGTCTGGTACAGGGCGGCAATATATATATATATATATATATATATATATATATATATATATAGCTCTCTTTCAAACAGTCACAGACATACAGTGAGTTGAAATACATAAAAAACATGAAATATTTATACACTAAATACACATATGTATACATATTTAGAAATTTCGAACTTAAGGTATAGGTATTGTTATTCTACAGCAGACCAATTTAAATACTCTTGTACATTGTATGGTTCTCTTAAAACCAGATATTTGAAGATTTCTCTTTTAAATATTTTTTCATTGTTTATATTTCTAATTCTATTTGGCAAAATGTTAAAGAATTTGATACTGGCATAATAAGGCCCTTTTTCATATTGACTTAAGCGATGTAATGGAAAATTATATAAATCTAAGTTTCTTGTGCCATAATTATGTTTTGGTAGTGAGTTCAAAAATTTTGATTTATGTTTAAAGATAAATAACAAACATTCATATATGTATAATCCATATATAGTAAGCATATTGTTCGCTTTAAATTTGTCTCCACATGTTTCCCTAATCGGTATATTAAACATTAAACGAAAAATTTGTTTCCGTACAACAAAATTTTTTTTGACACTCTGTGTGGGTTGCTCCACCCCAAAAAATATATACCAAATTTTATTCTAGAAACAAAGCATGAAAAATAAATGGTTTTCGTTACATTTAACGATAGATATTTTTTTGTAACTCGGAGACAGTAAGTCACGCTATTTAGTTTTTTCCTTAGCTCATCAATATGATCACTCCAACTTAAGAATTTATCTATTATGATACCTAAAAATTTAGTTTTATTCTCAATTTTATTATTTACATTATCAATTTTAATATTTTCTATTTCATTGCCACTTTTACTTTGAAAATTTATTAATTTTGTTTTATCTTTATTGAGTATTAGCTGATTTTGTAGCATCCATTCATAAATTTGCTTATATATGCCGGTTGTTTCTAGTTCTAATTCATTTGTCGATTTAGCAGTTATCAAGAGATTTGTATCATCTGCATAATTTACAATACCATGTTTACTATTATTTAATATTTCGCAAAGGTCGATAATATATATATTAAAAAACAAGGGACCTAAGATGCTACCTTGAGGAATACCGAGTTTTATTTGAACTACATCGGATTTAAATTGCCTTCCGTTAGACTCTAATATTACTTCTTGAGATCGATTTTCTAAATAAGATTTTAACCATTTGTTTTCCATATCTCTAATCCAGTATTTCTCCATCTTCATTAACAAGTAATTATGGTTGATGCTGTCATATGCATTTGAAATATCGAGAAACATACCTAAAGCAATTTCATAATTTTCAAGAGCATACAAAATTTTGTTCACAAAATCAAAAACGGCGGTATTTATACTTCGACCCTTCAAAAACCCATGTTGATTTTTACTAAATATGTCATTGTCTCAAATATCTTTGAAAAAGCTGTTAATAAGCTGATAGGTCTAAAATTCTCGTTACATTCCATATCACCTTTTTTATGTAAGGGAATTACGATGGCAAACTTTAATAGGACCGGAAAAATTCCATGTTTAAAAGAGTTGTTAAGAATCGTCTTCAATGGGTATATAATGAAATCAATTATGTTTTTTTATTACATAATTAGATACCTCATCATATCCTGAACTTTTTTTATTCTTTATAGCCTCTACTACTTCAAAAATTTCATTTGCATTTGTTAAATTGAATTTAAACTCATGATAATTTATGGGTATATTATGCAGGTCTATTATTTGTTTTTGTTGATTTTTTAATAAATCATGAGCAGCATTTGCAAAGAAGGTATTTAGTTGGTTTGTTCTCTCTACCGAAACTTCTTGTAAAATTGCATTTTTCACTTTATTATGTTTTAGATTATCAGTTATTTCTTCAACAATTTTCCAAGTAGTTTTGGACACATTATCTGATTCGCGTATGTCTTTTTCGTATTTTTCCCTTTTAGCTTTAATTAGTAATAATTCTAATTTTAGTTTTTTGTCATTATAACTTTTCCTGTAGTTGATATTGTATTTTGACAATATCGATAAATTACTTAATCTTTTTTTACAATTAATTATATCTATATATTACTCACATAAGATTTCTTATTTGTATTTAGTTTGACCCTCCTTAAAGGAAATGCGCTATTAAATAAACAGGGGGTGTAAGTTTTCGGGATTTACCCTTGCTCCGTTGGGGGTTGTACAGCCAGACTTTGTCTCTCTCCTGGAACCCGACTGAATTGGCCTTGAGGTCGTATCGCGTCTTCATCCGGTCAGTGGTGGCCAACATCTGCGTTTGGGCTAATTCATGTATTGCCAGCATGTTTTGTCGGAGCTGGTCGGCATAATCGTCGATGTCTTGGGGAGGTTCTTCGGGGGAGCCAAATGCCAAATCGCAGGGTAATCGCAGCTCCTTTCCGAATAGGACCCTGGCTGGGGTCAGGCCTGTACTTTTATGTACGGCAGAGCGATCACGCTGGTTATTGCTGACGACCTTGGATAGGTGTTGTTAGGTCATGTTGAATCTTTCCACCATTCCGTCTGACTGTGGGTGTAATGGTGTTGTTGTCGTTTTCCTGATCCCCAACATCGTGCAGACCTTCTGGAATACATTCGATTCGAAGTTACGCCCCTGGTCTGAATGTAATTGCATAGGAGCCAAACCTGCTGAATAGTTGTTCTACCAGCACCGTCGCTACCGTGGTTGCTTCTTGGTTGGGTATCGCATATGCCTCAGGCCATTTGCTTAAGTAATGCATTGCGACCAGGAATGTATTTGTTCCCCCTCTAAGACTCGGGAAACGGACCGGCGACATCGATGGCAATTCTTTCAAATGGGACGCATACATTGTACTGCTGCATTCTGCCCTTGGTCTGGGTCTTCGGGCCCTTACTGGCTGCACAGATGGCACTTTTGCGGCACCAAGCTCTGACGTCTTCGAAGTAAATCACCCTGTAGTACCGCTGGCGAACATTGTCAAGGGTTTTATTCAAGCCCAGGTGACCTCCGTTAATCCCATCATGTACTTCGGTCAGGATGGCTGGTACCTTTCTCTTCGGAAATACCAGTTGGGGCTTGGTTTCTCGTCCATCAGCGCTTTCACAGACTCTCTTGAGCATTCCATTGTATACTCTTAGAGAGTCCCATTGAGCCCATAACGATTTCAGCACGCCTGAGTATCTAGCTACCTCGTCCCATCGTGGCCTGGGTGCCCCTCTCATTTTGAGTGACAAGATTGGTTCGATGTCTGGATCAGAGATTTGGTCCTAGACGCACTGTTCCGTTGTCCAGTCTTCATTGGCCTGCACTCGGATCTGCCTGATGGAGATACCCTCTCGCTGTTCCGTCTTCAGACAATGTCCGCATTCCGCTCTAGAGGCTCTAATGGATAGGGCATCGCCATTATTGTGCCACTGGCCGGCACGGTGTTCCACCTTCACGTCGTATTGCTGTAATTTCTCCATCCATCTGGCCAGTTGTCTTTCTGGTGTCTTCATGTCCAGCAGCCATTTGAGTGCGGCATAATCTGTTCGGATTAAGAAATGACGACCATAGAGGTATTTGTGAAAATGATCTACAGCCCTTATTATTGCAAGAAGTTCTTTTCTGGTGACGCAATAATTTTTTTCCGGTTTCGAGAATCCACGGCTTTAATACTCGATCACCCTCTCTTCACCATCTTGCACCTGGGATAAGACGGCCCCAAACCTGTGTTGCTGGCGTCGGTGTCTAAGATGAACTTGCCGGACTGTGTAGGAAAGGCTAGGATTGGGCTGGAGCATAGTGCTGCCTTCAGTCGCCTGAATGATGTTTCGCAATCCTGATTCCAATGGAAGGTCTCTTTATCAGTGGTCTGCCGATGTAGAGGGGCGGCGATGGTGGCAAATCCCTCAACAAAACGACGGTAGTATGAACAGAGGCCCAAGAAGCTTCGGAGTTCATGTTTGTCTCTTGGAACTGGCCAATCACGGATGGCTTCTATCTTGTCTTCGTTGGTGCGGATTCCTGACTCGGACACTACGTGGCCCAAAAACTCTACTTCTTTTTGGGACAAGGAACACTTCTTCGGAATGAGTCTCAGGTTGGCGTTATTAATTCTGGAGAATACTTCGTCCAGGTTCTTCAGATAGTCGTCCAATGTCTGACCCATGACTAGAATGTCGTCGAGGTATACTAAGCACGTCCTCCATGTTAAGCCGCTCAGGACATACTCCATTAGCCCCTCAAATATAGCGGGTGCATTACATAACCCAAAGGGCATGACCGTGAACTGAAACAGCCCTTTACTGGTGGAGAACGCAGTCTACTCTCTGTCGTTTGCGTGTAGACCAACCTGCCAATATCCACTTTTTAGGTCTAGTGTGGTCAAAGTGTCATCGATTCGGGGTAGGGGATAGCTGTCTTTCTTCGTGACATCATTCAGCTTTCGGTAATCCACGCAAAATCGGGTGGTTCTATCCTTCTTTTTAACTAGCACGACGGGAGCAGACCATGGGCTGATGGATGGCTCAATAACTCCATTTTGTAACATGGACTCGATGTTTTCCTCGACTGCCTGTTGTTGCCCCAATGGTAGTCGTCTAGGTGGTATTCTGATGGGTTGAGACTTTCCGGTATCTATTCGATGCTGGATGATGTTGGTGCGACCGGTGGTTCCATTTTTACTGTTAAAAATTTGCCAGTGCTTTGTGATAAATTGCTGGGCTGTCTTCTGGTTCTCTGGTGTCAGGTGTGCAAATGGTCAGCAAACTTTTGTAGGAACTCTTTACTGGGCCCTGTCTCCTTCACCGACGTCTCGTACTCTTCTTCAAAATTGATGATGGTCTCTACTGGCTCGAAACAAGCTATATCTTGACCATTGGTAATTTTGATGTCGTTGTTGGACAAATTCAGGACTCTGATTGGTATATCTCGTCCGGTTTTAACTATAGCCCGTCCAACTAAGTAGTCCACCATTCCAACGCTGCTCCCAGGAATGCTGTCTAGCTGCCCATGAATAACCTGTTCCGTTCGACCGGGAATTCTTGCTGAAGACTTTGCCACAATTTTTATGGAGGTGACTGAACTGTTGACGGGCCGTGTCAATACAAATTCCTCATTTAGGAACCGAAGAACATCATATCTCGGGTCGAACATAAATCCATGCTGGCTAATTAGGTCCATTCCCAGAATAAAATCGTCCTCAATATTCGCTACCAGGACCCTATGGCGGATCATGTTTTCCCCTATCTGTAGTACGACATCTGCCTCACCCTGTATTGACATGGACTCACCGGTGACTGTTCTGAGCTGGATGTTATTGGTAACTGGCCGAATTTCTGATGCTTTCAAAACCCTGGACTTGGCAATGGACACAGCGGCGCCGGTGTCGATGGTGCTCGGCCATTGACGGTGCCTCTGATGACTAGGCTGCCGCTATCTCGACAAAATCCCCGGATGGATAACGTTTTGGGGGCTGGTGGAGAGTCAGTCACCATTCGCCCCCTTATACTGACGGGCTGACGGTCCCTGGACATGTGGCTGTTCTGTTGGTTACCCCTGGTTGGTGATCGTTCAGGTAGCCTCACTCGACAATCAGGTTGGAAGTGTCCTGTCCGTCCGCAGCGGTAACATGCCCCTCTGGTGCCAGTTCTTTGTGACCGTTCTAATATTTTCTTCAGACCAGCCAGCAGCGCTTGAAATGGTGATTCTGACTCTTCATGGTTAAAGGAAACTGCTCGGACCCTCGGCTTGGACATGTTCATGACGGCTTCTACTTCCAAAGCCCGAAGTAGAGCTTCATTGCTCTCCTTGACGCCACTCAGTCTTAAATTTCTTTCTACTTCCACATCTCTGATGCCGTTTATGAAACTCTGTATGGCCAACTGGTCTTTCGTTTCCTCTGGCAGGTCTGGGTAGGACAAGTGTACTAACCGTCTAATCTCTGCTTCGAATTCCTGTAGGCTTTCACCGGATTTTTGCGTTTTTCCACTCAGTTGGACTTGGTATACCTGGCTCAAGGATTGATTGTCGTAACGTTTGTCCAGGATGGCGATAATCTTGTCGAAATTGCCTTGTTCATCGACTGGAATGCTTTGGAGGAGTTCTAGGGCCGGACCTTTTAACGAAATTACCAGAGACGTGGATTTTTCTTAGTTATCCCATCCATTAGCTGTAGCCACGGCTTCAAATTGCCGTTTATACATGGGCCAAGATGACCTGCCATCAAATGTGGTTGGTTTGCTAACGGAACCTTTTGTACTCACGGTGTGCTGGTATGTTCCTCGCCGTAAGTCCTGTTGAATTTTTTTGATTTCTGTTTCTACCTTGTTTTGAATAGCACTGATTTCGAATTTCACCTGGCTCTGTATGGAATCGATGTCATCTACATTGGTTTCAAGGACCTCCACATTATTTTTTAGAATCTTTATGTCGTCGTTTATCTCTTTTATATCTGATTCTACTATTTGCATTCTTTCATTAACTGTTTCGTTAACTTGTGATACTATTTGCATTAGTTGTTCAAATTGCATTTGCCTTTTTCCTTCAGTTATTTCTTCTTTTTGTTCAAATTTCGAGAACAATCCTTCAATTAAATTATGTTGTTCACTTTTCATTGTGGAAACCAAATTTTGTTGTTTTTCTTCCATCGTGGAAACAAGATTTTGTTGTTCGCTTTTCATCGTAGTGACAAAATTTTCTATTTCTATTTTACGTTTTTCATCAAAAGATTTTACTAACCTTTGTTGTATTTCTTCTTGATGTTGTTTCTCCTTCTTGTCACGTTTTTCTAGAATCTGGGCTATTTTTTCGTCTAGTCCCTCGGTAACCTGCTTGACTATTTTTTTGGCAGTTTCGTCCATTTTTTCCATGCTCTGTGTTTCCATAAATCAAATTACGATTTTAACTACACTTAATCACCAAATTTGTTGTAAAGTCCGTGGGTTCAATTTCAAATTATAAAACTAACATTCACTTTCACTTTTCTAGAAACTTTTATTTACATCGAATATACAACAGCTGATTCAAATATCACAATAACAACTTTACATATAAGCTCTTCGCTCCATCAACTGAACTCGCGATCATCACTCCTACAGGTGCCGAGTCTTTTCGAAAACCATTTTTTATGTCAAAACGTTTGTTTTCGTACTGAAATGAAACAGGCTTTGGGTAAATTTCGTAACAATATCCAAAATTTATATCGTTACTAAAATGATTATTTCCCAAATTTTTGTTTTAAAATATCTAATTATTAAAATAAATAAAAATCAAACTAATAATTGGTTCAAAAACTTCAAATGTAAATGCATGATTCACTTTTCACCTTTATTTCCTCAGGTTGCTTTTAATGCTGACTGCTGCTCACCTTGTTATCAACTGCTAAAGGTTCCTGTTACCAATAGAACTCTTCTATTTTTTTACCATTTATATTTGCTGCTGGATTTACTTTATTGCCAAATTATGTTCGTTCCCAATTTAAATTTCAATATGCTATCAACTTCCCAAAACTTTTTTATCTCCACTATCTTTGCATACATTCTTTTTGTTCACATTACCATGCCCTTTAGCAAACTTTGAATTAATGAATTTTACCCTTACACTTGCAAAATTTAGATTCTCTTTACCTGCTGTCAGTTCTTGCTTTTTATAGTTTCTAATTTGACATAGAACTGCAGATTTTAAACTTTTTAAATGAGCAATTTTGAAATCTCCTTTTTTATATATAATACTCATTTTTTTTTAACTAATTTCCTATCTAAACAGATTCCTAAAATCCCTATTTCTTTTCTTTAAAATTACAATTTTTTACCTCGCGTTTTGTCGCGATTTTTGCGCACCAGCTATTTTAAGTTTAACCTGTACCAAAATTTTAATAAAATTTTCATTGTTGTCACAAAACAGATAGATTATCATCTGATTCAATGTTCTGTATTTGCTTTGTACTTTGAATATCAATGTATCAGGGGGTGGTAACTCAGTTACCTATCTGAGTTACCACCAGCTGTCGGTGAACTGTAATGGTGTTTGATCGTAGCCCTCTTAAAAAATTCTTCAAGTACTATTTTTGGCAGTTAGCCCAAGTGACAGGTGACAGACATTAGTATAAATCGTAAATCACATATTGTCATTTTTGTCTTTGTTTAGCGTTTTGTCAGAAAATTGAAGCCATTGCAAAAGCGATTGCTTTCCAATTTTTCTCTAATTTGTGGTAGAATTTTGTATCAAAACCCATTGTTGCAGTATTCATACATCGTTTTAAGGTACTTTATATAGCCAGAAGCTATAAACTAAATTGTATTTAAAACATAATGTATCAATCAGTTTTTTAGGCATTATTTTACAATCAACACAAAGTCGTAGGAAATATCGCTTCAAAGAATAAACATACATGCCAGGTATGTTTATCTTTTTTCTCATACTATTGTATTTCATTTATTGTTTAATTTCAGGTTATGAGAGAAGTGCAGGAGACAATTTTGTATACTCTGGAGGAAAACAACGAACTACTGATTATTACCCCCATATGAAACCAGTGAAAACAACCAAGCTATTATGTATGAGATACATGCTATTTTTTAGAAGCTGTTGACATTTAGGAAAATAATATGAATATTGCAAAACAAAGAAGTTGCAACTCTGATATTTCAGTAAAACTGTCTGAGCTGGATTATAGAAGTATGGCAGTAGTATGTCAATTAAAGATGATCATTTTTATTGTATTAAGATGAACCCTGCAGCTGAGTCAGAAAAGCAACTTCACAAGGATAAGCATTTTATAGTGCTTTTTGAATAATTCATAATATTTTGTTGTATTTTACAGCATGCCAAAAAAGGGTGGTAAGAAAGAAGTCTTTAATTACAAATAGCCAGAATCTTAGAATAGAACTATTGAAGTGGAAGAGATCCTGAAATTTACAAGAACCAAACATCCTTGCAGCTATTACACGAGAAAAAATTAATAAAGGTATATTACAAATATTAATGGCACAATAAATATGTATATATTTTATTTAAGTCAGATGTGAATTCAAAAATTAAAGCCAAGGGGCCAAGAATAAATTAAATCATCAAGTTCAACTTTTCAAATCAGAGTACCCATGCTGTATTTCTTAATACAATTCTATCTCAAATTCTAGGTATGTTTCGTGTACCATATCATATAGAAACTCACAATTAGTGAGAACTTTATGATTGAATTAATAATAAAAAATTCTTTATTTCAAAATTTCTGTAATTCTGAACATTACAAAAACAGAAATTAGCAACTCAAAGTAAATATGCAAATTAGTAAAAATTCACTTCCAGTCAAGTGCAAGTCAAACTTCAAATTCTTGTAAGGCTTCAATTAATATTTGTGACTGGATTTCTTGCATTTTTGCTCTTAATTTGATTATATATTTGTGTGAAAAATTGAATAATAATAATACCTTATTTTTGGACCACCCTGTATGCATGAATTTATCATAAAAAACTCAACCAAAAATAAAAATTGAAGACTTCAACAATTTGTGCATGTTATATAAATTAAATCCTTTGATATATATTTCTTTCAACTAACACACTCCTCACTCTATATATAATATTGATATTTACATTGGTTTGTTAGTTTTAACTATGAATCATTTTAATGTATAAATAAGTAATGCCATTATCAACTGTATTTGTTAATTTATCTTTTGTAAATAAATAAATTTAATTTCAATATTAGTTTCATTTATTCCGATGGTACAATGTCTTCTAAATGTTATATTTGTGGCATATTCTTGATTATTTTTATGTGTTCTTGGGAATTAACACCACAATCGAAACAAAAATTTGTATATTCAAGGAAAATTTGGTTTTTCCTTGAATATAGAGATTTTTCTTTCGATTGTGGTGTCATTTCCCAAGAACACAAAAATAATTCGATGGTACAGCCCTCTATTGGTGACATTTGGGACCAGAAACTGCAGATTCCTTCTTTTTAATATGGTCGTGATCTGTCAAATTCAACAAACGTCAAATTTAGTACTTGAAGAATTTTTTAAGATGCTTTTGATGCTAAACCTAACCTGTCATGGGACAAAATGTGACACATTTTTTAACATTGAGTTGCCCATCTATCTTTATTGTATGATCTGTGCAATGTATTTCGATCGGTAGAACCACGAAGTATAGATACAAGGAGTCCGAACGGTATAGGCTTTTCCGCAGTATTCGTGGTAAACAATATTAAACCCAGATCCTAGTTCTCTTTTCTGCCACTAGCTGCGCAAATGTTCAGGATGTACCGATGTTATTATTATTATCAAACGTAAATACGCGCTGTCGAATGTCGAAATTATTAAAATTATAAAACTAAGTATAAAATAGTAATGTAATTGTTTAAAAATAGTTTTAATAAAAAAATGGGAAGGTGTTGTGCTGTTCATGGTTGCCTCAGTGGCCGAAAGACAAGTGGAAATGTGGCTAAAGTGGGTATATTCAAAGTTCCGAAAGTGAGTAACCTAAAAATAATATCAGTAATCAGAGTTTTATTAATAAATATTGTATTTATAAATTTCCAAATAACTGTAACTTACGGTTATTACTAACAGAAAGAAAATTAACTTAAATAATAATTTAAACTTTTTTACTATGAAGAGAAATTTCCACTAATTATATCAATCGTCGCCTATGCTAGCATACAGAATTACGTCGCCACATGAAGACCATTGACCAGACGGATCACACATGCAGTTATAGGTCATATTTCATGGCATTTCATTTTTGTTGCATCATAATAGTTAGTTGTAACGCTTTTAGATTGTCGGGTTGAAAATTCAAATATATGTATTTCAAATAAAAGTATTTTGTTTAAAAACGGAGTTTAGAGTTCACGACCCATTTTTGGCGCAGTCAGTAGGATAGTTCCGAAATTCGCGAATCGATCGGGAATTTTTCGTTTTTACAATTAACGGAACTAACGAACTATCGAACTTTGTTGATCGAACTGGTGATAGCGATTGTTGACAGAGCGGCTCCTCGAACTTCAGGAAACCCAGTTCATCGAGAACCTGCTTCAGCCTTTTACCAGTCCATCGTAGAAATTTGGAACAAAAATCGTCCAAATTTGCAAGGAAGACTCTAGTGGCGTAGACGAAAATAGCTTCCCTGGACGTCGCCCTTATAGTTTGTGAAGAATCCTCAAACTCGTTTTTATTTTTATGTAAGTACAACATTAAATGTCAAGTGAAAATTTGTCAGATATTTTTAATTGTTTATCTATTAAAGACGGCCCTACAACTGACTCAAATTCTAATTTTAGCTATAATTTTCCTGAAACTTCTTAAAATAATTTAAACAGTGACGAAGAAATAGATTTAGATAGGAGTTTAGTTGAAAAAGTAATTGTAGAAATTAATCTTAGTAATAAAATAGAAATGGCCAGACCTGTTGCTAATCCTGAACCATTTAAATCTGAGTATTTAAATTGCGTACCCGAATTCGACGGAAACCCAAACGAACTTGGAAGATATTTAAGTATTTGTGAATCCATTTTATGATTGTGCAAATCCAGAAAGCTTTCATAATGTATATTTGTTGAATTCATTAATTTCAAAATTGAGAGGTAATGCTATACTAGTGATTAATATTCAAGATGTGAACAGTTGGAATAATTTAAAATTAGTATTGACACGAAATTTTGCTGATCAAAGTGATGAAAGTTGCTTAAATAGAGATCTTGTTTTAATGAAACAACTTCCTAACGAAAAACCTCAGCAATTTTATGATAGATGTCTTAATATTTTAAATTTGTTGTGTAGCTATGTAAATTGTCATGAAGTCACAGATCAAGCCAAACAGTTAAAACGTGATCTCTATCAAAATTTAGCATTAAAAACATTTTTGTCAGGATTGCGTGAACCCCTTGGTACAACAATACGTTGCATGAAACCTGATTCTTTGAGTCAAGCCTTACAATTTGTAATCGCAGAAGATAATGCCCACTTGTCTTCTAAACGTTGTTTGTGGCATATTCTTGATAACTTATATGTTTCTTTGGGGAATAACACCACAATAGAAATAAAACTACGTATATTGCAGGAATACCAAACGTTTCAAAGTCTATTCTGACTTCGTTGTCAATGGCTTTATATTTATTGATGTGATTGCAAAATGAAAATTTGATTTGACATTTAAAATTTTAAATGTCAAATCAAATTTTCATTTCACTATTTTCAAACAATTATGTCTAAACCAAAACCGCCACAGATGATTCAAGCACCATTTCATAACCAACATAATTTTTTGAATAACCCTTCTTTACCAAGAAACTATAATTTCTACCAAAACTACCGCACACAAAATTCATTTCCTTCACAGCCTGTTCAAATACAACCAAGACAAAACTTTCAGCAACAAAGCAACCAAAATATTTGCAAACCAAACTTTCCAAGACCTACTCCAATGAGCGGAATTTCTGTTCAGAACTCATCAAATCAAAAAACATCTTTGCCAACAACTTTCTACCAAAATCAAAATACCCAAAGATTTCCACAAGGTAATGGAACAAACTATCACAACAGCCGAAATCATTTGGTTTTTGAAGAAATTAATAATACTGAAACTGACGACAAATTCACAACTGAAAATAACTATCAATACTATTACGATGAAAATACTGTACAACCAAAAGAAAACTCTAGTATCGAAATCTCTGAAGTTGAAGACAATAAGTCTAAGGAAATTTCACAAGAAATTTCTCTCAATCAAATTAGTTCGAATCAATTACCATATATTATTTTTCCCGAACAAAATTTAAAACTTCTAATTGATTCTGGATCATCAAGATCTTTTCTCGATCCTGAAATTGCCTATAAATTTTTCCCAAATCTTGTTGTTACTGATCCATTTACAGTGTCTACAGTTTCTCATAAATCAACACATCAGTATAGTGCACTGATTCCCGCTTCAAAGATTTTTCAACTACCAACACCTAAGTCCTTAAAATTCTATCTCTTTAAGTGTCATGAGGTATTTGATGGTCTTATAGGCTTAGAAGATTTAATACGACTTCAGGCTATACTTGACTTCAACAAAGGATGTCTGATAACCCCATACGCAAAAATCAAACTTCTTTTTCATAAAGTAGAAAATAATATGAACACGTTTACTGTTAGCCCAAATTCTAAACATTTTAGCAATACCGAAATTTTTGTTCAGAAAAAATTTCATAAACTAAATTCTAGCTCTAACAAAATACCTAAACAAAATATAAATACTTTAAAATCGAGAAACACTCAAAAGTTTTATCACAAAAATTTTATAAACGAATTTGAAAATCAGGCTAATTCAAATTCGGCAACCAAAATAAAAGTAAACGCAAGAAGTACACAAGGAATCTTAAAACCCAGAAAAAAAGTAGAAACCGAAAAAGTAGAAAACATCAAAAACTTGTCAAATTTTCTGATAACAAATCAACAGAAGACAATAACATTTTTATGCTTATACAAACTGGTAACAACAACTCTGAACATACTCGGCAAAATTCTAGAAATAACGAAGACAATTCTGAAAAAACTACTGCTCACTCTAAAACAAATGCAAACCCCACTGTTGGTATCCCCATTGTTAATTACGCTGTAAATTATGGACAAAATCAAATAGTTATTCATTCTGTCTTACACCCTCCAGTATATCCAAAAACAACTATAC
Organism: Octodonta nipae; assembly: GCA_034190945.1. NCBI lineage: Eukaryota > Metazoa > Arthropoda > Insecta > Coleoptera > Chrysomelidae > Octodonta > Octodonta nipae. Next base: position 55,304,381 of record CM067217.1, read on the forward strand.
TTTTCGAACAAAAGCGGCGAATTAATGTTCAGATTTCCAGAAATAATTTTGAAAAGGACATAATTAATTTCGTTACAAATTTTGTTTCACCAAACATTCAGTACCATCTCTTTTTCGAAAATCCCAATGATTATGAACCTTTTACATTAGTTCTCCAAAGAAACTTCCCAATGTCCAAATTGAAATTGAAAAACTGTAACAAAAAACTTCTTGATATCACGAACAAACATGACATTAAAAATATTATTGAAACTTATCACGAAGGTAAATCAAACCATCGTTGTATCGATGAAACTTTACAAAGAATTAAAGAAAAATATTATTGGCTAAATCTTAAAAATTCTATTGAAACTTATATAAATGACTGGGAGATTTGTCAACAGTCGAAATACGAAAGACACCCTGTAAACATGAAAATGAATGTCTCCTACAGCAATAAAACCATTCGAAATAATACATCTAGATACATTCTCTTTCGAAAATACAAAATTCTCACCATTAACGATCACAAAGAGCGATCGAAGCTACTTTACTCAAAAATAAATTCTGACTTGATTACTAACAAAGAACGAACAATTCAAAAACTTAATCGAACCCGCGATGACCCCGAACTGTTTAAACCACAACAAAAAAGGTATTTATCAAAAAACATATTAAACAGAAGAACGCTAGCAAATTTAATAAATCTACAACCCTCCAGACAGTTCACCCTGAACATAAACAATTTCCACAGAAATTTTAAATAAAGTCCATATGAACAATATAAAACGTCCTTTAAAAAGGACATACTCTTTCTGATATAGGTTTTATTTTTATTTCAGATTCCCCGCAATATTGGGAACACAAGACAAGATTACAATTAGGAATTTAGAAAATAATCCCGGTATTATTCCTTTAAAATTAGGAACAGCAGAAGTTCAAAAATACATGCATTCCCTTATCCATTATTATGACCTAAATCCACTTATTACTGAAGTAAACAAACTAAAACGACAATCCGAAAATCTTAAACTTTACATCAACAAAAATTCTGACTACTTTAATGACTCATTAAATTATTTGAAAATCCTCATTTTAACAGAAGAAAAAGTAGAGAATAAAATATCAGAAATTTTACCACACCCCAATCGTATCAAAAGAGGACTTATAAATGCTTTAGGTTCCATTTTCAAAGCAATTAGTGGCAACTTGGATTCCACCGATGGCGAAAGATATGACAAATTAATTGAAGAACTTCAAAACAATCAAGACAACCTTGCACAAACTATCCAAAAACAAAGTTCACTTTCGATTTCACTTATTGACAAATTTAATAACACTGTTCGACAAATATTGCATAATGAAAAGCTTCTCGAATCAAAAATGGATAAAATTTCAAAAATTGTGACAGGCTCAACTTATAGAGAAAATTCTATGTTCATTAAAGACGTTATGAACCAAATTATTAATCTATACGAGGTCATTAACTCTATTCTACAAGATGTTGAAAATTCAATAACTTTTGCAAAACTTGGAGTCATGCACCCTAGTATAATGACAACTACACATCTTTTTCACGAATTAAAATTTTTGGAAAAATATTTGAAAAAGGAACAATTTCCTATTGAGATCGGTTTAGACAATATTTTGTTATACGAGGAAATCACAATGGTTCACGGTTATATAAATAAAAACAAAGTGACCTATATTTTGCAAGTCCCAATAACGCACACTTTTGAATTTAAATATTATCATTTATTTTCAATCCCAATTAGAACGGAGAACCAGTTTAGAGCCGTAATACCAACAAAGAAATATTTGACAAAAACACAGTTGTACTATGCATATATGAACGAGCCTTGTAAGTTTGTTTCTTCACAATTCTATTTGTGCGGCCAATTGGACCTTCAAGAAATGAAGAAAGAAAACACCTGCGAAATCCAGCTACTAGAAATGAAAAATGCCTCTATTTGCCAACCAATATCAATCAGTATCCCAAAACCAATGTTCAAACGCCTAGACCAATCAAACCAATGGATTGGCCTAATACCAGCGATAGAAAAAATTAAGCTCCATTGTCAGCAACAAGAAGAAGTCCAAAATATTATTGGAACATATTTAATCGACATCCCAACCGGCTGTCAAGTGTTCACCGATAACGAAGTTTTCAGCAATAACAAACCGATAAGATTTAATCAGCCAATATTGTTTCCTGAATTAGAAGCCACAAGTGAAACAGTCTCCTTCACAAACCCAACCATTCACTTAGAATAAATCGATTTGGATGAACTCCGAGACATACGAACACAAGTGTTGAATAATCAACCCCATTTGTTGCATAACTGGATATCACACACCCCCAGTATGTGGACGATCATAGTCTATGGTTTACTGGTGATAATATCAATGTATTTCGTTTACACAAAAATTCTCCAAAGATGTCAGAAAAGTAACCGTCATACCCAGCAAGGTATCGAGCTATCCGAAGTTCGCCTCCCTCACTAACTCGGGACTCGAATTTTCGGGGGGAGGAATTATATCAACCGTCGCCTATGCTAGCATACAGAATTACGTCGCCACATGAAGACCATTGACCAGACGGATCACACATGCAGTTATAGGTCATATTTCATGGCATTTCATTTTTGTTGCATCATAATAGTTAGTTAGTTGTAACGCTTTTAGATTGTCGGGTTGAAAATTCAAATATATGTTTTTCAAATAAAAGTATTTTGTTTAAAAACGGAGTTTAGAGTTCACGACCCATTTTTCACTAGTGTATTTGTCAAATCTAAATTGTTTGGTATTTAAATGTTAAACGTCTTTTATTTATAACTAATACGATTAATAAATAATATATTTGATTCTAATCAATTAATTACTTTCCTATTATCAAGCATTGTAATACTGAAATAAATAGGTATTTAACCATTTTTTAATTTATATTTACTACTTAATTTGCAGAAACTATGTTTAAATTCTTTACTTCACTTACTGTTTGTTTAATAGTTTAACACGTAGAGACAAAAGATGAACTATAATTTTAATTCTTTAAGACCTGTTGATAACATTAATTTATTTTTTTAATAAAATTGTTTGCTGTCAGCTGTCAGTATCAACAAGATTACCCGCGTAAGGATTTAAACGAGTACCTCCTCAAAAGTGGCGCGCTCTACCGGCAAAACATTCTGTCCCCTAAAATGCTACCATTTATTTAACATTACGTTCGGACTCCTTGTATCTATACTTCGTGGGTAGAACTATCAGAATCTTGCTCCAAAGTTTTATCATGACATCTAATATTGAATTGGTTATTTTGTGTGGAAATAATCTGTTTTTAAAGTTTATTTACCCCAAAATACTTTATTAAGTGTCTAAAATTTTTAATTATTACCCCTATTGTGTCTGAAATATGAAGTTATTAAAATTTGGACGATAACATTCGGCACCTGTCAGATGATTCGATTTCAAGGTAAAATTTTATATTTTCTTTTCAGTAAATGTTTTCATTGTGATATATCAAACCTACAGATTATTTTATAGGTTCATCTCAAATCCTAGTTGTTTTTTATAAGAATTTTTTTTAAACTGTCATATTTTAAATTTTTAAAAATTATATTTACTGTGCGGTTTAGTTGTATAAATCATTTTCAATGTACCAGTTTACGGTCTAGTTTTATAATTTAATCATTTCTATTCCTGTAGTGATCTCTAATTTGCATTTGGTTTATCATAGTTCCTTCACATTAGTTAAATCACTCGTACAAAATTTCTATTGGCTGCAATATTGGTTTATGTGTTACAATGCATTATTTACTATCTGTTAATATACTATTTCATTTATCTAAACATAATTATCGATTTGATTTTTATTATTTTTAGTTCATGTTTATTTCCAGTTCAATTTCTCAAAAACATTTTTGGCCAATATCTGCATTTTTAAAATGTCAGAAATTGACCAAAATGATTTTCTGAAATATACATTTCACCTTGACAACTGTCACCCTAATTTTTTAATAATGTCAGTCTGACACAACACTAATAAATTATTAAATTTTTTGTAGGTTCTGTGTATTCTTTTAATGTCCATTTCATTTTAATATACAGAGCCCTTTTTTATTTTTTTCAGATTGCTGATATGGAAATCAAACTTAACAAAACATTTTAAATTACGAACTGTATTATATCACTATGTACAAATTGTATAATAAATTATTTTATATAAATTGTCTCTGTTCTATTATTAATTTTAAATTTTAATTTTAAGTTTGCAATTCAGTTTTATTTACCTCACTCTATTCTTGTCTTGATTTTCCAATCTTGTATTTTCTTTTCTAAAAATAATATCTATAAATGCAAATAATGTTCTAAACTCTTTTATCTCTTCCTGAATCTATTTCTTTCAATCTGTAACTGTTCAACCATCTTCAGTATCCATCACATATGGGCTTTCATAAGGTAACATCCACTTTGCACATTGTTGATGCCTCCAGTTTGTCTGTCAAAGATTTCTGACTACTACCAGATCTCCCTTTTTGAATTTGGTCTTCTTTTTATTAGTCATCCTCTTGACATACTTCCTAGCTGTTTTCTCCATGTTCTTGTTAATCTTTTCCAGAATTTTATGATGTTCCACTGGCTCAACAAAAATCCATGGTCTCTGTGGATGTCTTCCTTTCATAACAACTTCTGGTGTCTCTTCAATGACGTTGATATGTGTGTTGTTTATGACCCATTCAATTTGTTTTAATTTTTCCTTCCACTTTGTGTGTTGTACACAATATATTCTGAGATATTTAATCACTTCAGGTATGTACCTTTCTGCTGGATTTGCATTTGGATGTCTAATAGCAATATAATTTGGTTGTATCTGATTATTTTTTTAAAAATTTTGAAATCTAGAATTGTGAAAATAAGTTTCCTTGTCCAAAATGATTGATAGTGGTCTTCCTATTTCTTCAAAATATTGCTTTAATGCTTTCTTTATTTGTGTTATATTGATTCTTTTACTAGGGAATAATCTTACAAATTTGGAAAATACATCTACTTCTACAAAAATATATTTATATACATCTTCTCGTTCTATCAAATTACTCACATAATCTAATGCCACTACTTGTAGAATTTCTTTTGCTCTTATTGACCTTGGTATATTTGCATTCTGAAACTTTTTAGCTTTAACTTTTTGATACATATCACAGGTTCTGGTTACATTCTGGCACAATTTCAAGTCATTTCTAGCGTAATAACTTTCCCTAAACATCTTCTATAGCTTCCTTACAAAACATGCAATTTTATTAACACATTCTTGATACTGCATACAGTTCTACTCCATCTATATTTTTATAATAAATACCATCTTTTTCCAACTTTTCATAATCATTTCTTTCTCATTTTCAAATTGAATGTTCTCACTTCCATCTCTGACAACTCTCCTTCCTTTACTCACCTTTTTAATACATTCTTCTTTTCTATTACCATCTACTCTGCTTAGAGCATCTACAACTATATTTTTCTTCCACGGTATATGTTTGATATTGAGATCATACTCTTACATTACTAACGGCCATCTGTGAATCCTACTGTATCCATACTTGTTATTCAATATATACGTTAAAGCTGAGTTATCTGTTTCAATTTCAAATTTGTTTCCTAATATTATGAATCTTAACTTCTTGACACAAAATATTAAGCTACGCAATTCTAACTCCGATATTGAATATATCTTTCATGTTTCTTCGTTACCCTTGATAAAAAATATATTGGATATTCATTTCCCTCATATCTTTCAATTAACACTCTAGCTATTCTGCTCTTCGATGCATCCGTTTGTAAAATAAACTTTTCTTCATACTTTGGTTGGAATATTTTTAAACCTTTTATCAAAGAAAACTTTAAATTTTTAAACTCTTCTTCATGTTCATCAGGCCAAATCCATTTTATATTTTTCTTCAATAATTGCATTAATTTTAATTATATCTGGGACAAATCAGGAATTAGTCTTTTGTAATTTCCTATGACTCGTAATAATCCTTGTTTTAAATTCTTCTGTCCAGGATTCTTCTGCATTGCTTTTATTCTGTTTTCGTCCATTCAATTCCTTGTCTTGTAATTTTGAAACCCAAGTAAACATTTTTTTCTTGAAAGAATTGGCATTTTTTTTATGTTTATTTTTAAACCTGCCCTATCAATTTCCTGTAATACTTTTTCTATATGTTCCAAAGGTTTTGTCCGTTTTTCGAAAATATTATAATATCGTCTACATAATGTAATATTCAAACTCCTCTACTGGTATTTGCTTGGGATCAATGAAGAAATTCAGGCAAATTAATTTTCAAGGGAAAAAACGTCCAAATGTCCGAAGTTGCATGGTCTCCCGAAAATCCACCAGCAAGATGCCCCACTTCGACTAATAGTCAGCGCAATAGGTTCTCCGACACATCTTCTAGCAAAATTCCTGGCTAAAGTACTCCAACCCTTAGTAGATCAGATACCATCTTTCGTCAGGAACTCACAACATCTCCTGGACATAATACCAAGTATGAATATACACAAGGGCGATATATTAGTGAATTTCAATCCCGTCTCCCTACTTACAAAGGTATCTGTGATTGAGGCCCTCTACTAGATTAAAGAAAAGTATTACCCTCCGGAACATATCATCAATCTAGGTAACCACTGTTTATCAGCGCCAATGGGGTCCCGTTTGTCCCCAGTCCTGGCAAATCTTTTTATGGAAAAGATCGAAAAACAGGCTCTTCAGACCACGGAATACCCACCTAAGCTATGGCTGCATTACGTCGATGACACATTTATTTTATGACCACATGGTAGAGATCAACTTCACAAATTTTTGGATCACCTTAACCACATACACCTGAAAATCACATTTACCATGGAAACAGACCAAAACAACGAACTGTCATTTCTCGACTTATTAATAAAAAAGAAATCAGACGGAAACATCGGGCACACGGTATACAGGAAAACCACGCACACAAGCAGTTACCTCAACGCAAACTGACACCATCACCCCGCTCAGTTAGGCCGAGATGAACTTTTGAAGAAGGCATTAACATCAAATGGCTATAACCGTCACATAATACAGAGAGAACTTACACAGGAACCCAATCCCAAGAAAAAAGATGAATAGGTTTCGAAAGCTTTTCTTTCTTTTGTCCGGGGTACAACGGACAAAATTGGAAAAGTCGTGGCTAAACATAATATAAAAACAGTTTTCACTATCTTGCACCTGGTGAAGGATGCTAGGATTGGGCTGGAACATAGTGCCGCTATCAGTCTTCTGCATGATGTTTCCCAATCCAGATTCCAACAGAAGGTCTTATTCTCGGAGGCCTGTCGATGTAATGTTTCGGCACCTTTGGCAAATCCCTCAACTAATCGTTTGTAGTAGAAATATGTTCCCAAAAACGTTCGTAGTTAATGCTTGTCCCTAGCGACATGCCAATCACGCATGGCTGCTACCTTGTCTTCGTTGGTACGAATTCCTGACTCAGATAAGATATAGCCCAAAAACTCTACTTCTTTTTGGAACATAGAACACTTCTTCGGGTTGAGTCTTAGGGTTTCATTGTTAATTGTGGAGAATAACGCGCAGAGGTTCTTCTGATGGTCGTCGAATGTGTAACCCATGACCGGACTGTCGTCGAGGTATACTTAGCATGTCCTTCATGTTAACTCGCTTAATACATATTTCATCAAAATTTCAAATATAGCAGGAGCCTTAAATAAACCAAATGGCTTGGCAGTAAACTGAAACAGCCCTTTACTGGTGGAGAACGCTGTCTTTTCTTTTTTTTTTCATGCATGTAGTCCAGCCTGCCTGTGGAGAACCAACGGGACCTTGCTAGTGTAGTCAGGATGTCATCAATCCGGGGGAGTGGATAGCTGTAACATCGTTCAACTTACTGTAATCCACGCATAATCAGTTGTACCCATCCTTCTTTCTTTCTCAAACAACGTGCTGATGGAGGGGCCAAAAACTTCATTTTGTAACATGGACTCGATATTTTTCTCGACTGAGTGTTGTTGCCCCAATTGTAGTCGCCAACCTATTTTTCCATAGGTTGAGCTTTCCGGGTATTTATTCTGTGCTGGAAGTTTGTACAACCGGTATTTCGATCTTGATTATCAAAAATTTGCGAGCGCGATGAATTGCTGGGATTTTTGCTATGTAAGCTGTATGTAATAATCAGCAACCTGTTTACTAGACCCTGTCTCCTTCACCGATGTCTGGTACGCTTCTTCGCAATTTATGATGATATCTACTGGCTCGAAACACGCTATTTCTTGACCATTGGCAATTCTAATGTCGATGTTGGACAGATTCAGTACTCTAATTGGTTACAGTTAAGAACGGACCTCATCCAACAAAGTAGCCCTGAGCTGAATGTACGAGCTCAACCATTCCATCCCAGCTGTCAGGATTACTTGCTAGCTGCCCATGAATAATTTGTTCGGTTCGACCAGTCCTTTTATAGTAATCGCAAAGCTGTTGACGCAGCGTTTCAAAACAAAATCCGAATTTAGGAATCCAAGAACATTATATCTCGTGTTGAACATAAACTCATGTTGGCTAATTAGACCCATACCCAGTGGAGCGTTCCCGCAATGTGTTTAGTGGATTGTTTAAATTTGATTGAATTACTTCAATGATTTTTAAACTTCTGCACCTTTTCCAAAACCTTCCGTCGCGCTAATGCTAATTTTAAGTGTTTTTTGCGTGTAAAATATAGACAGTATTCGTGATTCGTGTATTGACTTCCAAGCTATTTGGACGCTTTTTTGATTCCGCCTTAAGACGGCCGGTTTTTGTTGTTATTGTGTTACGATTTCGCGAGTTATAGTTCCGGTCGTAACAACCGCTAACCGCTTTCATTTTGATTGATTATTGATTGTTCCGCTAAAGGTCCTTCGTCAATTACATACTTGCATTGAACCAGCATTGAACTAAAACCGCAACACCTAATTCATACATTTTTTTGGAGATTATATGTAATGTGCCATCGAAGACATTACACCCAGTATAAAATTGTCCGCAATCTCCTCTACCAGGACACTATGCCAGATGCTGTTGTTCCTTATCTGTAGCACGACATCTGCCTCGCCGTGTACTGACATGGACTCGCCGGTGACTGTTCTTAGCTGGATGTTAACTGACCGGATTTTTGATCACCGCAAACCCTGGAACGGACAATGGACACAGCGGCGCCGGTGTCAAAGGTGATGGTGATTCAGCGGTCATTTATGGTGCCCTTGTTAACTAGGCTGCTGCTATTTCGCGAAAATCCTCGGATTGATACTATACTGCGGCTGGTGGAGGTTTTACCAACATTCGCCTCTTACGCTGACTTGCTGACTGTTCCAGGACATGAGCTTGTTTTGTTGGTCATCCCTGGTGGGTGGTCGTTCAAATTGTCGTTCTGTACAGCCACTTTGAAAGTGTCCGGTCCGCCCACAATGGTAACTCGCTGTTCTAGTGTCAGTTCTTTGTGACCGTTCCAACAGTTTGTTTATTCCGGTCAACACTGGCTGAAGAGATGGTTTTGGTTCTTCCTGGCTAAAAGAGACTGCTCGTACCCTCGGCATGGATTGATAAAAATAATTAATTTTTTACTTACAGAAAAATAAATTCCAACAATTCCAGCAATTTCAACTTGTCGCATCGTTCAGTTGGTTTGTTTTCGCCTGCAGTTGCAGTTTTTAATTGCGTCATTGACGTATAACACCGCAAGTACAGCGTAAATCGCGTTTACCTGGGCCACAGCCTTAGACAGGTTAGGTTATGTCAGCACATTTAACATGTTCGTGAAGTATTTGCATTTCATAAGAATGGAACTTATTCAATTTCAAAACCTACTTTATGGAATCGCTTGATGTACCTGCTGCTAGCTGCCTAACGAGTCGACCAGGTTTGATTGATTCAAAATTGGCCCAGAACTATTACCTTTGCTGCTTCGTTAAGTAATGGTGGTTGATTTAATTTTATGTTCTCAACAGATCTAGTTTCTAGAGTTGCTGAATGTAAACGGGGCTCACGGTTTTGTTCAAGATTATTTCCACATGCTTTATTTTTATCAAATTGTTGTTTTCAGGTAACAGTACCAAGCAAAATTGCAAAAAGCAAAACAATTGTAAACTCTAAAAAAAATTAAAAGAAGTAAAACGAAAAAAAAAACTGTTAAGACATTCAGTTTATTTACTTTCCAGTAAAGACTATGAAAACAGTTGTCGAAATGCAAAAACATTTTTATAATGTATAAGAACATTAGGATCGTTGTTAGGAGAGTAACAGGAATAATTTTAGGGCGTTGGGTTCATTATATGATAATGAGATAATTAACCGAGGAATACTTGATGACTTCCGGCTAAGGGCGGGGCAGCCGCATGTGTGTGAGAGTTAGGATAGGAATAATAAAAAATTAAGAATCATTAAAAAATGTGTTAGCATTTTCAGTACACAAAGATGCTATAAAGTGATTTTGACACTCAGGAAGTGATTTTTAGACGCTCAAAAAGTGATATAGCCGGGATCGAAGGCTGCACCGTCCTGTAAACATGTTTTGTATATAAAACATTTAATTATATGTAGCACTGGTATCTGGCTAATAAGATCGGAAAGACGAAACGCATATCTGCCTCATAAGAGGCAAACTTACTGAAGACGGGGCGGATTACTTAGTGCGTCATTTTATTTCTTCCTTATTATTATGAAACATTTCACATGTATGATGTAGCCATTGTAATTTTTTATCCCTAATTAACCTCAGTCAATATAAGGGTACTTAAGTGGCTTAGTACCTTTAGAAGATGCCAGATGAACGAATGTACACCGGAATAAGCCGTCAAACACATATCATCGATGAAACAGTTCTCATTTTGCTATGCTGAAGAATTCCTACTAGTTTTTTGAAAAATGTAATTTTGTTGAATATTTCAAATACTACTGAGTCTAGATACATTTTGAATTTAAATGATTTGTTATTTTTCCGCTATTTCTTACGTTGCCTTAATTTTTTTTATACGAAGCTAGATTTTATATTCAAAATTGTGCTAGAAAATTTTATTGCTTACACAACCATATTTTACTATATTGTTTTAAAATTCATTTTACATCGTTAAAAATATATCGTTCTGATAAAAAACCTAAGCAGTTTGGTTTAGAAGCAGGGTGTAGTACACCAGCCGATAGTAACAGTCATTGTGTTTTGTCAATAAGTTGTTTATTTTGATAAAAATAAAGACGTTTTAAGTTAGTGTGAATATTTGTGAAAATGAGCCCACAGAATATATAACAATTTGTCTTTTGGAAGTGGGATTAAGTGTATTTAACATGTCACATTGATTTATGGCTAAAACCAGAAGTATGACAGAAATGCACAAACTAGCAAAAACAGGAGGTTACTTTATAAGGAAAAATAACTCAGATCCTGGAAAAACGTGACAATAAGAAGAAACCATATCTAGAAGAAATCCAACAAAAATTAGTGAAATGTTTTGATGACCTGCATAGACCCAATATATTTGTCGATTTCTCCAAAGCGCCTTAACGATTTCTAATGTTTTTAAATTACATTGTATTTAGGAAGATCCTGTGGTGGTCCCATATATTTTATATGACTTGTAACATATATGGGGTAAAATATTCGAAAAAGGCAATAACTCGAAAATACCATCGAAGTATTTGACATCTCCTTAGATATTTTTTTATTCCAACTTAATAGTACAAGAACTATATACCGTAAGCATAGAGATATAATATTTCGGCACAGTAATCTATTGACAACTTAGGTCACTTTGTTTCTATACCTCTTAACTATTGACGGGACTTTTATTGCCACCGGCTCCCAGCCTAATTGAAAATTGAATGATAAGTCATAACAAAGCTCTAAACAGGTTAATAGACCGGGGTCTATTAAGGTTATACATATAAAATACAGAAAATGAATTAAACTTCCAGAGTTCAATATAGCACTAAAGAGGTGAAAACAAAATATTTAGAAAAATTAACAGATTTCAAAAATGCATTAAAAAGTTAAAAGAAAGACATTTCTTTAAAAATATGAACCGACTTCAAAATATAATTAAAAAGTCGAAAGTAATTAGTAAATAGCACGTTTACTGTTATTAGGTACATAAAGAAAAGACTGCAAGTAATAAAAGGTGCACATTCTATACAAAGTAATTACCTACCTATCTAGTATACTTTCGAAGTCGATGCCAATCAAATTTGATGAAATGGTACATGTGTAAGCAATACAGTGTTTAATAGTTGGAGAGCTAATGACCCACTTTTCATGAAGTGTTTGATCCACGTAAATATTTTACTACAGGTATAGATAGGATACATCATTTGGTAATCCGTAGTCTGCCTTACCTACGTGGGGCCTGTAAGTACTGCGTATGCAAGAAACGTGTACAGGGTATAACACGATAAGCTAGGTCGATATGTATATGAAAAACTACTGGAAGGATTAATCTGAAAATTGATGTACGGGGTTTTTTCGAGGAGCTGATTTCAGTTAAGATATTTGTTGATTTTAACAAAAAATCTTACTGATAATGCAGATATCTCTAATTAGCGCAAAGATTGCAAAAACCGTTTAATGCAGGTATGGGGTTGTAAGCATAATCTACCACTATTTTAGCAAAGAATCCAGTGGCGTTGAGTAAAAAGGGGTTGAAACTTTAAAAAATGAGTTACACGATTTTCGAGATAACCGAATTCGGTGCCAATTTCTGCCCATTTAGTATATATTTTTCAACAGTTCCATCAATTTACGCAGCTTCAAGTTTTATTGAGAAAAGCTTATGCAATTTTTGACCTGGCCCTATTTGTTTTCATAAAATATATTATTGTAAAAATTTTCAAAAAATTTAAATAGCTTTCACCTGTAGCTCTTCAGGCATATAACATTTCCAATAACATTGTAGATTTTAAAAATGCTATAAAAAACAGGGTATTCTATTTTAGAAACAAGGTTAGATTCCAATTCCGGTATAACCGGACGTCGTAGACAACTGAAAATAGTTTATCTGAAACCAGCTTCTGAAAAAACCTCCGTATACCCATTTTCAGATAGATACTCCCAGTAGCTTCCCATAATTATATCTTTATACATACATACCTTTCTTGCATGCGCAGTAGCTACTATCTTATCTATACCTCTATGTAAAATATTTACGTGAATCGAACACTTCATGAGAAATGGGCCACTAGCTCTTAGTCTAAATATCTCTTGGCAGGGGTAATAAGTATCTCATCATTGAAAAAGAAAACTATTGCAAAATGAGTTAATATTGGATTAAGTTAATAAAATTCATATTGTTGGTAACTTGCGTATTGCGAGTGATATAGCACTAATGTTCACAAAACTCTAATATCTATTTCTTCAATCAAACTACATTGGAATGTAGATCTTATTATGCAACTTTATATTGTGCTGTATAATTATCGACTTATCTCGTTTAATATTATAAAGGCATGTGTGATTAATTGTTTTTGCTTTATCAGATCATCTGTTTCAATTTCTTTACTTTTGCAATTGAATTCTTTGACATCAATCTGCATGTATTTATTGGAAAATTAACATAACTTTCTGAGCGCTGATTTAGTAATTAAACATTATATCCTCAAAGTCAATTAAATTCAACAATAAATATTTTGATGGTTATTCTAGGTTTTCACTCCTCACAGTGGTTTATAAAAAATACAGACAAGTTATCGAAGTGTGTAGCAACTAAACGCAGTTTGTGAAAACTGCCCTGAACACTGGATATTCCAGGCAATGAAGGCAAAATTAAGCTTTTACTTCTAGATTCTTTCAACCTTCATTGATTTTTCTGAAAATTTTGGCGCAGGTTTGTTTTACTGTCACCATCAAAAATAGCATTTTGCGGAATAGCGCTTTTTGCGTTTTAGTGGTGAAACTTAAATAAGATAATTTAAGCATTTTATCAATGGAATTTTATCTAGTTAAGTAGAATAAATATCCTTTTACATTCTAAAGCACGATTTATGATTTTCGTAAAGTTTTCACCCCTTAAAGTCGTAAAACAGGAAAAATTGTCTTTTTTGCCATGCGAAATCGCAAATTAACGAAACAAAGAATTGTTAGTGTTTATTTTATATAATTTATTTATGTTGTAAATTTTCAACCCTCTAAAACTAACACTTTTCCTATAATTCAAGAAAAAAATATTATTTTGCAGATTCAACTGTTTCAATTTTGGATTTCCAATGAAAGATAAATGAAAATGGGTTATTCTATATATTTATATTTCTTAGTTAATTAATTTATTGGCTAATTTCAGCCACTAAAAACCACTTCCAAATTCAGAACAAATTTTAAAAAAATAGCAGCTTTATTAGCTTCAATTTTCCAGAATCATTTTCTCTGCTCATGTATATTATATTTTATTTATTTATTTCTAATTTTCAACCCTCAAAATTACCCTTTTATATATAAATTGGTGAAAAATCATTTTTTAACGCATATTGAACATGTAGCATTGTAAAATATTTTTAAATGAGTGTGTGCGAGTGCTTGTATGCCAGTAAGTGGGCCAAAAGTTTTACCTACGACATTCAAATAATTCACTTGCGTCCTGTAGTCAACAACCTGTCGCTGTAAAAACTCACTTCTGTAAAATTAGCTTGATCACCCCCAACACATTTTCAGTTTCCGTCTGGCACGAACTCTTACGTAAAATGCAATATTCACAAGCATTTTTAAATATTTTTACAGCTATTTTTTAAAGTACATGGATACGAAATTTTAAAATGATTTACGAGTATTATAGTTAATATGGTACCATCCTCAAAATATCCCCCTAAATTGTTTAAATTACAATTCTGCAAAAACTACTTTTTGGAGAAAAATCCACCTTTTTATTGTTTAAATAATTTACTTCTTTGAATTTGCTGTTAAAATCAGGTCAGTTATTGTCTATCAACGACCTCTAATTTAATCACAGCGGTTTGCTGTTGAATTTTATTTCAGTATAAAATCTCTATTTACTGGTGTAGATCTAGATTGGCAATTCTTGTGCTAACGAATAATGCTATACACAAAATGGATTGAGACCACACAAAGAATAACAAACTAAAAAAGGCAAATCAAAAAAATGTCTGCATGTTGTTAAATAGAAATAACGTTAGCATGGCAATAGATCCTGAGCATCAATAAAACATTTAAAAATATATATATAACCGACTTCCACCTATAACTAAAAAGCTAAAAATAATTATAACAAAATACAACTCTTGTAAATAAATAACACATTCAATGTTGGTAGGTACCTACCCATGAACTAAAAAATGTAAACATTAAAAGGTGCTCATTCTGTACAAATTAATTACCTCCCAATCTAGTATATTTTTGAAGTTGGTGCCAAGCAACAAACAAGCTTGATGAAGTACTACATAAGTAGGCAATGCGTGATTTTCGATTTTACTTGGCCCCGACTTCAAAAATATACTAGATTGGTAGGTAAATAATTTGTACAGAATGAGCACCTATTAATGCTTACATTTTTTACTTCCTGGGTAGGTACCTAACAACATTGAATGTGTTATTTATTTACTAGAGTTGTATATTGTTATAATTATTTTTAGCATTTTAGTTATAGGTGGAAGTCGGTTATATATTTTTTAAATGTTTTATTTTTAGAAATGTTTTATTTTCAACTTTTTAGTTTTCTTGAACTCCGGTAGTTTTCAGTCTTTATTTTTTATTTTGTATGTATAACCTTAATAGACAGAACCAGGTAACATCGAAAGCCTCAACATTACACAATGATACTTTCTCATTTAAATTGACAGGTAAATCTTTACGAACAAAATGTACTAGTAGGCGTTAACTTAATAAGCCCAAAATATATGTATGCCTTATGGACTACGCCATGTAACCTTTTTTTCAACTTTTTTTAGCAACTCTGTATAACTATAGATAATTCCACTCCGCCCTATGTACCAACCATCCTGTACATACGACTGCCAAAGGACAGGCATAAATTTGTTAGCTGCCTTCTGTAAACTATAGGACAGAGTAGAATCCATCCCATATTTACGGAGTCAAATCCGTCCTATATTTCAAGCATAGTATATAACTCCTTGTGGGCTACCCCATAAATTTGCATTTAATTAGGTATTTATCTGGTATACAAACAAAACGAACTTGGTACTCATTGATTTAAGGAGCCGAAAATACTATGCTTTACTACCTATAAATTTAAAATAATATTTAAAAGTAGTTCATATTTTTTACTTTTATCTATTAATTGTTTTGCCTTCATTCTTAGTTTCTTTAATTATTGTGAATATCAGTAACTAATTTTTGTTCACCCATTATTATTCTATAGGCGAGGGTGGAAGGAGTAAACCACAAAAGATACCAGACGGAACACATGTAGCTGTGTAAAAGAGTTTGCCAGAAGATGGCTAAATTCACATAAATTACAATTAGACAATAGTGAAATCCGCAAACCAAAATCGAAATTGCCACAAAAATGTCCAAAATTTCTCTCACAAAGAAAGAATATAATACTTGTTTCATATATATAATATATTCACTCATTTTAGCAATTATTGACAGACTGAAGAGAAGCAACTCAAATTTTCAGTATCTTTCAAGTTTATATACAATGTCGGTAAATATATTAATTAGTTATAATTATTAGACTAGTGTTATTAAAAGTTGAAAACTGCAACTTTTAAATTGGAAACAGCCAGGTCTTTGTTATTAGTTAGTTAGTATAATGAATTACTATTACAGTGTAATGAAACGTGAAAAAATAACTGCGGCTGTTGAAAAATCTCTTTTTTTCCTTTTTCATGTGAGTTATGGTTTCCCAAGTACATTTTACGCTTGTCATGTAGGGCTAATAAGTACGTTTATTTTAAATGTGGTACTGACTAGTGTTTTTAATGTATCCAAAATCCACGTTTCTAATCTGCGCAGTGAATTGTACTAGTTCACTTATTCCAAACAAGTTTCATGTCAGAAAACGTTTCAACTAGTGACCAAAGTACAAATCAGTTTCAAAATAAAATGATATAAAACTATATAGATAGTGATTGCCGAAAATTTATAGGATTGTATTTACGGTAATATTGCATAGCAAATTTATAACAAGTGTTATGGATTTACCAGCTGTTATTCATTGACTGCATTTTCAATAGATATTTATGTGTAAACGTGTACTTAATGAAGTATAGGACGTAAAATTAAAAAGATATACTTGAAATGGGCACTCGCCTTATATTCATTGCACTTATTGCACCACAAGCTTTTGTCATCGTATCGAGATGAAACTATATATACCAATTTTTAAGTATATTCAGAAAATTTTTGACATAAAACCAATGTCTATATTTTATTTTCAAACATAGTATCGCGGAAACTCAAACAGAAGTACATTTTTCGGTAAAAGAATATTAATCGGTAAATTTAATTAATTACTTTATATAAAGTGTGTAACGTAATGAAGGGCACTATAGTACGAGCTGCATGTGATCACCCTGTATACCAATGCCTTGTATAACTTCTGCATATACATATACTGCGAGAAATGCTAGACTCCATATAAGTACAACTGCTATACGTATACACTATATCTTAACATTGTAACCTGTTTACAGTGATCCTCTATTCGTACACACCCTATACACCGCGTATATCTCTGCATATACTGCAGTATATATACGTACATCACACAGTGTATTCACTATGGCATATACTACACCTTTTATATATATATATATATATATATATATATATATATATATATATTATATCTTCACAAACACAAATGCTTTTTTTAAAAAAAATATTTTTATTTAAAACACAAATTAAATATTTTACTTGAAAGTTACGTTATAAAATATAAATGAAATAAATGAAAGCGATACACTTAATGACGCTCACAGCCATCGCATGTGCATTTATAAGCTACGTGTTGCATTGTCAGCATCAGCAGTTTTACACGTGCGATGGGCATTTGCGTATTTCTTGGGAATTGCTATATCGTGTAATATGACACCATGTGAACGACTCATTTGACCGGTTACACGGTGTTGTCATATTATTATTCTAAGTATTGTTTAGGACGTATATAACAACTCCCCTCACAAAAAAAGTTGCTGTTTTACAGGAACTTTTCTGAAAATAGAATTTGTAAAATAATAAAATATAAAGGTTGTATACATATGAAATTTGCAGAAAGGAAAAGTGAATAAAATAGCGTAAATTATATAAATGTATAAAATAAAAATATAATTATCATTAATAATAAAACCTAAAATAATACAGTTTTTTAGCAATAAATAAGTTTTACAAAACAATTTTTGAAATTATTTTGGGGTACTTAGCTCGATGTCTTCAGTTTCGTTCGGTCGAAGGTTCGGTCTCAATCTTGGCAACAATTTTGAAATTCTGTTTGTGGGTGATGGACTTTCGCTGATTGTATTGCGTTTACGCCAAAGCGTTTGGAGGACAAATACAGCGACAATTATTATTATGGAAAATATTGTCATGTAGGTGAACCAAGAAATGTTCTTTTTGACGAATGGCTGATTTATTAATTCGTCTAGGTCCTTTGAATAGTCGTTGAGTTTGTGGTTTGCGACTCGAAATTCAATTCATGGAGTTTCAAAGGTTTAAGTTCGGGAACGACAATTTTTTCTGTTATGGTATCGCAGCAGTTGAAAGGGATAAGAACTGGTTGATAGTTGTCAAGGGTGTTGCTGCTTTTTGTGGCTTCTGCTTCGATTTTGGTTATTTCAATGAAGGCACTGCAATCTTTCTGAAGTTTTAATAAAGAGTTAACATTGAGTGTTAAGGGTTTTGTATTGATGTCGGTACAGGTGATGGTAATGCTGAGAGGCTCGGTAACCATAATCAACCACACGTTGGTTTCGAGTTTTTGAACGTGGTACTCTTGAGCAGAAATCACGGCACTGTGACAATTGTCCGACACTTTTTTAAAATTTCTTAAAAGTTGGGCCTCGCACAAAGCATTTGAGTCTATCAGATATGCATAGAGTTCGGAACACAATTTATTTTGATTGTTCAACGGTTTGCACGCACTAAGGTCTTTTATCGGAATATACAGCAAGGAATCGTCGTTTTTTGCTATATATTTATGAGTGAATGAGAGTACATGGTATAACCCAGTTCTATCATCATAGATGGGGATTGGGTATAAGCGGAGAGCAGTAAATGATTGCTGTTCAATAAGTGGAATTCTGAGTATAAATACAAGGTCGGAATCTGTTTGAAAAGCTTCTAATTCTGTAATTTCTAAGTATCGTGCAATACTTGAATATTTGACGGGCAAAGGTAAATTATTTTTCACGAGATTCTGCCATATTTCCTGTAAGGCGGCTATGAAATGTTCGGGGGTTAAAATTGAGGTATGGATAATTTTTAGACCGGCAAAAGTTATGGAATTAAGAACATCATTTAAGTTGTCTTCTAGAAAGAGATAATTTTCCATTAGTTTTTCCGTCATTTCTAGAAATGAAAGTTTTGTTTCCACGTACGCCATTTTGTCGTTTACTTTACGAATCATATTTTCTATTTTTCGAATATTTTCGTTAAATATTTTCTCGTCGACCTGAATGTGTTGAATAGTCTCGTTAAAGTTCTTTATAACTGAGGTGGTTACGCTGATTTGGTTTTTCAAAAGGTTTTCGATCTGCAGTTGTCCTTTGTTTAAACTATTTATACTGTTGGTGAAGTACTCGCCGTCGGCGGCGTCTAAGTTACCAGTTATGGCTTTGAAAATTGATCCGGGGCCATCGATTAGTCCACGTTTGTACCTTCGGGTGTCCATGTGGATTTCGGTGAATTTGTTTTTGACAGAGTTTGAGATTTGGTTAAGTAAGTTGATGTGTGATTGAACGTCAACACGGAATACATTGGTTGGGTGGACGTTAGTTTTTAGTGATAAAGTTAGTGCATCGAGAATTCTGTCGTTGGTAGTAAAAGCTTGTTCTAGGGCGGAGAGATTTCTATGAACTAGAAGAGTCCATTTGTGATTTGACACGGCTATACGTGATTCTTTATGATAATAAATCCCAATGGTGTTATTGATTGGCTTTATTTCAAATTGGGATGCTGCCGATCCGAACGGCAGGATGACCCTGTAAAGAAATCAGTCTTCTGTGAAAGGTTTCATATGGTCAAAGTTTACTTTGGTTTTTTGGTTAGTACGAGAATTAAGTAAAGTAGCTGAGTTTGTATGTAGTTCTACTATTTGAAATGGTCCCTTAAATTTGTTTTGTAGTTTATCTTTGAACTGGGATTTGCGTACGTAAACCTTGTCACCTACTTGATAATTTGGGGTTTTGTCCGAAACATGTTTGTCGAATCGAATTTGGGCTTTCTGTTTTTGAGTATCGGTTCTTTCGCGTGCTATTTTGTAGTACTGTGAGATACGATTGTTTAAGTCTCTGATGTATTTAGAAATCAAGTCCTTTTTGTTATAGAGGGTTTCAGGTGGTCGGCTAGACGTGTGTCCGAAAACGAGTTCATAGGGTGTGAACCCATGAGTTTTGTTAGCGGAGTTGTTGTAAGTAATAATTGCGTATGGCAGAATATTGAAGGGGTGTTCGTCAGGGTGCTCGGCTTTATGAATACGGATCATATCTAACAAAATTGAATGAAAACGCTTTAACGAGCCGTTAGATTGGGGGTGTCCTACACTAGAGTAAGAAAGTTTAATATCGAACAATTTGCAAAGGTCTTTGAGGAGTGCATTGTCGAATTCACGGCGGTAGTCGCAGTGTATTCTCAGAGGCGTTCCGAAGTGTTGGAAAAACACCAAGACGGACTTGTCGCTAATCGGGTAGGCCTGGGAATATTTAGTTAATTCGTCTCGGATAGTGAGGGCGTAATTTCTGCTAGGAACTTCGAGAATGTCGATGTTTATTCTTTCGAAAGGGGATCTTGGAGTTTCTGTTACTACTAATGTGTTGTCAAGGTTTTTACGGAAAGCTTTAGTTGTCTGACAGATTTGACAGTTTCTAATGAAGTTTTCTACTTCTTTTGTAATTCCTTGCCAGTTATAGTTTTCTTTAATTCTTCTAATAGTTGATCCCTCTGTGTATGTTGTTTTTACCGTTATGGAATTGATCTAGTATTATTGGCACTTGATCTCTTTCCACAGACTTTCCACTTTATGTCTCTTTCTGCGAATATAAACGAAAGCATTTCGAGTATAGGTAAGTCTAAGTTATTTTCAACGCAGCATAGTTCAGAGTCAGTTAGAAGGTCTTTGCTCTTGTAAATTAAGGCAAATAATACCTCGTTCACAGTGTCGAAATCAGTCGGTAGGGGAATAATGTAATATCGTCTTTTTCGAACGCTTTTACTATTGAAAATATTGATTTTGAATTGCTCGAAGTCGGAGTTCTCTTCGAAGATATCCTCAAGAATTTGATTATGAAAATCTTTTAAATTGCCGGATTGAAAGAAAACTAAGATATTTTTGTTTTCTCTATCAAGGAGTTGACAGTTGGAGTACTGAATTTTACTATAGTCGATAAGTGATACGGTCTTATACCGTTCTACGAATGTCCGAAATTCTGAAAAAAATGAGTTATCCTCGTTGTCGGTTTCAAGTTGTTCTGTATCACTGTCCTCGTTTTCGTTTAAGGGAGTTATCGTGAAGTGTTGGAGTTTGGTGTTTGATTGGAAGGTCATACATTCATCAAAATGGTTGATTCAAATGCGTGAAAGGGCGTCTGCGTTCTTATTTACTTTTCCCGGTTTGTATATAATTTCATAATCGTACTCCTCGAGTTTGAGGCGCCATCTGGCAACTCGACTACCTGGATCTTTAATAGAAAAGAACCACGTTAACGGGCGGTGGTCGGTCAGAAGTTTAAACTTTCGTCCAAAAATTATTGGCCTGAAGTGTTTAACGGCCCAAACAATAGCCAGAAGTTCACGCTCTATTGTGGAGTATCGGGTCTCAGCCTTGCAGGGTCCTAGATGCGTATCCAATTGGCAGATCTTTGCCTATTGGTCCCTGTGAAAGCACAGCGCCGATTGCAAATGCGCTAGCGTCAGTTGTCAAAATAAAGGGCTCATTGAAGTCGGGATAAATTAAAATTCTGGTCGAAGTGAGGGCTTACTTTAATTCATTGAAAAAATTAACGCATTCAGAACTGAAATAGAATGAAACATCTTTTTGCAGCAATTTTATGAGTGGTTTTGAAATTTTAGCAAAATTAGGTATGAATCGACGATAATACCCGGCTAATCCCAGAAAGGATTTGATATCTTTTAGATTTTGGGGCTGAGGAAATTTCAATATACATTCTACCTTTGATGGATTGGGTTTAACTCCATCTTTGGTAATCAGATGTCCGAGATAGGCGACTTCTTTGCGAAGAAATTCGCACTTGTCGGGTTGGATTTTGAGGTTTGCCTTTCGTAGGTGTTTAAAAACATCAGTAAGACGAGACAAATGGTCGTTGATAGTGGGAGAGTATACGATTATGTCGTCCATATAGACGAGACAACGTTCGTTTTGAATGCCTAAAAGAATGTTGTCCATAACCCTCTGGAATGTTGAAGGGGCATTCTTTAGACCAAAGGGCATCCTTACGAATTCGTAATGCCCATTCTCAACGGTAAACGCGGTTTTGGAAATGTCTTTTGGGTCAATCTCAATCTGATTGAATCCTGAGGCGAGGTCAAGTGTTGTGAAATATTGGCATTTGCCAAGTTGATCTAATAAGTCCGAAATGTTAGGGAGAGGATATTTGTCATCAACTGTTAGTTCGTTGAGTTTTCGATAATCAGTTACAACGCGCCATTTTTGCTTTCCTAAAGAGTCCAGTTTTTTCGGTACTACCATACAGGGGAGGACCAGGGCGAGTTTGAATGGCGTATAATACCTTCGTCTAGCATTTTCGTTACTTGGGATTTAACATCCTCTTTATGAATCTGAGGGTAGCGATAAGATTTCGTGAAAACTGGTCTAGAGTTGTTAGTCTCGATGGTATGTTTAATTTCGTTGGTAAATGACAGATGGTCTCCTTCGAGATAAAATATGTCAGAGTAGTCAAGACATAGTTGCGATATTAAGTCGGATTATTCTTCGTTTAAGTGGTCAAGTCGAAGTTAATTGGAAATTTGCTCTTGTCGTTCTAGTATGTTGTTGTCTGTTGGTTGGGTTTGTGAAATAGAATTCACACTGAACTGTTGTAAAGGTTCAAGTTTAATGTCAGTGAAATTTATAGTTTTAGGTATGGCATTTGCATTTAATACGGATGTCAGAAATTGGCCATTAATATCGATTTTTACTAGAGCATTCGGAAGATGGACTTTTTCAATTTCTATGCCTGTTAATAAAGCGTCTGTATCTCTAAGTTTGCAAGTAAGTTTACAGATTTGCTCTGTACATGGTTGAATAGAAATTGTGTTGACGGGGTCACATGAAAATTTTTTGGGGATGTCTTTACTGATTAAATCGTCTGTTACTTTATATAACGGAAGTGTTTTGAAGTTGGTTACTAGTTGCTTCTTTTCGAAATCAACGATGCAATTATAATGTTCCAGGAAATCGGAACCTAACAATCCATCGAACTCGATATCGATATTGCAAATGTAAACCTTATGAGGATCATTGATATTAAACGGGACGAGAGTCGATTCCTTGATATGAATTTTCTCGTTAGTTATTCCCTGGATGACAACATTTTCTTGGAACCTTTCCCTGAATCGTTTGCAAGTTTCTGGCTTAAAAATAGAGAGTCCTGCACCGGTATCCACAAGAAGTTTGTAGGTGTTGGATGCATCGGTGATGTAATATAAGTTCTTAGAGTTTACGGACAAGAGGGGTCTTACAGAATTCTCTGTTCGTGGATGTTCACATTGGGGTCGAAGCTGTCTAAATTCAAGGTTTGAATGTGCGTTTGAAGGTCTGACATGTCCGGGGGTTCTGTTTGAGGGGTAGTGTCCTGAAAATTTGTCGGAGAAATTTCGTCATACTTTTCAGAGTAATTTTCGCTCTCGAAGTCTGTTTTAAAGTAATCGTAGAAGTCATTGTGGGAATTGTCGTAGGAAAAATATTCGTAATCTGTGTATTGGTACTGGTTGTTTGTTGGGTTCGAATAGGTTTGTTCAAATCTATGATTTTCGAACTCATGAATATTTAGGTGATGAGTACGTTGTTGGCGGTAAAAATTAGGGTTCGGTTTAAATTGGCCTCTATTTGGGGGTTGATTGTTTGTTGATGGGCGTTGTTGTTGGAAACTCCTATTGGGAGGAAAGTTTGTTTGACGAGGTTGCTGGTAATTTTGTTGGTTGGAATGTTGGGCGAATGGAGGGCGAGGTCTTTGGAAATTTTGTCCAAAACTTTGATTTTGTCCAAAGCTTTGATTTTTTGGAATTGCCTCGATCTAATGGGGCATTCATTAACTGAGTGGCCCATTCTCTTACAGAATGTACATTGTTTTGGAGGTGGCAATTGATTCGGTCTTCTAAAGGACGGAGTTGTAGTTTTGAAATTAGAAAATTTTTGAATTTCGAGATGGTTCAATTGGATTTCTCTTTTGATTCTACAGATCGCGGTTAAAATATCTCTCGGGTCACTTGCTCGAATTAATTGTCCCATTTTTGGCTCTAGGCCTGTAAGCAGGCTGTTTAGTGTCATAGATTCAATTAAATCTATTTGGGCTTGTTTTTCCTTACTAGTCAAATTTTGTTTTGTGACCGCTGCCAGCATTTTTGCCTGGTGGGTCTGAATTCTAGTAGAAAAAGTTTCATACGTTAGAGATCCTGAATGAGCGCTGATAGGTCTCGAGGGTCTCCGAAGTGGTTTTCTAAAACAGTTACAATGTCAGTCAATTGTGTAGGGTTTCGCGAATTTACTAGTTCTGCTGCCCTGCCACAGAGTTTATTTTTTATGTGGAGGATAAGTAGTACCTGTTGGTTATCGGTAGCCATACTGTGGGCGGTATTACAAGATGTAATAAAAGTATTTAAAAAGATAGGGTTACCGTCGTACTCCGGCACTATCTCAAAAATCTCGGAAATTTTATAGGGCTCCACAGTTGGAGTGGCTGCACCTTGCCTTGTTGTAGTCACATTGTTTTACAAATTAAGTATTTGCACAATATTAAAAGTCGAAATCAGATTATATTGTCACATTGACAATGGTAAAACGTATATCAATGTGTAAATAAATAAATTAGAAAATAGATAGATATTAAAATAATTATATCAGGTTATTATAAGTTGTCGTTCAAAATAATAAATATAATTTATTAATATAATAATATAAATTTAATGTGTAATTATCAATATATACCAAAATTGGTCAAAAATTTCTTACCTTGCACTTTTACTCAAAATAAATGAACAATGTATTGAAGGTAGTGATGTAATATGTTTCAAATATTTAAGGAATATTAAAGGATTTATCTTTGATTATAGAAATGGTGATTAAGTGTATCAATAAATGGAAATAATAAAATAATAATAACGTAATCTTTACAATATAATTCCTGGCATGGACTGTTCTGTAAGTTGACTGCACTGGTTAGCCGTTGCGTGTTCCTTGTGCTATCTCGCTTCCAGTTGTGTCTCCAGAAAGAGGTTGATTGTCCCACGGAGGTTTGGAAACCTCCACGACTAGTTAGAATTCTCGTGTTCTAGTAGTTTTGGAACAATCCTACTGACTGCGCCAATTTTATATCTTTACAAACACAGATGCTTTTTAAAAAAATATATTTTTATTTAAAACACAAATTAAATATTTTACTTGAAAGTTACGTTATAAAATATAAATGAAATTAATTAAAGCGATACACTTAATGACGCTCACAGCCATCGCATGTGCATTTATAAGCTACGTGTTGCATTGTCAGCATTAGCAGTTTTACACGTGCGTTGGGCATTTGCGTATTTCTTGGGAATTGCCATATCTTGTAATATGACACCATGTGAACGACTCAGTTGACCGGTTACACGGTGTGGTCATATTATTATTCTAAGTATTGTTTAGGACGTATATAACATATATATTATAGTGGTTCAATCAAATTATGATTTTTCAATTTCTTCACAATGCTATATTTATATTATTTGAAATAGTAATTTATATCTCAGGGTCTTTTTTGCTTGGGTTCAAATCTTCAAATGTTAAATAAATAAATAAATTTTATACTTATCTTGTTTATCTTACAAGTATCAATTTCTTTTCAGGTTCACTTACACTTTTTTGAAATTTTGAAATTCTATTTACACTTTACTTTTTTTACTTTTTAATTTTTAAATTACTGATAATCAAATTTCTAATATTTCAATTAAAATACAATTTATTTAAATTTTCCACAATACAATATTGATACAAGTTTTCTTTCAAAACAAAATAAATTTCCTGTCACTTAACTACTCTTAAATTTCTATCAAATTATGTTATAAAATTGTTTATCATTCAGATACAACTATTATGATTATTCCAAAATTTGTAAAACTTTTATTACCAATGATTGACTAACCTTTTTTATGATTTTCTTTTAAACAATGTTTCAAAAACTCACTGTTGTTGGTCCTCTAACTCACTTCTAATGTTGGTCTTTAATAATAATTCCAAATTTTAAATTTCTTTACTGGTAAAAATCCTGCCACTCAAATTGAATTTCTCGTGCTGGTTTGCAAATTTATTTCTCCCAATACTTTTGATTTTAAATTTTCATACCCATTATCTTCCTTTTATCAAATATTCATAACAATATTTTCATTACTGGTAAAATTCTGCCACTCAATTGAATTTCTCGTGCTGGTTTGCAAATTTATCTTTCAAAAATTCAAATTAAACTTTAGGTTACTGTTGTCTTACTGACTAAATTTGTTTTATGTATCACAGGACTTCGTTCTCATGGAAACTGAATTTATGAGAACGAAAATTTTGAACCTATCTGCTCGAAGCTTGACGATCAAAAGAGATTGTCACTGTCAGATTTCCTATTTATATAATTTATTTTGCCACCTGCTATTTCCATTTCTGTTTATATTTATTTTATTAATTTTCCATTATTATCCCTTTAAATCATATCAAAAAATCTACAAAAATTTCAACTTAAATTTCAATACCTTTTACCCTTATTAATTTTACCCAAATCATTTAATTATATTTTCAAAAACATTAAATTTACATTAGTCACCTGTTGGCCACCAGTCATTTAACAGGTACTTTATAAAAATTGGATTTTATTAAAATTTAGACTTTATATCTTTTGAAATATTTACTTTTTATATACTATGCTCTACGCTCCATCTATTACTATAAATTTCTTTACTGTTCCATCAAGTTCGGAAGACTTATAACGGTTTTTATAATTTGACATTTCGATCCTCTGTTTACTGAAGAATTTATGTATTTAAAACTTGATTCTGATCTAAAATATGTTTTATTCGGTGTTCTCATGGCCTAATATGTGATCTATACATGTTCTACAAACTCTACGATGATTTTTACAACTGAATTTAACTTTTTGATGTTTGACCTTATTATGCGTTTTTTGTATATATTTCTTTATGTAAGTATTAATCTTTTATTAAAATTTGCATGATATTATATCTAACTTTATATGCCACCTTTTATCCTTACAACAATTTGCTTTTGAAACATTTTTACATTGATTATATTTTTAATTTATCTCTATCTTATAATGTGATTCCTTATTTATTTACAAATACTTGTCACTTCATTTTTACAATTATATATATATGTATGCATTTTATTTACATTATCCCATTTATTTAACTATTCAATTTGCTAAAGTTTTTATATGATTTCATGTCTGTTTAAATCCATTACATATATATATATATATATATATATATATATATATATATATATATACACATTATTCACTGTATGCTTACACTCTATTTATTACCGACCTGTATAATTACACCCCGTAAACTTACACTCCGTTTACTTACTCTGTATACTGGAATCCCGCCAAAATACTGCATTTTCCCAAATACTTCACCCTGTATATTTACCCGCTTAAACATACACTCTGTTTACTACCATCCTCTATGTTTACACCTTGTACAAAGGATGAGCGTGCTCATCGTCTTATTCTGATAAATTTCCCGGCCTTAAAATTCAGGTTAGCTCCTAAGGTAGAAAACTACCTACATTAATCGAACAAATTGATCTTACACTTACATTTGAACATACTATCGAACGAGAACTTTCTTTGTTAAAACAAACAGGAGTTTCAGGAAAATATAGCTCCTGGATGATTTCTATCCTAGGAATTACAGGGAAACGGCGTTACACACAGTACCACTCCCGATTTGGAGTCTCTGTGAGCTACATTTTTCTGAAACTTCTGGATGTCGAAATTCATTTCGCGATAAAATATTAAATTCAGCTATTTGTACTGTATACATAAATAATTTTTCGAGAATTCAATCAGTTTTGGGGAGCGCAACTGATGAAGGCTCTCGACTAGAAACAATATATTGTCTTGCGTTCAATTGATTGAAAAATCTCGAAAAGTTAGTATTGTTTTTTTTGTATATTTTCCACATATTATATAACTTTTTTATTTCTTTTATTATTTGTAACAATTTGTATAAATGTAACTCTAATTCACCCTATATTGCAACCACTCTGTATATCTATTTGTGTATTGGTCACCCAATATAAATGATTTTTCTATAATTTTCTGAACCACCCTGTACAACTATAATTCAACTCCACACGATGTTGCAACAGCCCTGTATAAGTATTAATCCTCTCCACCCTATTCACTGCTTTGTATTTTTCTACTGTCTACATCACACTGAATACCTTTTTTCTTACTTCGCCCCATATGTCTCAAGTATGAGCAACTACTTATGTTCCACATTATCTAACATTTTTTTAATCACCCTATGTAAATATAATTCCATTCCACCATATATTTCAATCATCCTGTATATGCAACTGCTTCTAACATTTCTTGAACCCTCCGCCCTATAACTCAAATATCCTTACTGAATATGTTAATTTAACATTTTTTTTACGTTTTTTGATCCACTCTGTATAACTAGTTTTACTTCACTCTTATTTCAACCACCTAGTATACGCAACTACTTATGTGATACTCGATACAACATTTTTGAACCATCCTGTCTATTTTAATTCTATTATTAAAACTGCTTATGTACCACCCAATAGTTGTTAGATTTTTTGATAAATGTTTAACTATAATCTTACTTCTCTCTATATTTCAATTGCGCACATTGCTTGCTGCTTGAATTTCAAAGCACGCACACACATACCACAGTAAACCGTAAAGAAGAGATTGCTCACATAACAATTTTTCTTTTCAATACATTTCACTCGACTTTAAGCTCCGTAAAATGAAAACAGTTACAAACACCCTGTACGATATACTTTCATGGCATATCTTGACATTTAAGAGAGATATTTATGATGAAAATTTAACATTTACATTGATTTTTACCATTTTTACACATATTTTTCCTATTTTCAGAAAAACGGTATATTTTACGTTATATTAAATTATACGGAATCAAGCTGGAACATCTCTTTAGAGAATACAATTCAAAATATTCAAATTGATTGAGCCGTTTTAGAGAGAACAGTATAGATTCATTGAAATTTACTGAAGTGTAGTCCCTCAATTACTGTTCTTTCTGATTTTCTGGAAAACCCTAAATCTCACGTAACATTCCTTAATGCCGTTTAAATCATGAAAACTGTCCAAACCGTTTTTGAATAATGACTGAGCATACATAAAAAAACATGCCAACGAATTGATAACCTCCTCCCTTTTGGAAGTCGGTTAAAAATATCATTTTTTTCCCGTGTTGCTGTTATTTAATGAATAACAAAATTGTTATTGGGAAAAGTTTTTTCACGTATTTCTACAAAATATGGTTTCATAAAGTTGTCACTGCTACGTTTTGTTTGTTCTGGGTTATCATCAACTATTTTTTAAATAATGACCTTTACATTGGTATATAATATGTTAAGTTTTATCTTACGTTTTGGGGGGGGGGGAGGAATAATCATCAAGGTAAAATTCTAGGCAAGATCTATGGCATACAATCGACAGTTTTTTTATGTTGCTTCGCAAATGCAAAAAGCATTATTTTTGCCATAATTGACTGTTTATATGGAAAAGCATAATAATATTTTTTAGCTAAATAGATAATTACTTGCTAAATCAACTTAAACAATTTCATGATAAAATATTCAGTATTTTAGCAACAATTCAATTTATAACTAAATACTCTTCTATGATTTGTATATCCTGGATTTTTAAATTTACTACCGCTTAGGCCTAGAAAATGGCATGGAAAAAAGTATTATTTAGATTTAAAAAATACTTAGAGACGAGAGCATTCTCGCAACACAAAAGTTGTCACCCTGTTTCCATGGTCAATGTTTTTTTTGCATTTGCACTGCAACAAAACAATATTTTACAAATTTGAGGCTGTCATTCGATAAACATTAAATTCTTCTACCTGTCTACAACTTTCATAAGCATAGCTACTTACTGTAACATACATTTTAGATGTTATTAAACATAAACTAAGATTTTCCAGATTTCACTAATTTTTATATAATTTACAAAAAAAACAATAGCTTAAATATTTCGATATTTTAGATTTTTCTACTTATACCGATCGCTTTACCACACAAGAAAAACATAAAAATAGGTTTTCTTTTCTTGGAAAAAATATTTAATTAGTCTATTTAGCCTATTTATAAGCAGAATCATATAACATTGTTGTACTTTAACGGTTATTTTGATTATTTTTTCTCCCAAAAGGTCCTATAAAATTTAACCTATAGGATACCAGTATATTGGTCTTTCAATGCATTATCGATATTAAAACAAAAAAGTACAGGTAAAAAAATAGTTGATGATGGTCCAGAAAAAACGAAACGGAGGACTGAAGATATTATGACGCCCGTTGTATAAAAGAATGTGTGAAAAACTTTAACATTTTTTGATATTTTTTTAAATAAAAGTGGTAGAGGCCGAAAGCAAAAAATTATGTTTTTAGTATTCTTTTAGAGCGGTAAGTAGTTTTACTTCAAACAAGAACAAAGACGAATCGAAATTGAAACAGGTTAAATTCAGTTGAAAAGGCATTACCTAGTAAAAATATATCTAGTTACCATGTTCCGTAAAATGTTCACCAATTTTTGTCAATCATTAACGGAAGTATAATGAACCAAGCTTTTTATGTAATGAAATTTATACTAATAGTGTGGTTAGGCATGAGAAATGAGTGATCTTTCAATCAAATTTCATCAATCTGGTTAACATAACATTTTACGCGTTAATTTGTCGCTTGTCATTTTGCACAAATAGGAACAATTAGTTCGTGTCGAAAATTGTTGTTTGATTAGATGAATTAGCACATTTATCTATGAAACCGCAATCATTTAGTTCCATGTCATTGTTGCTAACTGAATTTGTTATGTATTTTTCATCTTAAAGTCCTTAACCAAAAAATGTTTTAGAAAAAGAAATGATTTGCCGGGTTGGTAATTTTGATTAGTCTTTTAAAAGTTATCTGAAAAATTTTGTCATTCCATTTCAAATCGGCGGATTTATTTGGACTATTGTTCATATTAGTTACGCTAACTCTTTTTATTCCTGATGGCAATTTGCAATTTTATATGGAAATTATTATGTTTAATGAAATAGGGTGAGAATCGAATTATGTAATGCAATTGACTCGATGACTGTAATTACGTTTTTAAAAATACTAAGTAAGTCTTATTAGGGCATCAATTTTCGGAAACCATATAGAGTCCAAATGTAAACAACAAATATGAGTAAATTATTTGTCTACTTTAATATTATTTACTACAAGGCTGATATGAATTGTTTGATTTTTTTCGTAAAAATATATCTGAAAACTAAACCTTTTTATTTAAAATCAATTAAGACTCCCTAAAATCATGGCATGATTCAATTATACACAGGGCAAAAGGTATTCTATACAATTGCAATAACAGCATGAATATGAATGTAAATACAGGAATGCGGCTCCTACTAATATGCCTCTTATTGCAAGGTAATAAAATTTAAACCAACAGGAATTTAGGGCATTTACACCGATCTACTGATCTTTGGTTCAACTCTTGGTGGTACTTTTATAGTTCCGTTGTCAACAATGAACCGAAACTGATTAGCTAAAATGTAATTTGGTTCGACCGGAAAACATTAAAATCATATTCAATTCTATGGTTTTTGTGTATCTAAAATGTTATTTATATGCTTATATTTCTTGCTCATGTTGCTCTATAATAGTCCTTAAGTGATATTTATGAATTGAATATACGATTGTTGTTAAATTTTGGTATAAAGATATAGAAATAAAAAGCCTAAAATGTCATTTGAAACAGAGACAGACAGTCAATGTCAGCTACTGGTTTGACTTATTACTGAATAAAGAAATTTCAAACAATGACATAATAAATTCTATTTCATGATGTTTTCTTATTGTCATTAATATTAACCAAAACGGCGAGGTTCAAGCCAGTTTGTATTAAGAAGGTGGGCCAACACCAATACTTTGATTTTGCGGTGACACAAACTTTGCATACTTCACTATTATGCGAAAGAGGGCACTAACATTAGTATACTGCGATTTTGATGATGAAAACAAAGCTTGCATTTATTTATTAAATCCTCTTTCCTTTGTCAATAATATCTAATAGTATTTGTTACCAATTAAAATATATTAGATTTAAAGTATCAAACTGATTCATTGTAATTTCACTTATTTGAATAAACGAAGTTTGAGTTTTTTTAAATAAAATGCATGTATATGTAATCTAATGATACATCACTTTGGCTGCAAGCTTCTCACAATTTCAATCATTATTTGGGCATGTCTAACCTAAAATTTTAACTAAAAATCATCACTTTTGCGTTTATTTGGTGATTATTTAACTTCCCTAATTCTTTCGATCCTAGATAAAGTATTTCGTAATTTACGGCCCCTTTTTTTGTATATATAGACAGCCTCTAAATACCACGTTCAATTAAATTAACGTGTAATATTCATCGCGACACTTTCTCAATATGTTGTGCTTGCCAGTATTTTTCTTTGTTAAGAATACAGTAATAATAATTGTCCGTGATTTGTTTAACACAAAAAAAATTGTTTAACAATTATTCACTTGAACACAAAGATCTGTTCAATCACTGCTAGTGAATTATCGGAGCTCATTAAGTTTACTACGACGTTAATGTCAGTCGAGGATTTCCGTGGCACTTGCCAATTTAATAAATGTAAGTTGCTTGGGTTCTGAGGAAGGAGCCCGATTTATAGAAAGTTATTTGACCAAAGAGGTGGTCAATATAACAGATATTACGTCTCAAAAATCCCTGTGACATTTGTTTTGAAATATCGTTAATATATAATCAGGCCCGCTTGGGAGTTGCTAAGAGGATCAACGATTTTGTCGATTACATTTGCTGGAATCCGAGAACCAATGAGAGGTTCATTTAGATCTCCCTACCACCGAGTCGATGACTCCTATCGGGACGATCAGAATTAAACGGAGAAAAAGCTACACATCATAAATGCGTGGCGATTCATCAGACAAGAAATGAAGTGGTTAGTTGAGCTGATGTCAACCCACGAAATATTCTGCAATATTATAAAACTTCTTCCTGCATTTATTCCTCATCACATTGTGGAACCTGAGAATAGCATTTCCGTAACTTGTACCAACTAACAATTTTGAATAGTTTTTTCGTGCTATTACCAGTACCAAAATATTTATGGACGAAATATCATATTCCCATCTATATTAAGCGCAAAATATAAAATTGGTAGAAATATCTTATCTGAAAGATGTAAACTAAAATCGAGTATAAATGGGCAAACATATTTCATACCTCGTATTGCATGCCAGTGATAGTGCTAGATTTGTAAACTGGCCTTATTTTGGAGAATATTCTTAGTGATGGTTGTAATATTGAAGGCTGGTTGGGATCTAGATTTTCTGCAAATTTTTTGTGAGTTTCAAATTTATTTCTGATGGGCTTAAAGGGTTGTGCTTAGAGAATATATATTGATTGCTAAGTTTCGCAGATTGCTATTTGATTTTCTCATTCGGCCTAAATTGTTGATACATATGAAACGGTAACGATAACTTGAAGCTTCAGTATGAAGTTACGCATGATTGTTAGCTAGGAAAGGAATACGCTTCGACGGAAGTTCGGGTACGTAACCATGTATATCGTTAAAGTTTTTGGGTGCAAAAGTAACGAATAAAAAACACCAACACAACAACAGAAGATTCATGAACAAATGAACTTCGCCAGCCACCTACTAAGTAGCGCTAAACATCACTAAGAGCCTGATTAGAGAAAATTTAAAACCAAAAAAACCTAAGGCATGAGAATAATATTATTGAAATCGAAAAAATGATTGCTCGTCAAGTATAATGGTCAATCGCATTTTGCCGGATAAACTGTCAGTGCCAAATTTAATTTATTTGGCGATCCCAGAAACTTCTGTGGCAGAGAAGATATCATAGAAATTGAAAATACATAATCCATATAGTCATTGTTAATACTCCCAATTTAAAATTTAAAGGCTTCAAATTTAAAATTTTTGTATTAGGTTTGACATTCGACTAAGAAAAAATATTTAAAACATCATTTAGGAGAGTTACCTTTTGTCTTAACATGATAGCATTTATCAAATTTATGCAACTCATGAAATAATTTGCAATACTCATTAATATTTTCCTGCAACAAATAGTGCAAGTATTATATATTAATTGTTAGGATAACATAATAATTAATAAAGTACTTTTACAGAAATTTGATAAATATTCACGTACTGAAGAATTTTCCAAATTCGTTCTGTGAATTTTGTAATTAACAATGACTAGTAAAATCAAAATAGGCCATGTGAGAAGGGCATTGTCAACCATTTCTACAAGAGGTGTCTCAACCTCAATTAACTCAGTCATTTCAATAACAGTAGTTGCCGTCACTTTCACAAATGTTTATTTATACCGGTATCTGTTGTTGTTATGCTTGGACTATAAATTTCAGATAATATATAAATTTGAAATACTACTATCCTTTTCTGGAAAATAGAACAGTTTATACGGATTAATTCACGTTTGATATTCATTCATTTTTATTATTTGTTTTAGGGTCAAGAAATAAGTAAAGAAGTTCTGTTTTCGCGGTTTTTATTAGAAATATCAGATTTGAATGTTATGTAAATATTGATTGATAGTCCTATGGTCACATTATTCTTAGATTAGTTTTGTTGTGTTCGTAGTTGGCATTTTCTCTTTGTTGCGTGGTATTAAGAGGCCGGACTTATCCAAAATGGTTCGTTCCAAGTCATTATAAGGTTCCATGTGGAAGACATCACTTTATTTTTGACTATAGACTAGAATGTATAAGTTCAATATAAAATATAATTTTGTCTTTTGAAGCGGAGACCCACATAAATTATACGAAATTGCTTGAGAAGAGTAGGGAAATGAAATGCAAAGTTGTTCACTTCGTTCAGAGAGTTCGTTCCCACACATTTTGATATTGATGTAGCTTTACAACTTACATGTTCTCTGTAAGAAACAGACCCATAGATATATTTAAAAGTCTCTTCGTTTATAGAGAATTAATACATTATGGTATCTAAAGAAATATAGCAGCCAATTAATTTACAATAAAAACACAACAATTGGTTTTCGTACTAATAAACATTCCAATATTGTTTGCAATTTTAAAATCCATGTTGCATATAAGGGATTTTTACGCCCTAAGTTTAAACCAAAGACTTATTTACAATGCATTGCTTGCTTATCTACTAGTTTATCAAACTTGAGTGCTGATTGGCACGGAATTCAAAAATATACTATACAAGTAGGTATTAATTTGTACAGAATGAGCACCATTTTGTGTAGTTACCTAGCAACATTGGATGTGCTATTTATTTACTATTGTTATGTTTTGTTAATTATTTTCAACTTCTTAAATCTACTTAGAATTCGGCTAATATTATTTTAGTGTTTTTTACAACTTTTTAGTTTTTTTAAATCTGTCAATTTTATATATATATATATATATATATATATATATATATATTTTATTTTTTCTTGTCATCTATTTAGTTTTGTTGTACAGTAAGACTGTTATACATAATGAACTTTGTACATGTTGACTTAATAAGGTAAAAATGTGTTAAATTAAATTAATTGTTATTACTATTGCTTTGATATATTTACTATAATTTCTGGTTTTGTTTGCTCTACTAAACACACTACACCCTATGTATAAACACACCCAATAGCAGTTTAGAGTTTAACATGTATTATAACCGATTTTCTATTACGCCCGTGGTGACAGAAAAAGTACTGTCTCCGCAAGATTGAAAACTTTTTATGTATATATATAATAGGTAGGTATAGAAATAAAATAAGGTTGGTACTCGTTGATTTAAGAAGCTGCTAATATGATTTATAAAATTAATTGTATGTACTATAATATAATACCTGCTTACGAAGTAGTGTACATACAATATTTTCAAATTCGCCGTTAAAACTTTCATTGTCTACAGTTCCCGCACTATTACGTTGTAATGAACTCCGATGATATTTTTGATAATAATATTGGATTTTTCGACATTTCTGCATATTCCTTAAGACAAAGCAATTTAAAGAACTATTCAAATCGCTAAAGGAATTAAGAGAAATCCACAATTTATTAGGTTTATTGGTAGACTCACATGCATGTATTTGTTCAATCACAAATTAATCCCATTACGAATATTGGTCTTTTCTTAACTTTGAAATTTAAAAAATCCGTATGCACTGCACACTCTATTAAACAAAACTAATTATTCAATTCGGTTCAAAATTGGAGAAGAAAACAGGTAACACTAGAGTCTCCTCAGCCGCGAGAACTAGCATTCAATACTATATTACAAAAGGTAGTAATCAGTTTCTTGGTTTGTGCCCTGAAAAGAACATATTACCTGATGTATGACTAAAATCTCATTTGGCATTTTCAAAGCTGAAAATCTGAAAACAGAATGAACAAATTTAGAGAGTGGCTTTGTATTCATACCTTCGATCGAGATGGTAAATTGTATGGTAACTGTTGTTTACTTGCGGAGGCAAAATCCTTGGTAACCCAAAAGATAAAATCGCATTAGAGAGCCACGGAGTTTATAGTATATATTGTAGAGACTGTTAAAAGCCATACGTAGGAAGTACTAACCTACGCATTTCCGTAAGAGCAGGGGAGCATAAACTAAGCATCAGTAATAAGCAGACGACATCGGCCTTATTCCAATACAAACTTAAATACATGAAATAAAATAGACTTTAAAACGTGCAAGGAAATCGCCAACGTAGAAAATCACCGAAATATGCTAATACGGGAAGCTAACGACATTCAGAAAATAAAAATAAAACTCCTACTTATAAATCTAATCCTAAAGGAATACATCCGTTCGTTACATTGATTCATCTGTGAATCCTGCAGGAGTCAATATAACGAATGGATGTATTCCCGGATAAATATTATATATATATATATATATATATATATATATATATATATATATATATATATATATAAGTTGGCCACTATATTCAGGGAAACCAAAGTCGATATCAGATTATTTGAGGGCTATCTAGAATTTTCGATCAACAGGGGAGTCAGACAAGCTGTCACCATCTCACAAAACCTATTCACAGCTCTAGGAAGTATCTTTCAGAATTTAGATATGAACACCAAAGGACTTAATCTAGGTGCCGATTATCTCAATCAGCTCAAATTTGCCAGACTAAATAATTTAAATACTTAAGTACATTAAATAAATAAATTATGTATCTTAGTAAATATCCGAAAAATTATGGATACACCTAGTTCAAAATTACTTATTTCTAGTATATGTATTGCTAAACATATCTTTAAAGTGTATAAGATATTAAATTTCAGTTTAGCACTGTTGCAGTACAAACAAGAGATTTAGCATTAATCAGTCGGTAAAAAGTTAGGGTATAAGTAATTATAAGACAAAATTATGAACCACAGAAAATTTAAATTTAATTTGAAATAAGTAATTTGCTGTAATAGACAGGGCATTCATTTCAAAACTAGCCACCCAAAAATAATTTTTAAAATATCTTTAACAGGTTGGCTAC
Source organism: Octodonta nipae (assembly GCA_034190945.1). NCBI lineage: Eukaryota > Metazoa > Arthropoda > Insecta > Coleoptera > Chrysomelidae > Octodonta > Octodonta nipae. The sequence goes on from CM067217.1 coordinate 55,342,583, forward strand.
GTTACCGGTCCCTGTGGACCGGTATTGTTGATTAATGTAGTGCGGTATATGAAAATTGCAAATGTTTAAGATTTGCGAAAAGCATATATATCTTCTTTAATTTTTGTTCGTTAAAATTGCTAAAGATAGCATTATACGTAACTAAAGATTGGGATCATTTTTAAAAAGAGAAAATGTACTTTGGAAACAGTAACTCACAGACATTACAATTTGTTAATCTGGTGCGGGAACGGTCCTGAAGGACCGGTGCATATTTACATGTACATGCTTGCGCAAGCAATCGGCAGTTAGTAATAGTTGTATTCAATTGAACGTGTGCTTACGTCTATGTTTTATTACGGTAAAAATGTCGTCTGGTGTTAAAAAAAATTGTTTTCAGCTCAAAAAGCCAATGCAGATAACACAAAAAGTGTAGATTGTAACAAACCGTGTACTTCCGCTGAAAATAAACAATATAACGAATATCCCAATTGTGGTAAATGTGCGCCAAAGTCCAACTGAGTTAAGGAACTTTGTATTGGCAGGGTTGCCAAATAGTGATAGTGAAAATTATCTCGAAGATAAACGGGATGATCCTTCTGATTCGGACGATTCTGTAGTGATGTAAGTATCAGTGATTTATTCGATGATAATATTGAGACAGAAAATGGATGTGAGATTGTATCGGAATCTGCAAATGATGATGTAAATGAGTGCCATGATAAGGATGGGAGTGACAATGAAGCTGATGTGTTGAAACAATATCAAGACTCGCCTATATTAAATTTTAATGTATACGAAATAAAAAATCCTCTAGACATTCTAGTTATTTGTAACAGATTATCTTTTGCAGAATATCGTTTGAAGAAACAAATAAGTTCGCTAGGCAAATGTTATTAAATTGAATTGAAGATTGGCACGGGATTTACTTGTTACTCCAGTAGTACACGAATGCTATCAAAAATTAAGAAAATAACATTCCAGCAAGAATGCAAGTAACAAAGTGACAAGTTACTGCAACGAATGTCCTGAGCAACCAGGAATGTGTTTATCTTGCTTTAATATCATTCATAAAAAATAGTTGGTATTTCTGGAGCTAATTTGTTTTTTTCTAACATCATATTGACTTTATAATAAAGCATTATGAAGTCTGACACATTAAAAGCTCTTTAACACGAAACCTGATCACAGAATGGATGATAACAATAAGTTCTTACATGTTTTTACTTTTAATAATTGATCTTAAAGCCATTTTGAATTTAGCAAATCTGACTTCGTATTTGTGATCAGAGACTTTAAAAACCACCCTATACCAATTTTAGTGTAATTGGCAATTATTTACAAAAAACAAATTTTTTACGGTTTCTAGGTCATTACCCGGAAAAAATAATCTGATTTTAATAAATGAAGTGTCAAAAAATTGACAAAAAAGAGACCTTTAAAAACAGGTATCATGATACCCCTTTGTATTTAAACTTTTATAAGTGATATTCACCCCACTTAGGGGTTGAAACTGTAGGGTGATCGATACGTGCAAAATGTGTCCCCCCTTAAATATAAATTAACGATTTATTAGGTCTTTTTTCTCTAAATGTATTTTAAAAGTTATTTTGGGTGGCTGGTTTTTAAATGAAAGCCCTAAATATTTCTGGGATATAAATAATGAAGGTACTGAAATTAACAAGAAACAAAAAATCTGTTGTCTGTGTTTGTTACCTACATCAATTATAATAAGGAATATACATAATAAATCTTGTAAAAGATATAACTATTTTACCTGTTGGCTAAAGTGAATAAAGTATGTAGTTATACGAGTATTAGGATGGATACTTGTCACAGTCAAAATTATTTGTCAAATAGGACAATACATAATGTACTATGCTGTTACGGATTACTCTGGGCTTGAGTTACATTGGTCTGCCAATTAATGATAATTGAAAGATAGTAATAAACAAATCAAACGCTTAATATCAAACTAAAACTGAACAGCCTCATAACACTTCTTTACATACATTTGCTTACAAAAAACAATGTCGTGCCTTGTATTATTAAATCTTTTTCACTGGAATGACTTCTGCATATTGCAATTACTACAACCAAAAAGTTGAGATATTTCATATACATATGTATAAGTTAATAATGTTAAAAATTGATAAAATGGATTGTGTATCCTGATCAATTACAGCTTTCTGATATTAATTTAGAGCGATTAGCCAAACATACGTTAGTTCAAAAGGGTTTACTTAATAGGTTACAGCGCTCTAAAGAAAAAATTAAAGAAATAACATTTTGTATTATTCAGTGACCTAAATGACGATCATGCTGAAAATTTAATGGTTTCAAGGGAAACCGAATAATGTAGTGGGCGCTGCAAGAACTTGTGTATGCCTTTGTCCATTTTTTTTAATTATTAATATTTTCGCTTCAAGGGTAAATTTTGTTTGTCAATTTTTAGGCTGATCGCCATTTTGGTTACTGAAATATACAAAATGTTACATCCTAAAGGGTACACACACAAAGAAAGCTGGTTAACCAGCACCTACTTTCGGCCTTGAATACCGGTGCCGGTTTTCGCGCTGGTACGTTCATAAAGAGCGTTGATTTTACCAGTAAAGAAGCCAATTTTGTGAAGACGAGATATCGAGTTCGTCCTCCTATAAAAACATATTCTAATTTTCATTAAATATTGGAAATTATTAATAATAACAAAAGAAACTAACCATGGTATTTTCATTTCAGCTGCTATTTCATTTCATACTCTATGCCACGTTTCTATTGCTGTGGGACATTAGCCGTTTGTCCCACAGCATAGACCTTGTAAAAACAGCAGATAAATTCATACTAGTAAAATTACCGACGTAGATACGAGCTTACAACAGGCGCTGACAAGCTTTGTCTGTGTTCGCTCTCATTTAAAAGTAAATTCTCAGCGCTTATAAGCGCCGGCTGCCAGTAAGGGTGGCAGCCCACGCTTATAGACGCTAAAAAGGAAAAGGAAACTGGTTACCACCTTACTGGCAGTCGGCGCTTATAGACGCTAAAAAATTTACTTTTTTCTTAAATGGGAGCAAATATAGAGAAAGCTTGTCAGCGCCTCTTACAAGCGCCTGTCAACGCCGGCTAATTTTTCGGTATGAATTTATAATTCTTGGTCGCTGGTTTTGGGATTCGGACTTGGCTTTATTATATTTTTAATAGAAATTGTTTTGCATAACAAAATGGATATAGAATGTCTCCTATCAGCTGTTTTTGAAAGGTCTGTGCCGTGAGACAAACGGCTAAGATACTACAGCAATAAGAAAGTTTGTGGAATCAAATGGCAGCTGAAATAAAAATACAAGTTTCCGTTATAATCAAAAATGGAGGACGAACTGGATGTCTTGCCTTCACAAAATTAGCTTCCTTACTAGCAAAACCTGCGTTCTTCATGAACGTACTAGGGAGAACACTGGCACCGGTATTCAGCGCCGAAGTAGGCGAATAGAATCGAATTCCACAAATATTCATCAAAAATCCTAGGAGGATGATGCCTGTTATTAGAGCTCGATGATGAAATGATAAGTATTAAGAAGTTATTATGACGCATGTCATTACATTTAATAGTAACTATTGTTACACTTTCCAATTAAAACTTGCAGCCAAAAACTAAGTGTTGGTAATAATTGCTCCAAGAATCTTAATAAATAATGTGTATCACTATTATTACTATTAATAATGTAGCTCACACCAATAATTAAAATTTAGCTATAGAAGGGACGATAATTTTTAACAGATGCGTCTTCAATATAAGTATTTCTTATATTAACTTGGCTTTAAACAATAAATCTGTTGCCTTCACTTTATGAAAGACCCTATTTGAATTAAAATGTTGTTGTAGGGCGACTATTCCGGGTTTTTTTATTGGGGAGTTTAGCATTGATTGTTATCACTTATTTTATATTTTATTTTGATTAATTATTATTCTTGAAATCTTTAGGATAATTGTTCGCTACATGTACATTTCTTATAACTATTTTTTTGTCATTATATGAATCATAAAAATGAATATCAGAACAGCTTGTCTCATTTAATGACTTAATGACACTCCTTTTTATCGCATTGGAGTGGGATATGATTAAACAAAATTAAACAAAACCAAGAAATAACGGGGCGTTCAAGTATTAGGTAAGGAAGCTTAGGGAAGGAGGGTGCACTGTTTCCTAACTTGTGCTGACAAAAGGGGTAAGAGGGCTATTATATATCTGACATAGTAGCCCTTTTTAAATGTACCGAAAGGCCCCAAAAAATTAAATATAACTTTAACCATTTAAATTAAGACACTTCATCAAATGTTTTGTTCGTTTAATTTAGTTGCAACTAGTTTAATCAGATTTTAAAAGTTTAATTTTTTTAAAATAGTATTTAAACGTGCTCTAACTAAACCATACCTTAAAATATAGGTACAAAAAAACAATTATAATAATTCTTGCAAATAGAATAAATTCTAAACCGGAGAAATGGGTAGGCTTTTAAATGTATGAATAAACACAAATATTACATAAATTAGCTACTGTTCGAAAACTCAATATTTTGTGAAGGAGATCAGCACTATTTCTTCCTTAGGTTTGTATTTTTTAGTTGTTAATAATAAATGATGAAATCAGGAATACTCATGTCTTTGGAACATACCCATACCACTGGAGTACTCGACTTTCAACTATCTTTCTTATAGGCTGATTTAGTCCCATTCTTATGTATAAACAAATATGAAGGTTGTTTATCGGTGCTAACAAACACACAATCTAAAAACACTTAAAAAATTCTAACTATACAACAATATATCTAACATCCATATATATTTATTGTTAAGTCTTACTTCAATAGTTGAGGAATAGTCTCGCATGTTCTGATATGTACTACCTTTTAGAACAATTACAACATTTCTTTGCTTTCCCCATTATTACGAGTGTATTAATTTCTGTTTTCTAAAAGCATCTCGCCAATGTCAGTCAACCAGTAATTTAATTTTCACAACAGAGACTAGATCAAAATACTCGAGGAATGTCAAAAGTCTTGATATTATTGATCATGATAATAAATATGTTAGGGAATTTAAGACACAACATGCAGTTTCGATTAATATGCTGATGGGGTTGAAAGCTGTAATGACATTTAATATACATTTCAAAATAATACAATTTCTTTCCCAATCCGTGATTTTTTAAGATATACGTGCAGAATAATTGAGTATGAATTACATTACAGAAATAAGGGCACGGAAGTTCCCCCAGAATATTAAACTTGCTTTCTCGGAAACAACTACATCGTAATAAAATCTCCAACACGATGACATTCTTGTCTGACTTTCGCAAATAATGTCTTTAGAGCTCGTACCAATAGTAAAGAAGCAACTTTTTATTTTCATCGGTCCTCTCCTCTCCAGTTTTATGATCTACTAAATTTGCTCTCAAATCTTTCCTCGCAACTTGAATAACCTATTTTCTCTCGGGAACAGCGCTTGACCTCTTCGCAACATTTATTTATATCACGATATTTTAACTCCAACACGTAGCACCATATTGGCAGTGCGGTGAACTTTAATCTTCAATTTTATTTTCGATTTCGAACTTATTGCTGATTCTCTGTCTCTCTTCCGATATTCAGGCCTGGCAGTAATAAAGCCCTCCAAGGAGATGTACTTTACACAGGTGGCCGAAGATGAGATGTTATAAAAATTTTGCAGTTACGTATATATAAAGATTTAATTATATGACTCCGGAACTTTTTATAGTTTAATTTGAAAACTTTTCTTAGTAAACGGCACAACGACGAAGCAAGTAAGTTTTGCTAATTATTATCTAGCAGTATTACTTAGGAAACAATGCCGGAATACAATAAATAAATACCTATACTTTGAAATACAGAGAAAATGTGTGAAAAAAACTTGTCAAGCGTTCTTAGGACTCGCATACTAAGGGTTCCATACCACCTTTGAAGATATAATGTAAGTAAAACATAATATTGCAATAAATGGCGTGAGTTCAATTTTACAAATATTTACACTCAATTGCAATGTCTTTATTTTTATGAAAATAAACTTATTTACAAAAACACAACGACTAATACTATCAGCTAAGGAGCTATACGCTGCTTTCAAACCAAACTACCTCGCACCAAACATCACTGTCTTATACAGGATTCATTTGTTCGAATATTTTTCCCGTCGTCTCTGGGCTGCTACTACTGATGACGGGAAATCGGAATCACGTCAACCTTAACTTTTTAACATCCATCGAATATTGGGAGGGGGGAGGGGGTTATTTAATTTTCGCAACCAGAATGTTTTACTTAAGAGTTTTATTAATTTTTGGCGGCGTAAAATGAATTTTATAACAATATATAATTTTCTGATTTTCCAGATTCAGATAAACAGGGAATTATTCGATTTTCTTATTTTTTCCTTAACAGCTTTTAAACTCTGCGTTATAAAAAATTAACGCTTTTATTTCTCACGAGTCCTCTCATTTGGTCTGCTACTTCATACATTTAATTTTTAATAAAATATATTTATTTCATTTTTTTTTAATTTGGTTCCTATAATTATGATTAGAATATTTCTTTTATTCTTCCTGTAAATTTTGTGTAAAGTCCTATATTCCCCATTTTTTCCAAATTTGGGCTAGATAGTTTCGATTTTTGTAAAATTTCTCCCCAGAAAAAAAAGTTTGGGTAGGTATATCGGTCCTTTATTTATACAGGGAAATTTAAATTCCTAAATATATCTTGACATGTTAGGTAGGTCTATAGAACCATTTATACTTTACACATTACAGAACAAGGCCGATTTAAACGGAAATCCATCTTTATATGACCATTATCGCCATCAGTTGACTGGAAGAAGGGGGTTAAATTGCCATCTAGACCCCTGGACCCAACCCACTCATTTTTGTTCTATGAGGTCACCTGAAATTCCTTGTTTTTTAAACGAGACAAACAAGGAACTAAAGGTTAAAAATAAATAAAGAATGTATTACAAGATTATCCAAAGACTACTTAAACAAAAGTAGTTTTGTGGGCCATTATTGAAACGCTTTTTTGAGAGCCTTGCAATGAATTATGACAAATAGGGGAATGGCAATCAACACTTCTGAGATGGTGTAGTTGGGGATGAGAAGATAAGTCAGGACGAATCAGTTAATAAATTGTTATAGATAACCTCGATTGTAGAAAGTAGTAGGATAGAAATCACTGGGAAACGACGTTACACACAGTACGACTCCCGATTTGGAGCCTCTGTGAGCTAGATTTTCCTGAAATCCCTGGATGTCATTCATTTCGCGATAAAATATTAAATTCAGTTACATGTACTATATAAATTAATAATTGTTCGAGAATTCACTCAGTTGAGAGGACTGCAACTGCTGAAGGTTCTCGACTAGAAACAATATATTGTCTGCGTTCAATGGATTAAAAAATCTCAAAAAGTTAGTATCGTAATTTCTTTGAGAGGGTTTAGTAAACCTACGAATTTTTTCGTGTGATTTCTATCCTAGGAATTTGAGAGAAACGGTGTTACACACAGTACGACTCCCGATTTAGAGTCTCTGTGAGCTACATTTTTCTGAAAATATTAAATTCAGTTATATATACTATATACATAAATAATTATTGGAGAATTCAATCAGTTGAGGGGAGCGCAACTGATAAAATTTCTCGACTAGAAACAATTGTCTTGCCTTCAATGGATTGAAAAATCTCGAAAAGTTAGTATCGTAATTTATTTGACAGGTTTTAGTAAACCCACGAATTTTTTCGTGTAATTTCTGTCCTAGGAATCACAGGGAGACGGCGTTACACACAGCACGACTCCAGATTTGAAGTCTCTGTGAGCTACATTTTTCTGAATCCCCCGGATGTCGAAATTCATTTCGCGATAAAATATTAAATTCAGTTATATGTACTATATACATAAATAATTATTCGAGAATTCAATCAGTTGTGGGGAGCGCAACTGATGACGGTTCTCGACTAGAAACAATATATTGTCTTGCGTTCAATGGATTGAAAAATCTCGAAAAGTTATTATCGCAATTTCTTTGACAGGTTTTAATAAACCTACGAATTTTTTCGTGTGATTTCTATACTAGGAATCACATGGAAACAACGTTACACACAGTACGACTCCCGATTTGGAGTCTGTGTGAGCTAGATTTTCCTTAAACTCCTGGATGTCGAAATTCAGTTTGCGATAAAATACTAAATTCAGTTACATGTACTATATACATTAATAATTATTCGAGAATTCACTCAGTTGTGGGAAGCGCAACTGATGACGGTAAAAGTATTTCACAAATTTTCCTCATATTTTTTTAACCACCCTTAATTTGAAACTTTTTCTAACTTTGTTTGATTCACACCGTGTAACTGTAACTTGATTTGCCCATTTTTCAGGTACCCCATAACTGCTGATATTCTACCTTATTAAACAATTTTTCTTACTAACTACTTATAGCCACCCATTATAGCATTTTTTGACCACCCTGAATATTTAGAATTCTACTCCTTTTTTCAACCATCCTGTACATGAAATAGCTTGCAAATCGTAAACTTTTGTTGTAATATTTATTAAACTCAACTTTATAACTGTATATTATTATACTCCGCCACATACTATGCAACTATTTATAGCTCACCAAGTTCAACTCTTCTGAACCTACCCGTATAACTAATTCCTCTCCCGTTTTATTTCAATCACACTGTATATATGCATCTTCTTTTTTAAAAACTTATTATCAAATGTTCATTTTGCAATTTAAATCAATAAATATAAATCCATTGACAACGAAGTCAGAATAGACTTTGGTTTTCCATCAATATACGTCGTTTTATTTCGATTGTAGTGTTATTGCCCAAAAAACATAAAAAAATCAATAATATAAAAAGTGATACCTTCCAAACAAAGTGAAATAAAATTATGAAATTTTAATAAGCAATAACTAAGACTTGAGCTTTATACTAGACTCAGATATAGCTTGATAAGTTTTCACAATAAACTACAAATAGATAGATTTTTTTTAGAAAATAGATAGGTATACTTTTCTTGTCGACCCTATCCGTTGGCTGCGGCCACTGCTTCAATTTGTTGTTTGTATATAGGTAAGGTGATCAATGTTTTAATGATGAAAGCGAGAACGAAAACATTTCAGAAAAAATTCAACGTAAATAAATGAAAACAAAAATTCACAAATATCCTTCATCTTTTAATTATTTAATTAACAAATGTTTTTCCATTGAATAAATATTTTTGTCAATTTGTCATTTTCTAACATTGAATTATATGGTAAATGCCACAGCTAGAGTCTTCTTCTTTTCAGCCTGTAGTCATCTACTCTTGGATATAGGTCTCTCCTATCTCGTTTGATGTCTCTGTTTTTTGGTGTACCAGTATTTAACTACCAGCTACCTGCCACTACGCTAATGTCATCGACCCAAGGATTTTATGGAAGTTCTACATTTAGTTTAATTTAAGTCACTGTGATTCTATGTATTCGCCTGAATTATATCAGCGATTCTTGTTTATTTCCTGATGTTTGCATTTCTATTTTATAACTTTGCGACGCACCTAGTACGCATCGTTCCATCTCTAACAAGTTTGTTTTCCCTAAATCTCCTAACATTTCCCCTCCTTTCAGGAACCCTGTATATTATGAAGTATTGACAAATATTTTGAAATATAAATACTTAAAATTGTTATTGAATTGATTCAGTCATTTGGATTTAATTTCACTAATCTGCACATGTCTACATTATCGAATTAAACTTCGTTCACCGAAAATTGTGATCAACGTGTTTTAAGTTTCGCAAAAAATAACAAAAGTAATAAATGCTGCAATAAAAAAGAGGAATGTACTGTTTTTCAGGAATATCCTGAAAACAATTTATATAGTTAGTCCTAACTCCCGAAAAACTACCACCAATATTTGTAATTGTAAATTAGAGAATTAGAGGGGAAAGTTAGGTTTAAAACGGGTGATCTAAATTCTGCGCGACAGGTGATTCTCTCATGGAAACAAAAACAAACCCATTATACATGACTATTAGAATATAAAAATAATTTAGAAACATGAGTAAAATAAAAACTTTTTTATCTCGCAAAGTTACAATCTCTCCCAATAACATCAATGAAAAATCAATCCTTAAAATTTTCTGTAAAACTACTAAATAATGATCCACAATCCAGGAATACCATAAATTCGTTATTGCAGTACCAGCCATCTATTAAATCTTGAATTTATTCCAAATTAGAAAGTACGACTGAATATTGTAAGCCAGCTATGTGAAGCTATTTATTTATCGGAGTGTATGCGCGTAAACCGCGTGTATTCCGATTACGCCCAACTAAACTAAAAATTAAATATTGAGACAACAGTTTGTTCACTTTGTATAAGTTGCTACAAGTTTTCGATACAAAATTTTACGAGAAATACGATGACGGGCTTTTTTTTTAAATGTATTGTGGTTTTTGAGTAAAATGCAAAAAACCCTTTTTATTATGGTTATGGAGATTTCTCCCTTATTTCACATTTGCGGCAAAAACTAATTGCAAATTCGTAATCAGCACGATGAAACACATAAATGTTCTTTGTTAGTTTGCTGCCACCTCATTTTGCAGACACAGACAAAATTTCGATGGACTATATAGGTAGTAAAGCATAGTATTTTCGGCTCCGCAAATCAATGAGTAACAAGCTCGTTTTGTTTGTATACCTATACAATTAAATGAAAATTTTTCCATTTTGCGAAGATGGTGCTTTTGCTGTCACATTCTCCCGGCCTAATAGAAAATTCAGTGACAACACATTTCAAACTCTAAACTGATATTTGGTGCGTTTATACACAGGGTGTTTAGTTATAGCAAACAAAATCACAAAGTATAGTGATAGAAGGAGTTGCATTTATATGATGATTGAAATATGGGACAGAGTAGAATGATAGTGGTCCAGAGCAGCCATTTGTACAAGATGGTTTGAGTATAGCGTGGAGTGGACGTTTGGTGGTATAAAAATGTTGGAAAAAATGTGGAATTAAAATTATATAGGGAGATTAAAAAATTGTTATATGATGTGTACGTAAACAAATCATATACAGAATGGTTGAAATATATGCTGGAGTTGAATTATATTTATACAGTGTGATTAAAAAATTATTTATTTCATAGCCCATAAGAAGTTACATAAAATGTGGTGAGGAATTTATGTTACACAGGGCGATAATATAAAATGTTAAAAATGAAATAATTGATGGGGTAGCCCACAAGGAGTTATATACGATGGTTGAAGTATAGGACTGTTTTGACTCCGTTAATATGGGATTGATTCTACTCCGTCCTATAATTTACAGAAGGCAGCTAACAAATTTATGCTTGTCCGTGGACAGTCGTATGTACAGGATGGTTGGTAGATAGGGTGGAGTGGAATTATATATAGTTATACAGGGTTGTCAAAAAAAAGTTTAAAAAAGGTTACATGGCGTGGTCCATAATACATAATTATATTGTGCGCTTATTAAGTCAACGCGTACTAGTACATTTGGTTCGTAAACATTTACCTCTCAATTTAAATGAAAATGTATCATTGAGTAATGTTGGGGCTTTCGATGTTACCTGGTCCTGTCTATTAAGGTTATACATACAAAATAAAAAATAAAGAATGAAAACTACCTGAGTTCAAAAAAACTAAAAAGTTGAAAATAAAACATTTAAAAATATATATAACCGACTTCCACCTATAACTAAATAGCTGAAAATAATTATAACAAAATAAAATTCTAGCAAATAAGTAACACATTGAATGTTGTTAGGTACCTACCCAGAAAGTAAAAACTGTAAACATTAAAAGGTGTTCATTCTGTTCAAATAAATTACCTACCAATCTAGTATATTTTTGAAGTCGGTGCCAAGCAACAACTGAGTTTGTTGAAGTAGTATATAAGTACTCAATTAAGGATTTTAGATTTGTTTGGCACCGACTTCAAAAATATACTAGATTGGTAGGTAATTAATTAAACAAAAAATAAATTAAACAAACTATACCCCGCAAACGTGTGTTGATTAGTTTCCTTGAGCACGGAATCGATTTCCGAGTTCTCGGGGCATTGCTTTTTTTTAAAAGGGCACATTTTTCGAGAACTCTTTCCCAGAGAATTCTCAAGCAAAAATCCTGTTTACACTCCTCCGTGAAATGTTAACACAAACAAATAATCATATTTAGCTTAAACATGTTGTTCTCAAGTCTATATTTTTAGGTATGATTACATTCTCGTAGTTGCGAAAGTTTCAAGAGCTTTAAACTGTAACCTTTCAATAAATAATAACGTGAGTTAAATCTCCGATGTGTTGATACAGTGCGATCGAGCGCAAAGAAAGTCAATATGTATCCGTCCACTTAGTGTATAGATTTTATGTTGCCAGAGCTTTTGAGTGAACTAAGTTAGGTCTTTATACATCGTAATGTTGTAATGTCCAAATTTTTGTATCCTCTAATAATTGTAATAAAAATTAATAAAATTTAAATTGCTCACTAATATTTAAATATCAGTGCGAAATATTCTAGCAATCAATTTTCAAAGGCCCAAAATCTTTGCATTTGTTGGAGTACTTATTTATTGAACAATTTGGTAATAAACTTACAAATAAAGACTTTACTAAAGATGGTTGTGAAATGGACTCACAATAGTTAATATACCCTCAGATTTATTAATAATTTGCATTTAAAATTAGAAGCTGGAAAATGATCAGAAAGGGAAATAGTGACAAATCGTTTCGGACAAAATTAAAACACACAATTTCTCTCAACATGGAGCGAATTTCCATTATTTACTATGTTAACAACTTTTTTGAAATGAACCAAACAATTTTATTTAAATTATATCCATCAAAATCTCTCATTTAGTTACTACTACAAGCAAAAACAACAAAATACGCTAAGTATAAGTTATTTACTTTAATAATTTTAAAAAAGTTACGAATCTGCCGTCAAAGGAACACGACAGCATTTAAACTTAAAAATATATACACTCTTCGAGGAGTCATTCTTTTTTTAGCAAAACAATATATATATATAATATATATTGTTTCTGGTTAGGGAACCTTCATCAGTTGCGCTTCCCACAATTGAATGTCCTCTCGAACACTACTTTATGTGTTTGAAACATTTCGTCAAATTTGAAGACGCGAGATGAAAAGACCGACATCTAGGATTTTTGGGGAAACTAGCACATAGGGGTTCCGAATCTGGAGCCGTTCCATGTAATTGCTAACCTAACATACCACCCTTCCAAAAGGGACAATAGATCAGCAATAATACTCTATATTTAAAATGGAAAAGTAAAATAATCCAGCAAGGTATAGAAGAGATTATCAACTTCATAAACGAAATAATAAATCACTAAATATTGGGTAACACCTATGCCCAATTCCTCTATATGGATAGCGTCATAGCTTCATCACCGTCTAGCCTCTGCGTCTTTTTTGACACGACGCTGAGACGGCTTACATACACAGGATTTTCGGATCCATTTCTGATTTTTAGCTCGTCCTGTTAAATGTATTTTCTTATTTTATTTCAATATTTAATACCTTGTTTTATACACATTATCGTCATTTATATTTCTCTTTACCATTTAAGTAATTAATTATTTGTTCAGTCGAATTTCGTTTTTTGTAAGAACTCTCATAGTTTTAGTTGACTTTTGTGTTTAAAATTCGGTCGTTACCTTAGAATTGGTTCGTATTATCTCTGCCACTTTGAAGAAATTAATGAAATAATTCGGCAGGTTAACTATAGGAATTCAAAGCGTCATTTTAACGCCGCCTCTTCCAAAAAGGTTCCACTTTCTACACCACGAGAGAATCTCTTATATGTCTTTTGGGGACCACCCCATTTGAGACAAAAGGCTGTATGTCCAAATGTTTCAGCGTCTGAAACTAGCCTCGCTGTCAATGGAATTATAATCCCCCGCACTATGGGTCAAATGACATTTTTTAACGGAAACCTAATATCGAAAAATAGAGATATCGAAACATCTTTCTTAAATTGAACGTTAGGTTATGTAGATGAAGAGAAAATTATTTAGAATGCCACTATTATAGGGGTGAAAATGAGGGGTGAAATGGTGCACATTTAAAAATTTCTATCTTTTTTCTTTTATTTATGGTATATCTCAAAGACAAATAGAGCTATTTATACACATGCTTTTCAAATTTGTAGGGTTGTTCAAGTAGATTAGAAAAATATTTATTTCAAAACTATCCTCCCAAAAGTATGTATAGGTGAAAATAGGGTGTGTGGGTGAAAACATGAAATTGACAAAAAAATTCAGTTTAGTGATTCATTTGATGCTGACCACGGTTCTAAAATCCATTTCGTTATCATTTCAAACTGTGGAGATTGTTTATCCTTATAAATTTTCACCATAATACTTAAAACGGTGGTATGGGAGTGAAAAAACAAAAAAATCTTTGCTGAATCCCGTAAGTGAATTTTCAGTCAATTATTTTCAATATTTTTTGACGACATTTAGTTGATACATAATTTTAATTTTTGTCATTTTAAGAGTTACGGTACCGAGGTATGTGCTCACTGATTAGAGGCAATGCATCACATTCACTCTTTTTATCTTTCATTTTTTTTATGATGCGAAATTGTTTGGGTTCCTATTAACAAAACCGTTTATAATTATTGTCTCCGTGAAAGAAAATTATCGTATCGAATTTTGTGAGAGATTAGACTGGATTAGACAACAATTTTGGATGACTATAGGGGGACATGATAGCGATAAACGGTCTCCACTTTAAAAAATTATAACTAAATGGTTTTAGAACAGTGGTCAGTGTCCAATGAATCACTAAACAGTATTCTTTTCGATATTTCAAGTTTTCACCCGCTCACCCCTTTTTTCACCTATATTTTTGAGAGGACAACTTTGCAGTAAATATTTTTCTAATCTACATTAATAACTCTACAACTGAAAAAAGAAACATGTGTATAAATATCTCTATACATACCATATATGAGATGTAGCATAAGCAAAAGACAAAAAATATCGATTTTTGAAACCTGAAGTGCCATTTCACCCCACATTTCCATCCTAAAAATAGTGGATGATGACAATGGAATAAGTTTTCCTTTAATCTATATAACAGGTCTGTCTTCGCATTCGCTGGTATCCGAGAGCCGAGATGAAAGGCGCCAAATTTGGCCGACTGGCTGTATATTAAGGAAACTAACATTCTGATTGAATCGAAAGGTATCAAACGGGAATAAGTGTTATAAAGTTTAATTTTGACCCCGCCTCTTCAAAATAGGGTATAAACTGTTATTAAAATGATGCTACTGCGTCACGCTACTGAAATTATTAGCAAAAAGTTGAGAAGTCTCTAATGCCCTACAAAACACCAGCATCACTAAATAATAGTTTTTAATAGTTATTTCGTACAGCATAATGTTTGCGACGCTCGAGAGAAAAAAAACGAATACGTCTATTTTGTTTTCCAGAATGAACATGGGGATATGAATGAATCCTGGAGAGTTGTTGAGTTGATTGAAGTTGAGATTGTCTTCAAATTTGGAAGAAGGAATGAAGTAGCACTGATGTTTTGAAGTAACTTGTGGTTTGTGCATTACTGACAGAACAACAAATTTTCAATATTTGTTTTGATATAAATGATTATTTAATTGTCAAAAGTGGACATCAACTACTTCACATTTTTCAATATAACCTTAAACATCTTAGAACTCGAGATGTGAGCGTTTTAACTTTACGATCACATATAACTATAAAATCGCATACAAAGCAGCTAAAAGGTGAAGACAATAGTTCTCAACTTGGATTCTCTTGCACTGTATTTAGTTGGGACAATGTGAACTACTCTCTTTTGGAGAGCGGTAACTTTATTTACACTTGAGTATCTCTTTTGTAGATAATTCACGAATATGGAACAAACGACAGTATTCACCTGAAATTCCTGGACGATATATAAAATAATAATATATAAATAGATGTTTCGACACAGAATTATAGGTGGGACAATCTAAGTTCAGATTGTGCAAACTAACTGATTGTTTACATAATATTTATATTGTGAGTTTTTTTGGAAAAAAAGGATTTTTACTTTATATGAAACCCATTTCTGATCAGTGTGTTGGAATTGCGTCGTCTTATACAGGTTTTCCCTAAGATTATATAGCTTTATCGAAAAATTAAAATTCGGTTGCTATCCACATTGTATGAGATGCATGACCCCAAGCACTTTTCAAAACAAGTATATTTGCATTGATCAATAGGCAAATTTTTAATAAGCATATTTGTTCTGCTAAATTGTGATATCTCAGACGAGCTTTTTTTAAGCACTCGCATTACACGGTTGTCAATATAGAATATCAGCCCACCTCATAACTATTTGTTTTATAACATTCGTATAACTACCAAGTCATATCCATAAGGTTTATTTGAAACCGTAATAACACTCTACAATCGTTGAATAAAACATATGCTGAACCCAGCTAATAGTTAAACTGAAATACTGAATTCAAATCCATTAAACTCTACGGACATCCCAAATTCCAATGCTGACCGCTCCATCGACGAACTTGGAGGCGGTGGTGCTTTTATCATTATTGAGGTCACGAATTTTGTCCGTTCCTGATGGATGTATATAGATGGCGAAAGGTCTTGCATCATATTGATTCGAAAATTTAATTTATGGACGTTACAATGTACAGATACAAGTATGTCAATAAAACATTTTCAGTCTCTCCGACTGTTCTAAATGCTAGTTTAGTTTTGCTGACAGTTTAGAGTACATATCCATTCCGAGTTTCTAGCCAGAAATATGACATCAAACTGAACATAATTACACGGCAGACATTACAACTGCCATTATTACAGAATGTTGCTGTGTAATTAAATCAGAGTACAATCTGACAAATTTTAGAGAGAGATTTTTCAGTATAATTTAATAAACGTAGTTAAAATGAATTTATATTCAGTCGTTTGCATACAGATTGCAAGTAGCAAGCACTTTCTCAACTTATTGCTAGAATAATTTTACAAATTAACCAATTCTATAACAATTACGGTATCATATTACTCCAAATTAACTGCGAGGCAAAAATAGTATCATTCCATGTTCAGTATAGTTGCCAATCTGTCACTACTATACTACCATCTGTTATAACTGCTATTTACGGTCTAATAATTTATATCTCAGCTCATCTGTAAAGCTGCAGAAATGCTAGCAAATCCCTCAGCTAACCGCCTGCAATACGTACAGAGATCAATCTTCGATCTTATCGTCATTAGTCTGACTAGAAGACGATGAGGCCCAAAAAATCTACCTTTTTCTGAAACAGGGCACTCTTCTTGGAGTTGAGTCTCAAGTTGTCATTCCATTCTTATTTCTTAGTAATACTTTACTTTCTAAAAGTGATTAAATAAAGGGCAATAAATTTTATTTATGGCATTCAATAGTCAAGCGAATATCAATGACAAATTGTGATTACGATATTTGTCATTGCTAATCCTTTTATTTTTTTAAATGTCGTGTTCATTTTGTGTAATACCACTAAAAACGGGGTCTGAGTTAGACCTTGAAACGTTTGAACTTTTGAAATATACAGTCTTTTGTCATTATTGATGTGGAAAATTATATTAATACCGTAATTATATCGTAATACATTAAACATACTGGGCTTTCATTTCAAAACTAGGCCCCCAAAATAACTTTTGGAATGTCTTTAAACGTAAAAGACAAAAAACACGTGTATTTATATTTACGGGGGGGACACATTTTACATGTCTCGGTCACCATGCAGTTTCAAACCCTAACCGAAATTGAAAATCACTTCTAAAAGTTGAAATACAAATGGGTATCTTTTGAAAGGTATCTCTCTTGCCAATCTTTTAACCCACCATTTTTAAAATCAGATTATTTTTTACAAAGTTTCAACACTAGTGACAAGAAAATGTAAGCAATCGTAGAGCAACCACTGAAAATACAATGAAGAATTACTGATCTCTACCTTTTCCTACATCCAATTCCATGAACTATTAAAATCTACTACAATGATGTATGCACATATCAATTGAAGGAACTGGTCTGCATTACAGATACAGATACTGTGTTCATGTCGTAATAAATATGAAACAAGATACTTTGGTATTTCAGAGTAGAAAGGTTCTTAGAAGAATAAGCTAAAAGCTGAAATAGAAGGACATCACAGTGTTATTTCTAAGGTTATCTCAATATATTTCGTTTGAGATAATGAACATGGCAGTGCAAATTCGATATGTTTGAAAGAACATGATAAATTCTACTATATCTTAGTTTGGTGTTGGTCTAATGCAACACAATATGAGGATATTCACAAAAATGTGAGTTGCAGCAAAAACATTCTTTAGAATTGTTTCCAATATTTTCTAATCAAAAAAAGAGGTGTATAAGTTCTATTTACTTCCCTTGAACTTCCGTCAAATTAGTCATGTTATTACGTTCTCAAAATATTCTCGTATGTTTTTGGAAACTTTTGCTTGCCGAAATACTACCACATTTAAGCATTCCAAGTACTTAAGTTAATTCCATAGTTGTTGACTTAATATTCCTAAATTATATATTCATCATTTCAGAATACTTTGGATCACTATGGTGATATATTTACATAACTTCTGAATACTTTAAGTGCATTTAGGTACTTTTGCAATTTTCATATTGAGCTTTTATTAATAATTATATGAACATTTTATAATTAATGGTTTTCAGAGAACTTTTCTTTCTTCTTAACTTCTTTGCTTAATTGACTTTATTAATTAACAGCATTAAATGTGTCTTAGTTTAATGTTGAAAAGTTTAGTTTTGATAAATAATTTGATTACAAATGAATTTAAAAGATAAGTTCAAACATGGGATAGCTCAGGTTCTAATTTCATACCAAAATAAATTGATAATTGTGTTGCAATTCACGAACAAATAACAAAAGTACAAGTAATGGAATAACATGTTTTGTAAATTATGATATCATAAATAATATAAAGAATATGGAACAAAAATCGTATCTGTCCTAAACAATTATATATATTACTAAATTACTAACTTGCAACATGTTCTATTCCTTTTTCCATTTTGTATTTTCTAGAGATGAAACACAGAACATCTAGAGGGTAGATGTAAATATATAGGTAATAACCAAGAGGACAGTTTACCATCGAATGAGGTCCTTTGAAATTTCTCATAACACACTACTACCGCCGGCAAATATTGGAATGCAATAGAGAGACTGCAATAGAATATGGAATAGAACTGAATTGTATTCGATATTGGATTCAGAAATACCCGCGATAAGAAAACGTGGTTAGAGACTGAATAACGACTAATTTTCCTTAGACATGTTCACCGCACAATGCGTTAACATGTGGAATGCTTAAAGTAGGATTTCGCATTTCCACTTATGTCAAAATGTTGTAACTTTTAATAACATACTCAAAATCGGTTATAACCTCATTTCCATCCACTACTAAATAAAATAGTGAATTTCTTGAAGGAAAAATTTGCTCCAAGGCAGAGCAAATGACAGTTTCTTCGTTTGAGTATGTTCGTTCATTGTAAATTAAATTTCATTAAACTTAGAAAAATGAGTTCCTTTAGGTCCATTATTCCTTTGAGATTTTTTCTGTCAAATTCCTCATACAATTCTCTATCATTAATTTTTCAAGATTTCATTACTTGCACCTCTAGTAATTTTAAATCAATGTTCATTATTAAATTTTAATCATCAAACAAACTCTTAACTATCAAATAAAGAAATTAATCTAAGTAGATTTGTTGTCTAAGTGCTTCTTGGGAAATAACACCACAGTTTAAAGAAAATTGCTGTATATTCCAAACGTTTCGGGGTCTAGATCAGACCCCGTTGTCAATGGTTAAGAAACTACTGATTAAAAAGGGCACAATTCTAAGATTTGTTGTGTTCGAATAGTTCTTTTCTTATTTACAACCAAATTTAAATGGTAATGAATGATTATATGCAATTCTGAAATGCAATTGATACATAACCCCGTTACTAAAATAATATTTCCCAGTAAATAAACTGTTTGAATTAATAATGTATATAGTTGAGCGCCAAATAATTTGGTTTAAATACATTAAAAATTGAAAAACCTTGTATCAATTTAAACACTATCAAAATGTTCTCACTTAATCCTCCAAACTATTCCTCTTGTTCACCAGCTATTCTTTCACCTTTGATCTCTGTCAATGATGTCTTAGTACTCTGCTATATATCAATATGCTTTCAATCTGTGAAACTACTCCTCCTTGTAGATGGCTTTCTGCACCCTTTTGTGTGAGCTGCTTTACTTGAATATATTCAATCAGCCTGCTTAGACGAACACAAATTAGCTGTCAAAAATAAACAAACAACATTGGCCCTGTTCCAACACCAACAAATCAATTTCAATATCTAAGTGTTTATTGGGAAATAACACCACACTTTAAAGGAAATCGCTGTATATTCCAAACGTTTCGGGGTCTAGATCAGACCCCGTTGTCAATGGCTAAGAAACTACGGATTAAAAAGGTACAATTCCAAGATGTAAATTTAAATATTTGACAATGTGTATTATTTGATTTTTGACGTAACTAAGAGAATTTTATTTGTAATATACAGGGTAGCACAGACATTTCTAAAGATCATATAATCATAAAGTTCCTTTCAAATTGGAAGAATTTGAAAGGGAGATCTGCAGAACTTTAAGTGGCGCTCCTAGGTGCGACTTTCTTATAAGATAGTGCATTCGCCAAAAATGCGACCAAAGAACTTTGTTGATTCAGTGATCACATTAAAATCTAGACCCCGAAACGTGTGGTGTTATTTCCCAATAAACACTTAGACATTGAAAAATATGCCACAAGTATCCTTCAGAAAAGAACTAGAAATCAGCCATGGAACTGCAGTAACCAAAGCGTTTAGGGACTTAGAGGACTTGTATAAGAAGCTTGCACGAACCAAGAATAGCTTGAGATTCTTGTGCAGATGTCGGGAGATTAAGATTTCGTCAACCGTACGTAGGCAGAAGGATTCATAGCATATTGGAACGAGCAAGCTTCGCTGCTATTATAGACTGCATACAATTTCATCTTTACAATAAGTTTAAATTAGAAAAAGATATTGGGTATGTACAGAACTTTCTTGCTTATCGAATACCAGAGAATGAATTTAACAGAATTAAAAATAGTACTCTTATAAGTTACAACAGTGAATTCAGGTCTCAAAAACAAACACAATTACGTAAATTTAATAAACTTATTTCCGATAAAAATATGCCGAAATATTATGTGAAAAACCAACATTTTGATCTGTCAAAAACTGTCATTAATTTTTCAGACAAACAGTTAAACGCTTCTGAAACCTCAATTCTACAAAAGGGCCTTAATTTTGCAATTTCCCCAAAAACTATTCCAACATTTGATATCATCAGTACTATAGAACACAAACTGAACTGCAAACAAATTAAACAATAGTGAAGCTCAAGAGTATCGAATAAGAGCAAAAACTGAACTAAAAAAACCTATGCATACAATAAATAACCTTTCGAAAAATGAATTACATTCAACTAAAGTTTTAAAAAATGACAGCACTATTAAGATTTTACGTGCAGATAAAGGCCATGCTACGGTTATTTTAAATAAAATTGACTCCGAATCCAAAATTCAAAACATAATAAACGAAGGGCAATATACAAAATTAAACAAAGATCCAACAACTTCTATAGAAAACAAAATATACCGCTTACTTTACAATCACAAACATGAATTTACAGAACAACAACGTAAACATCTGACTCCACACTATTCTAAACCCAACATTCCATTAAGACCAATTGTCAGCTCCATAAATTCTCCATGCAGTGAGCTCTCAAAATTCCTTTTAACAATTATTTCACCACTTACTGGTAAGTCTAATTCTCATCTTAAAAACAGCGCAAATTTCTTAGAAAAAATATCAACTGTAAAATATAAAAATACTTTCACACTAGCAAGTTTTGACATTGTGAATCTTTCCCATAGTAAAAGAACGATTAGAACAAGATTCTTTACTAAATCAACGTACTCAATTGTTCATTAATACAATAATGGAACTACTAACATTTTGTACAAAGACAACATATTTTCAACTTAATGATGACTTCTACCAACAAGATTTTGGCATGACAATGGGTTCCTGTTTGTCTCCCGCTTTAAGCAACATTTTTATGGAAAAATTTGAAGAACAAACAATTTTCTCAAAACAGATTAAACCTTTGGTTTGGTGGCGTTGTGTTGATGACATATTCCTTATTTGGGAACATAATCTTGAGGATTTACATGCATTACTTAACGACATAAACAACACAGAACCAACTATTCAGTTTACACTAGAGCTTGAACAGAATAACAAATTACCATTCTTAGACATTTTAATAACCAAAACACAATCGACATTTGAAACAGAAGTTTACAGAAAACCAACTCATACTAACAGGTATCTCAACTTTAAGTCTAAACATCCAAGTTCAGTAAAAAGAGGTATCATTAAATATCTATAAGACAGAGCAAAAACCAACTGTTCTAATATCAATAAATTCAATGAAGAAAAAACTTTTATAAAAAATACACTTTCTGTCAATCATTACCTAAATAATTTTATTAATAACCAGTTAAACAAAATGGAATACCAAACAATCCCAAACAACCAACATCAAACTTCACCAAGCAACACTGACTCCCAAGATTGTCACATTAATACAATAACTATACCATACATACAGGGTCTATCAGAAAGACTAAAAAGAGTGGGAAACAGATATAATATCAAAACATCATTTAAAACAAGAAATACACTAAAATCAATTATATCAAAAACCAAACCAAATAAAACAACTCAAAATACAAAAAATTGCATTTATAAAATCTCGTGTGAATGTAATAAATTCTATATTGGAGAAACCTCTAGACCTCTGAATGTTCGAATAAACGAACACAAAAATTCCATAAAAAAACGACAATTTGAAAAATCCAAAATTTGTGAACATGCTTGGGAGCTTGGTCATAAAATACAGTTTCAAAATTCAGTTATATTACACAAAGAAAAACACAACACCAAAAGAAAACTAAAAGTCTGCTTTAATTTTGTTAAATGAAAACGATTGTATCGCTACTACCTCCGTAGAATTCAGTCGTTCCTGGTTGCCGATGATTAAGGAAGAAATTGCTAATGTCATGTCCTTGTGAACAACCCAATATCGGGATAGTTCACAAGGTTTTTTCCTAGGTTTTCCCTTATGATTTTAATGGGATCACTGAATCAACAAAGTTCTTTGGTCGCATTTTTGGCGAATGCACTATCTTATAAGAAAGTCGCACCTAGGAGCGCCACTTAAAGTTCTGAAGATCTCCCTTTCAAATTCTTCCAATTTGAAAGGAACTTTATGATTATATGATCTTTAGAAATTTCTGTACTACCATGTATATTACAAATAAAATTCTCTTAGTTATGTCAAAAATCAAATAATACACATTGTCAAATATTTAAATTTACATTTACCTTTTTAATCCGTAGTTTCTTAGCCATTGACAACGGGGTCTGATCTAGACCCCGAAACGTTTGGAATATACAGCGATTTCCTGTAAAGTGTGGTGTTATTTCCCAATAAACACTTAGACATTGAAAAATATGCCACAAGTATCCTTCAGAAAACAATCAATTTCAATAGTTGTAAACAGATCGCACAAACAACTCATTACAAAACCAGACTAATGCGAGAAGCTATTCAAATCGAGAAAAATGGACAACTAAGCAAAGAGATGACGCCCTGCACCTCTATAACACATGGAAGAATTATTCAACATCAAAATAAAACAGAATTACCCAGACAAAATACAAACCCGTCAACAAACGACACACCCGACACGGCAGCGAAGGGGGCGGAGTCAACACCGATCAATCAGGAGCGATACGACCTCTGTCGGAGGCACATAAAATAAAAATCTCAGGTTGATCACCTCTCAGTTCACCATAACAATGCCAAGTGAAACCTTGGCGAAACGTCTGCAGGATTCAAACGTGAATTAATATAACAAATGGATGGATTCCCGGATAAATATTTCTTCATATATATATATATATATATATATATATATATATATATATATATATAAACCACAATATATATATATATATATATATATATATATATATATATTTGTTTTTAAGTTTTCCCGGGCACTAAATGTGTTCGGTGGTTTCCGGGAATTCAACCGCGTAGTTGATAACTGATCTCTGCCGGGATCGATGTTAAAATGACGACGTTTCGGCAGAGTCACATCTGAACTCTTCAGGTTGGTTCGCATAATTCTCGTAGCCTTCTGCTTTCGTTTCTAGTTATTCGAATACTACTCGAGTATTCGAGTAACTAGAATACTACTCGAGTACTGACATCCTTCCGGCAACGTTAAGCATACTACCGTATCATACATTATGTGCTACAGAGTCGGCCCTAGAACTGATCTCTGTGGTACACCATATGTCAACTCCCTCTCCCGCTCTTCTACCTTGATTTTTCTCTGAATAAAATATTCTGTCAAGATATTTCGGAGATATTGGCTAATCCCTATATCAAGTAGTCTCCCAAATATGATGTTCCACCCTGCCGTGTTAAAGGCGTTCTTAAAGTACAGATTTATTACGACCACCCACTTACACTCTCTTTCACCCACCAGTCGCATAATCTCCTGCAGGGCATCTAGCGTTGATCTCCCTGGGGTAAAGCCATACTGCTGTTGCGATATTCCTCGCTTTTCCCTCGATCTTCTTAAATAACCTCCGTCTTGTCAAATGTTCATATACCTTGCCAGTGGTATTTAGCCAGATGATGAGTGATCTTATCACTCCCTGTTCATTTGGCCTTCCCTTTGGGATAAGGATCGTTCTCCCAATCTTCCACTACGCCGGGTAGACCTTTTTTTTTCAGAAGCTCATTGTACATTCTAACTATCGTTTCTGAATCATATTCGGCCACGATCTTCACCACTTCCGTTGTCACTCCATCCATTCCCGTGGCCTTTCGATTTCTCAGTCGGCCCACCGCATTTATCACCTCATCTGCATTGAAATCCCTAACATCCGTAGTTTCTCCTACTTCGAGCTCATCTTTCTCCCCCGTCACAGCCGGGAATAACTCATCCACCAGAATTTACGTCTACATGCATATCGTATGGAGGACAGGATCTTTTTATCCCACGAGTGGCTATCCTGTACCCCAGCCCCCATACATCCCTATTAACCTCATCAACCAACTTTTCCCAGCTTTTCTCCTTCGCCCGTTTAATTCTCATGCTCAGAGCTTTTTTTGAATTCTCCTATTCCCTTTTCCTTAGCTCTATGAGTTCTGCGTCCCCTACCGCTATACTCCTGGTTAGCAGTCTCCTGCATCTCACATATTCTCCCCTCGCACTCCCCAACTCATTCCACCAGTACGCATTCATCCTGTCAGGCTTGCCGGCATTTTGGACACATTTCAAGACCCTGTCCAATTCCTTATAGCTACTCCCTATGTTTCCTCTGACCATTTGATAGCTATCCAGCCCAGCAGGAGCATTCAGCGCCTCAAAACATTGAAGGCCTTCACCTTAACTCTGTTACCATCAATTTCAAAATATAATATATATATATATATATATATATATATATATATATATATATATATATATATATATATGTTTTAGGTGGTTTCCGGGAAATCATCCGCGTAGTTTCCGGATACCATACCACCTAAAACATTTAGTGCCCTCGAAAACTTAAAAACATATATATATATATATATATATATATATATATATATATATATATATATATATATATGTATATATATTTATGGAGGCTTAAGGATTCCTCGTCCATCACCTCCCAATCTTTCATCCCCCTAGAGTAGATTGTCACATCTATGAAGGACCTCCAGATCCCTCTTTCAAAGTTGGGTTTATTTCCTACATTCCTCACCAGCATGTCCTTGCCTGCCAACCACTCTTCCCAGTGAATGCCCCTTGTATCCGTAACTGGTGACAGTATTACCCATTCACCTCCCTTCCTCTCCGTTTCCTCCATCATCTCATCCACTTTCCTCATGTATTCCGCCGTTCTTATGTTTGGTTAGATGTAACACGCCATGACACAGAAGTCATCGACCTCAACCAACAAGTATCCATCCGGACTCTTGTGCCCTCTCACACCCACATTCTTAGTTGCGAACCAGACCGCTACATCCACCCTTTCATCTTTCAGCACATCTTTTCTGCCTATCCACGTTTTTACTTAGTCCAGTCTGGATCGCCAAATCAAGCGCCGCTCTTGCCCTTCCACATTCACCTGGAGGAACGTAGCCATTACTCACTCTCTACGCCTTTCTCTTACCTCTTTCTCTTTCACCCTTATCTTCCACGCTCATAGCCTTCCTATACTACCTGCAAGCCGCAGTGTCTCATCTTTGCCCCTCTTCCTTGCACAAATGGCATCTCGGTGTCCTTGTACACTCTTTGGCCTTATGACCACTGCTACCACAATTGTAGCAGCAGTCCTTTCTATCCTCACCCTTGGACTCTGATGCCAGGTGTTCGAAACCCCAACACCTGTAGCATTTCCTCATTCTCACCCTTTTACTTAATGGACAGGTTATCCAGCCCACTTTCACTCTGCCTTCATTCAGCAGCCTTCTTTCCCCTCATCACTCATACTGATCGTGGCCGTTTGTCGGCACCCAAAACTTTGACTCATAGATATGTTTCCAATCTCCTCCTCTTTTACACCCCCTACCTCCCTGATCGCTATCCACACTTTCGCCGCTGTACGATCATCTGTCTACTCCCTCTGTTCCTGACCGTAAAATTTCATCTCCCGACTGCGTCCTCCAGCTTAGCGATTAGATTATTAGCTTGCCCTTTCTCAGTTACCATTATCAAATCTCCCGTCTTAGTTTGTTTTACTGTTTTGACTTTCACACCCACTTCCTTTACGGTCACTGATTCCCGCAAATGTTTAACGGTCTCAGCAAATGTCTTCCCAAAGACTTTTTTAATGATAACGGCATCTTCGTTTACTCTCTTTCTCCCAGCCAACGCCTGCCTATAGTCTTTACCTCCCTTGTTAGCACCTTCACCCACTTTCCTCGCCGGGGGACTAGATCTTTATCCGTCTCACAGAACACCATCTCCAAGGCCTTCCTCACCATATTCACGTCACACCCCTCACCCACAGCTATCGTAACTACCGGGAGCTTCTTCCTCACGATATCAGCTCGCAGTTTTTTGAGGACGTCTAGATGCTCCTCCGAAACCCCTTTCCGCTATTTCACCCATAACCACCCTAAAGGTGGTCTTAGTGACCGACTGCTCCCTGGTCGACATAAACACATATAAGAGTATTGAGACTCCCCACCCTCTGAAGCTTCAACACTCTCCGTCAATTCCGGGCATTTATCACTTGTCAATCTCCCTAACCCCCTGGTCTAGACACCAAGAGCTGAGTAATACCGCCAAGTTTAACACTTTCGGATCCTTAAAAGGATTCCCGTGCTCTAGCTTCACCTGCTGAAACACCTCCTCTGGCCTATCTTCAAAAATGGCTGAGTTCACATCCTCCAGACCCTCTGCACCTTCAATCTTCTCCCTTATATTCCGGATTCGGCTTTTTCTCAGCTCCTCCTGCAGGCTCCCGCCTCCCTTCTCCGGAGACTGAGCATCCTCACAAACTCCTAGCGTCTGCCACTCTCCTCGCCAACTCCCTTAACACCGTGTCCAACTTTGCTAATGTGCGCTTGGCCTTCACCCGGATTTTATCTCCTACCTCCCATTGTGTGAAGAAGAGCTCATCACTAAGGAAATTCGCCCAACTAGGAATGGGGTCCTCCTCCCTCGACCCAACCCTTCTTCGTTTGCTCGTAGCACCCGGTTTCTCAGATACGAGCTTATCATCGTTCCATGTAAGATCTATTACCGCCCTGTTAATATCTGAATCCACCAGTTCCCTGACGCTCCCAATAGACGACCTCTTCCCAATCTCGGTCGCCTTTTCAATAGCCTTGTTTCTAATGGTTTCGCCCCCTATATACCTCTGCTTTATTCAATTCATCCTCAATATCATCAACGCTATCCCTAATACCTCGCTCAGTCCCTTACTTTTCACACACTTTTTTTTAATTTTGGATCCCATATGATTAAAACGAGTAGGGTCAATATAACTGGCCAGCTCGGTAGGGCGCCCTTACCGAGCTAAGGCTCCGTACCCAGGAAGGTGGGTTGGTATTCTTGGGGCTCCACAAACAACCAACTATCGTAGGGACATTCAGCCCTCAGCACGGGTCGCAAAACCCCTTGATATACGGATTTTCACCGGCTCCAAAAAAGGATCCATAAAAAATGTTGACTTTTATGTCAATTAGTCATGTTTTATCATAACAATAAGTTGACGTCGGTTTTGTTATACTATTAATTTTGTCACGTATTTTCGTAAATGAACTGGGCTAAAAATAATATATTAAATTTTACGAGATAACAAACTGGACATCCCTAATATCATTTATAAAACCTTGGGTAGCCAATTGGCCTTTAACATCCTCTGGTAGATCTGGATACGCTAATTGTGTTAGACGGCAAATATCTTGTAAACTTTCCGCTGATTTGTTGTGTTTTCCTCTAACTTGCACTTGGTGTCGTAGACTCATATCTAATACTGAAATCATCTTTTCGAAGATACCCTATTCAACTACAAGAATGCACTAAATAGTTCTAACGCTGGACCTCTTAAAGAAATTACTCGTGGTTTTTCCAATCACTAATTGCAGCTACTGACTCAAATTGTCGTTTGTACATAGGCAAAAATGAACTACCATCAAAAATGAGTGGTTTAATAAGGGGACCTTTTGTACTTATGGTGTTCTAATATATTCCGCCTTACAAGTCTTTGTGAATGTTTCCAGTCGAGTTAGAATAGTGCAAAGTTCACTTTCTATTTTGCTTTGAATTGAGTTGAATATTTGACCTTATTTTCGAGAGTTTTTTAAACTTCAATTTCGTCATTAAATGCCTTTATCTCTGATTGCTTAATCTGTTTATCGGGATTAATTGCCTTATTACCTGGTATTGTTAATTGAATTGCTTAGTTGGTTTAATTGTTGCTTTTGTATCTTTAAATGATATTGCCTTTTTAATTTATCAACCGTTTTTTCTTCTAATAATTTAAGTTAATCATTGTTTTAAATTCCTCAGCCTGCCGTGTTTCTATTCTATTTTGTGATTATCTTGTGTCTTTAATTTCGCAAATAGCCTTCAATTAAATTTTGTTATTTACTTTTCATGGTATAGACAAGAGTTTGTTTGCCTTTCATTTATATTATTATCAAGATTTTCTAATTCATTGTTACGTTTCTTATGAAAAGTTGTCACGTTTTTCCAAGGTCTGATTTATTTTCTTGTCCAGTCCTTGTTTTAATATTTTTTTGCTAGTCTCGTCCATTTCGGGCATACTTCTTGCGGGCATAAACCAATTAAAATTTTAACTTCACTCACTTCCACTCCGGATCACAAATTTGTTACGAAAGCGTTTAAAAACAATTTTACACCTCTCTCTCTCTCTCTCTCTCTCTCTCTCTCTCTTTCTCTCTCTCTCCTATTTTGGCAGCGATAAATAAAATGTTACAGCAATATCAATTGGGAATCAGTAAGTACTCTACAATTCACTTTGACCCGTAATTATTAACCACCCGTCTCACAGAGAGAATTTTGAATCTGCCATCCTGGTTTTCCAACCCACAGCGTATGTGCAACCTACACACTCTATGTAAGAACTTATTAAGCACTCTCGCCTAGAGACTCGTCCGTCAGTGAAATTCAGATTAGCGTCAAACGTGTATCGAACACCGTCTCTGAGACTATAAATTTTTTTATTAGAAATATTTATACTAGGCCAAATACATGAAAATCAGGTAATGTTTGCTATTCCGATTAGGAACAGCAATTGAAAAGGTGGTTTAAGGAACTATATAGTGAGGGCACTTATGTAGATATTGGGTGTGACGAACATATTGCAAATTCAGAGAAAGAAGGGAAAATTTAGAGCAAGAAGTTGAAAAACTCGACTCCACACACACATGAGTAAAAAACTGTAAGAATTTTATATGCCGTTGATGTATATACCTTATTTTATAGAAATAAACCTATTTCGTAAAACTAATGTTAGTTAAAATACTTCTTTAAGAATATCACAAGTAAGGGGGCTGTGAATTAACTAATTTTGCATTGGTTGGTGGAGCGCAGATGTTGGCGTTGTAGGTGAAATCTAATTTCTATTATATTTTTGTTTGATCTTTCTATTTCATATTACCATAGAATTCTGAGTAATCTATAAATATTAATGACAGATGTATTAATTATGTTTCTCTTTCAATATATCTACTATTAGAATTAAATTTTATTATCACAAATTATAATGTCTGATAATATACTTGCTAAGTGCGAATTATTAATGCATAACTATTTACCTCAACCTGCTATTTTAGGCTTCCCTGTAATATTACTGAAGATAATGAGGCTATTCTTGGTATTGTTTAACATGTATCGTAAGAAGTTCACTATACATTCTTCCGAAAACACCCAACAACAGGCAATTCATATTACATATATTTGGACTGTGATTGAAGGGCAAAAATTGTCAGAAAAGTTCAGAGATTTCGCGTGGGGTTCGAGTTAATCTGACATATATGAATTATTCACTTAGTTCTCCAATGCGTTTACCCTATACGGAAGAATCATTGTTTTGATTTCCCATGTTTCACTTGGAAACATCTTATATGCTAGCTTTCCGTCGGATAACATTTGTTTTCTCGGTTTGGAGACAGTACGTAAGCTTAATATTTTATTAAAACTGAACGTGACTTGAATAAACTCTTAAGATAGTCGATCTATAAGACTGTCCATCAAGACGCAACTGAAAATGGCACACTCTTATTATCTGGTAGTTTAATCCAAAGTATACAGAAATGCAGAACATACAGTAATTTAGTCATATATTAAAATATATATAATATTTTATTTGAAATAAATTCGACACTTCACTGAAAGGATACAGTGGTATCTTTGGTACAAATTCATAATTTTCGAAAGGTATTTATTGAAATCAAAGTTGGATGATCAAATTTATTTAGTAATATCAAATTTGGAGCCTATTAGGTTAGATTTTTCCTTGAAAGCCGACAAAGCCAACAAAGTAGTGATTCTTGACAAATCCGATTATTTCAATAGAATTCATAACCAGATTACAAACAGTCCGTTTTCAAAATTAGTTAGAAATCCTTTATCAAAACTGACATCAGAAGTATGTATGTAATGTAAGTCCTGAGCTTATACGAAGACTACATGTTTATAATCTAACGATCCCGAAATTATATGGTCTTCCAAAAATTCACAAACCGGGAAAAACCGTACGTCCGATTGACGCCCCATATTATAAGTTAGCGAAGTGTTTAACAAAATGATTCGAAAATTAACCTTGTCTGCGGCGTAAATAATTCTTTTGAGTTTATGCAATCAATACAAAACGTTTCGATGCAACCTTGACAAATGTTGGTTAAAAGAATTAAACATAATTAAACAAGTAGCAATAAACAACGGTTTTGATTATCAGATCATCCATAACCTAGTAAAAAAGAAAGTGCTCCAAAAGGCTTCAATTCAATTTATCCAACCATAAAAAGCCTTATGATTTTTTCAAAACTTTAACTTATCTAGGCGAAACAAGTAATAAAATGAGATCATTCTTTGAAAAAAAAAGGAAATAAATATCAGTTATAAAATTTCAAATAACTTATTCAAATTCATTAAGAACAACAAATCAAGAAAAGACAATAATTGTAAATCCCGAGTGTACAAAATTAACTACGGCAATTGCGATAAGCTGTATATAGGTAATCGGAATGTTAATACCAGCATTAGAGAGGACAAAAGAAGTTATTCCACACAGGATAATAAATATAATTATGCAGGTCATTTAGTGGAAGATATTCGTAAATTTAATAACAATGTAAAAATCTTATATTTTGAAATCAACCCCAATAAAAATAATTTAAGAGAATCCCTGGAAATTAACAGGTAGACTATTAAATAATCAGTTAAATCTTAGTCCATTCCCACTATTAAATCTGTTTAGTGGCTCTCTATAATTATTTAGGTAAAATACAATGTATATATATATATATATATATATATATATATATATATATAATGAGTAATTAGAATAAGACATAAGAATTTTTGTGAAACTTGATAAAGGCATTGTATGCCGAAACACGTGTCGTTTGTAAAGTATAAATCTCGAAGTGTATTTTCATTCTTGTGTTTCTTAATATTTTTCGCTTCCATTACATTATTTCACTTAACAAAAATAGCCATTAGGTTTTCGTTCAAATTTCTGTGTAAGCTACAAACAAGCCCCATATTCTTTATTTAATTTTGAAAGTTTAGACTTCAGAATTACGAGAAGGATTATTCGATTTTCTTATATTTTCTTCAATAAATCATAATCGTGCATATTGAAATAAACTCCGTGGGTTCAAATTTAATTAAATTTGTAAACTGATATTCACTTCACTTTTTAGAACTTTTATTTACACGTACAAATATTTACAACAGCTAATTCTTAATATAATTCACATCGAAAGCATAACACTATGTAAGCTGTACTAACTAATTGCTGTATTTCTGGTCTATATATATCCTACATCGATTTTTCGCTTAGCTCTGGATGGATTGGATTGGATCCAGATCAGTAGTTTTTGCCCCATTCGAAAATTCCAGTTTTATTTTTTATTATCCCAGCCATTGATGTCTCATCAGAATGAATAATGTTTTACGTTGGTTTAGTCAGGGGCGGCTTAGATAAATTTAATAACAATATTCATGTTATAAGTATCTTTGTTTATATTCTCAAAACCATTCCTTTAATTTGATTAGTTTTAGGATTTTCTATACAGACACCTTATTTTTTCTCAAAACTTTAGGCCTAAAATGCAATAAATTACAGAAAATATGGCCAAAACTTAATTTTCATAAAGATTTGGGGGTCAAAAAATATGCAGCAAAGTTTTTCATGGAAGTTGATTATAATTGTATCATTGTTGTACTCTATTGTATTGTATTCTAATTAACATTTTTTGTAACAATATTCGTCTCTTATATAATTGACAAAGGTGGAATGTGTTTATTTTAAATTTTAGACCATCCAGATTTGTCTATGAAGAATAAGTTTTATTATATAATAATAAGTTTACTTACCATATAATTCCAATTCACATGGACACATGGCATATATAGTCTAATTGAGATCCTTCATATTATTACTCGGTTAATTAACAATTAGAATCGCCTGTTGAAATTCAACTTCTTTTTCATATAGAACTAATAGATTTATTTTTGTTAAAATTCGCAATTCTTAATTTAAAATGGCACAGAGACAGTAAATGGAAATTAAATACAATAATTTACATACCAGGAAATTTCTTAAAATGAAATAATTCAACTGTTAACCGGTAGAATAATATAGAAAACAGAATAAAGGTAAATGACAATTCCAATTAACAGAATTGAATAGTTATGGTGTAGAAATCATATATCTAGAAATTGCAAAATATTCTGCTTTAATTCATTACTAATACTTATTCAATTTCCATTGGTACATTTAATAAATTCAGTACATGTGTGACCGAGCTTTACTCGTAAATTTAGAGATTCATCAAAAATGTTGGTATATGGAATTTGCTGTATAAACTAATTTTCCTCAAGATGAAATGATTCTGTTTAATTTCATTTCTCTAACATTTATTAAAATACTCATAATAATTCTACTACAAAATATATTTCCACCACCCTTTATATGTAACTGGTAATGGACTACCCAATATAAAAATGTTTGTTACCTTTTTCTAACTACCCTATGTAACTATAATTTTACTCTGTACAATATTTTAACTACCCTGTATATGCAACTGCTCATGGACCAAGCATCATGTCTTTGAAGATTTTTTGAGCCCCGGTAAAACTATAATTCCACTTTAATATTCTGTATATTCGACTGCCTAAGAACCACCGTTTTTCTTCTCCGTCCTATATTTCAATCATCATATATATGCTACTCATAGTGGGCTACCCAATAAATAATTTCCCTTTTTAACATTTTTTATAATAACCCTGTAAAACTATAAGTCTACGAAATGTTGCATTTTTGTTGTAATATTTTTGATACCACTCTATATAAATATAACTCTACTCCAGCACGTATTTCCACCAGCCCCTATACCAAGAACCCTGTAAATTCAACTGCTAATGGGCTACATTATATAATTATATTTTCTAAGGATGTTTAATTATAATTGCACTCTACACTATTTTTTAAACACTCTATATATGGGCAACCACAGAAACATTTTGTTTATAACATATCTGGAATCGCCGTGTATTACATTAAACAATTTTTGATTATAATGTACACCGCCCTATAAATATGCATATGTAATAGCTGTGGGCTACATATAACATTTATGAACATCCTGTGTTTCTTATAACGGTATTGATTGTTTTTCAAGACAACTTCATTGTGTGCATCTTATTAACATGAGAACAGATAACTTTTTACCTATCCAAAAATTACCTAACCAGCACTTTTTATTTTAATTTCTTCAAGGGTTCAGTTGTAAAAATGTAATGCTAGAAAAATATCAAATAGTGATAACATTCTTATAAGATCGTGCACATCAATTTGTATTAAAATATTTTTTTAAAGCAGTTCCAATCTAAAGTAGGTTACCAAATCACCTTGTATTAAACCTCTTGTAATTTCAAAACTCAGCTGTCATAATTCAAACAATCGTTCTTTTTCGGTAATACGATTTTTCCCGAACAAACGCTTTCTAGATACCGAAACCCTGAAATGGTGAAATTTTGACAAAATCGTTATGTGATCCTTACTGCAGTTTTCGAGAACTTAATTAGATGTAATGAAGAGGTTTACTAATAAACAAAATTATATGAACTATATTCTTTGATAAAAAATTTTGCAGCATTCGTTAAAAGAACATTAAACAATTTTTGATTGACAGCTAATATTTGAGATGACAAGTTAAAATTAATCTAAAAGAATACCTTACATGAAATAAAACTGCAAAACAATTCGTTTTATGTTATTATTATAACTTATTCATGTTCCATTTGCACATGTCAAGTATAAATAATTAATAAAATACTTACATATTACATCTCGTGAGTATTGTTATTTTTGAGGCAATAATATATAAACATGTTTTCCCAAAATATTAGTAAATTATTATTAGAGTTGTTATAAATTCATGACTGAAGGGGTTTTATAGTCAATCTCTGATAATCTGAAATTATGTGTATCAGTTAATCTTAGAATCTCTAATACTTACATAAACATTTCATGACCCTTGTGTAAATGCCAAAGATTTGGTTACTTTGATATTGGCTGTCGTTATCGAAAAAAATACTGTCATAGATGAAAAGAAAAGAAGGTTTTACAGCACATATCTTAATGAATGAAAATCATTTAATTCTAGTTATTAACACGATTGTGTTTTTACTGTCGACTTCTGTCAAATACCTCAATGTCAAATTTCGAATAGATTAAGACTTAATCTACTTGTTCATAGATGGCGCCTTCTCAAATAATTTAACTTTAATTTACTTATTTTAAAAGAAATAAATAAAGATTCGTTATATATTCTGCATATCAACGCACATTACCTTTCGAACGGTATACGTTTCATTACCCTCCTTTCAAGATAAAGGCCCAAAAAAGGTGAGTAGGGTTCAGTCTTCACGTATTAATAATATTATGATACTATACCTTTAATTTTGCCCTACTAATAAGTTTCATAGTTGAATTCGAATAAATTCGAATATTGATACTTCATTCATTGTTAATAGCTGTCAAAGGCCCCCAGAACAATTTCTATCCTATGAAGTAATCGGTGAATACACCTAAAAAATCATATATACAGATGAAATTTTACCTGTTCCTGCTTTGAAATAAACTAAAATGATTATAATAATGTATTTCTCATAACAATTTTTTGAGATATGCGGTTCAAGTTAATATTCACTATTTAATTTTATATGACATGGGTGTAGATTTTTCTTAATACATTTTAAAGTACACATTGCAAAATTAAATATGTGTTTGCATTTCCCATAATAATACCTTTCATATTACATGATTCGACTGAATAAAATTTTATTTGTTATTCTTTAGTTATCTTCTAAACGTTGTTTGTGGCATATTCTTGATTACTTTTATGTTGTTTTGGGGAATAACACCACAATAGAAATAAAACTACGTATATTGCAGGAATACCAAACGTTTCAAAGTCTATTCTGACTTCGTTGTCAATGGCTTTATATCAATCACATCAATAAATATAAAAACATTGACAACGAAGTCAGAATAGACCTTGAAACGTTTGGTATTCCTGCAATACACGTAGTTTTATTTCTATTGTGGTGTTATTCCCCAAAAAAAACATAAAAGTAATCATTCTTTAGTTAGTTTCCTAATTTGTAGTTTCAGACAAGTAGATTCATGCGGATGGAACAAGAACCTAACCTATAAGATTTGATCTTAAATGCATATTCCGAAACCTCTATAGGGAAAAAAGAGTACAATTAATTTTCATTTTGACCACCGACTAGCTGAATTCCGTATACATATATTTTTATCTAATATAAAACATTAAAATATTAGTGTGAACTTGAAAAATGTTAAAATTCATATTTCATTCAATTATGTATGACCAGTACATACAGCTTTGAATATTTAATCTTATCTTACGGCCTTGGTCACTAATATCTACTTACGAGTTGCCTATTGCGTGAGCTGTCATAAAAAGGGAAAAGCATAACGCTGATTGATGTTAATAGCCCTAATGTACTGTTTCAACTTTAATTGAATCAAATTTCAAGCCTGCAATCTTAATAATAAATTAATATGGTTATTACACCCAAGTAAAGTTTAATGAGGTCTAATATTATTTTCACTTACACAAATATAATAATTTCTACATGAGGGTTGCGTTGTGATAAATATTAAGTAAATATTCAAAGGAATGCTTCCTAAAGAAGGCCCAATCTCACACATATGAAAATAGATTAGTATAGGAATGAAATCATTACTTGAAATTGCATTTGCTTCCACATGCTCCGACCAACACCACACACAACAAATATAACATCCCATTAATGTACATTTTATACACAAAATTTGCATTTCGTTCTAATATACTTTCGAATTCTCTTTTTGCGATATACTAAATTAGAGACTTGATATAGGTCATAAGTCAGTAATAACACCACAAAAATGGGCAACGTTACTTGCCATTAAATTATTATAAAGTAAATACTTTACGTTGAGACTTCTGAATAATAATTGAAATTAATATAGTAAATTAGTTACCGCTGTGTAGTAAAAAGGTGAAACGACGGTAATCCCATCGCAATGCTAAAGCTTTTTCGAAAAGCCGATTTTACAAAGCAACTGCAGAGGGCCCCAAGTGTCTTATCAGTGCACGATTACGGCTTAAACAGGCTAATTCACCTTATTCTACCCGGGATATTATCTCTAACCGAATCAGTTTATAAAAAAAATTCTATCCTATGAATAAAATGCAATGTTTCTTGTATTTGGGACTCCCTGTACACAGTAAAATTAATTTTTAATTTTTATATATACAGTGAGGACGCGTGGATTGGAACAAATTGGTTTGAAATTCAGGTGTTGTTTTTCTTTTTTTTTGTTCTGTCGCCATATCCTACCATCGCTGCTTTTCAGTTAAACGCGCCATATTTTGAAACTTTGCAGCTGCATTTGATAACTACTTATTTGAAATATAATTATAGTACAGTTTCTATGGAAATAAACAAGTGTCAAAAACTCCAGCATTAAAAAAAGGGTTTCCATTCATTCGACTAAAATACCGCCACTAATCGTAAAAACCAGATGTAAATAAATAGGTTTAAACTAAAACACTGTTGTTTTCTGAACTTTACAAAAAAATGTAATCTTTTTAGTAACTGTTAATTTTGGGTACAGGACATTGTACACGAAAAAATAAAAAACAAATGTTTCCGTTTGAAAAAATGAAGTTGATGATAGCAATTTATTTCTGGCCCACCCTGTATAAAAGAGTTTATCATAACAAAAACCGCAGCCCCAAAAGCAAACGACGTGTCAGAGCGTTTTACCAAAAAAAAAACAACACCTGAATTTTAAATGAATTTGTTCCAACACACGTTTCCTCTCTGTATATCTATTTATCTATCGTTGATTCGTTTAGCCATGCTATTCTATTTCAGAGAACGTGAATAACCCTATATATATAGATTAGTAATTTGTGGATTGTAATTTTGTTTTAACTTAATATGGTTTGCTGTTGGGAAGAATAGATCAGGTATTGACTTTCTGTGCAGAAGGACTAAAAGTAGACTGAAAAATTATTACAAATTACAATAATGCATAATTTGAAGTGGCACAAAGAGAAAAGAATCCAGAGTTATATCTTAACTGAAAGCATGTAGTCTTTCTTCATTAAACATTTGTTGGATTACTGATAAAGTGATATGTTATTGTTACTCTTTTAAAAGCAATTCTGTAATTTGTGTGAAAATTATGTACTTAAAAATTTATATTAATTTACACGCCATATGTTTCTTTGCAGATAATTTAATTTAGGAATTCGATTCAAAAAAGAGAAACACAGACGGTGTTTCGTAAGAAGCTTTCGCTTCTATCGTTCAGTCTGAAAAGACTGCCGCTATTCTTTAATTCTCTTCTTGAAGCTCTTTTTAACAAAGGTCATGTTTCAGAACGAGACTGATTGGAAATCTGTTATTGGCTAGCGAAGTGAAAAGTTGCCATTTACAGTGACGAGTGGTTTAAGGTTATTTATCGGTTAACTGTCAGGTTCGAATGTTCTGGCATTAATGAGAAATCAAGTTTTAAAACTGAAAAATCTCCTTACTATGAAGGCCTGTTGTACCAAAATCTGACGTGCTTAAATAAATAGTTGCTTGAAAGTGAGTGCTTACACAAACACTATTATTCATCCATATGATAAACCGCATTTCAAATAAATACTTATCGATGTTTTTTCTGAATGTAACATGTAACATAGTATTTAATAAGGATTAAATCTATGACTTCACTTGACTTCACGATGAAATTGATAATGTGTAACCTAACACCTCATTTTACACCAACAGGACTGTAACACAGTCACAAAAAGAAGAACAAGCCTATATTATCCGAACACAAAACGCAAAAGATGGTAATGTGCCTATGAGCCAATGTAAGTACGTCAACTGATTGGTATTAATCTTCCGGTTCTTACTAAAGTGAGGACATGACGAAAATCCAATATGACGACAAACAGACAATATGTTGTGAAAAAGAAAAAAGTGAAAGTCTATATAATGAACTATGTTAAGTGGCATACCATTGCATATATATTTCAAAACCTTTTTTTGATACGATTTTTTATTTGGAAAGACCGTTTAGGATTTTTAATAATTTAAAATTGGTACCTGCTTAACTTTTCAATACATAGAGACCTCAGGACAGTTCTTATGTTGCTCCCTTATTTATTTATCAAAAGTTCAGAATGTATTTCCGGAGTCCCTGGGAATACCTACTTTTGAAAATTTCAAAAATATATACCTAAGGAAATAATATATTATAACTTTGTGTGATACCATTTTTTATAACGGATTCCACAAGAGATATTCCGTACAATTTGGACACAAAAAAAACACAAGATACCTACCAGTCTTTGTCGTAGTCTAAAAATACAATATTTCAAACATTATTTGTCCCTAAATCATGTACAGTAGGACAATTAGTAACTACAAATTTTGTACACTTTGAGTGAACGCATTGATATTGCACAAGACTACTAAATTGTATAATGTCTAAGTACTTCTTGGGAAATAACACCACAGTTAAGAAAATTACTGTATATTTTGGGGTCTAGGTCAGAGCCCGTTGTCAATGGTTAAGAAAAATTAGATGGGTTAATCAGTACATTAGACCACCTCTATTTACTGAATAATCCCCAATATATTAACTTCCTCAATGAAATGACAAGATTTTGAAGGCTACCGGCTTCTAATTGTAACTAAAATTTTAAAATAAAACTAGTAATTTTAAAATAATCAAAAAAACTTAAAAGAGAACTTAAGTTTAATAATCAAAATTCCAAACTGCGTAAAAAATAAACTTTGTCTTCTATCCCACACCCCATATATTCACCCTAAAACTGACTGGTTGATCTTAAGCTCATTCTGCGGAGATTACTAATCGAAGCCGCCCTCTCGACCATAGAATTGCAGACTATCTACTGCACAATCTCAGAACAATATAATGTAGCCAAAGGGATATTCTTTAATTTAACAATGAAGCCTGTATTTACCGTAGAAATCAATTGCATCTGGTTTACGATAACTAAGAAAAGAATTAATAATGATCATCATCTTCTGAACAATCATGTGTCGGGATAATTCAAAAATTTTTTCTTAGGTTAGGTTGGCTTGTGAAATTAATAGGATTACTGAGTCAAGAGCACTTACTTTTCTACAACAAAGGGCCCTAGAAACGCGTCGTATAAATTCTGAAGACAATTCTATCAAGTTTGTCAAACTGAAAGCAGCTTGATGATCTTTAGATTTTGTTTGTTCTCCTTTATATATCTAAAAACAGAAAATTTCTTTATTTGTTACATATAGAAGCCATAGCTTTCAATTACAAATTTATATTTTATTTCCATTTTAATACAACTTTCGGCGAAGCCAGAATAAAACTATGAAAAGTTTTTTGAATTTCCTAAGAAAACCATTAAAAAAAGTGGAAATTAATTCTCAAAAAATGGCCTAATAATAGCACAAATGAATATGATAAAATAAACAACTAGTTAGTCTTTTAGAAAATGCCTTAAACAATGTCTGCTTCCCAACTTCGATATGTTTTCCTTTGTTCATAATTTTTTTCATAAATGCTTTTTTTAACTTTGTTCTTACTCAGAGTTGAAACGCAATATTTACTCTCACTACTCATAATGTACTTCTTGTACGTCATTTCAACATAATATCAGCTTTATACAAAAAAAACTTAATTAAAATTGTTATCAGCCTAGCTATAATGATAATATGGTACAAAAAAATAACAACAGTACCTTCACTAGTATATTGCTTCTTGGAATATGAGAATGATAAACTGATATTTTTTTCTTAAAGTCTATAAGAACGCTGAAGAAAGAAGATATGAAAAAACTACTTATTCATAAATTCAATGTATTACTGCATTAAAAATGATTAAAATTGTAATAGAAACAACTAGAATTCATTACTTCATCCTAAGTATAATGAAACTAATTACGAAATATTAAATACTGAAAATAATTTTGTTTTATGATAATGCAAAATATAGTTATTTCATAACTAAAGTGAAACGACAAAACGCATAACGATTATAAATCAGTCACAAATATATAATATAAACAAACAACAACCGTTATATGGGTAAAAAGCATTATCTTCATATGAATGAATGTACTATTCCTGGTTAAGGAATAATTATACAGATTGCGTCTTCGAATTCTTTCGATGGCTTTGTGATATTCTGTTGTCAATTAAAACCTCATGTCATTATCTCACCTAAAATTGCAAAACTTGGTGTATTTCACTGGTTCTTTTGACATATGTATAATATGTTATAACTTCCCAACTCCTTCCTTCAATGTCTGGCTAGTGTATTTATTCCATGTAGATATGCCGTTGGCCCACATTGATCTGGCAGCCTAGGTTTAAGGTAGATACATAAAATTTACAAGCAATGTTGTACCTATGCTATATTTGAGATTTAATGAAAATAAGCCAAATACAGAAGAATGTGAATTACTTTATTTTTTTTTCTATTGTCCACATAACTACATATTCATATGTCTCTACTAGATTCCATTATATCTTTCTATAATTTACAATATCACAGGATAAAAATATTATTGAGTTATACAAGTTTTAAGAAAATAGATGGCTTTAGTGTAAAACAAGAATATGTATCGATCAATTCACCATCAGAATCAAGGATACGGACCCATAAATGACACATAAATGACAAAGAAGAAAAACATTCTTGTTATGGAGATAATTATAAAAAACAAAAATTGACACAGAGACCATGTTGGTATTAAATGACTAAATAATTAAGGATAGGCGAGAAATCAGTAGAGTAACGCTTTCTCTCAATTTAAAAACTTAATACTTTTGGAGGCATTTCCGGTTCATGCAACCAATAGTATCAAAACATTTCATATAGACAATCGAAGAGATAATCTCGGAAGAAAACGACTTAGTATCAAGTCTCGACGTCACATCTCTGTATTCCAGCATCGATAAAGCACTGGATAATATAGTTATAAACGAAAACCTACCTCATTACATCATAAAATTAGCCGAACTATGTCAAAAGTACGTATTTCTCCTTCGACACCGTGGAACAGTAACCTGGTATTATAAAATCGTAAACTCAAGAATCAACATAAAACCTACCTTGATCTGTGTGCATGTGCGAGACGGCTGCTTTTCATCGGGAACATATGGGTGTGGGTAGGATAGGAAAACATAAAAATTTTATTTAATTCAGGACGCCATTTGGTTGAAAACCTATAAGTGATCATACCTTAAAAACTACAAAAATAATATGCGGTTATGATGTAATTCACACCGGCTATATTGAGATTATTTTTATCTGATTGTGTTCAAAAAAAGTTATTCATTATTTTCACTTGTGTTTGAAGGAATCTCGATGGGCCAGGTATATAAAAAAATTGCGAAATTTAAATGCAGAAAGTTTAATAAAAAATCAAAAAATGTGGAGTACAAAAAAAATTAAAATAATTATATCTCGTCGTTATATATCATCAAAGACCCTTCTAGCAACAACGACAGATGCAGATATGGTTGCCAAACATCTGAATCTATCCAGCATAACACACGAGGTTGCCAAGCGTTCGCTGCAACTGAATACAAAGAACGACACGATGCTGTGGCAAAAATACTGCACCAGGAACTAGCGGTGAATCTCGAGCTATCACAGTCGATAAGAACACCCTACTATATATACAAACCAGAATCTATTTTAGAAAATAACAACTACAAACTGTACTGGGACCGGACGATATTGACCGATCGGACTGTTGCTAACAATAGACCAGATATAGTTTTGGTTGATAGTGTCTCTAGAAAAACAACCTTAATTGACATAGAAATCCCTAAAAACAATAATATAAATATTAAGCAGGCTGAAAAAATAGCCAACTACAGGGATTTAGAATTTCAAATACAGAGACAATGGGACATGAACAACACTCGAACAGTACCACTTGTTTTGTCAACAACAGGAGTAGTCCCAAAACATCTATCAAACAATTTGAAATACCTCGGTCTGGACGAACATCTTTACCAACTGATGCAAAAAGCCATCCTGTTGGGAACAGCTAGGACGGTTAGGGCACACTATGGGTGCCTTAGAGGGAGTGTGATGCCATACACTGTATGGTCAAGTCGGATTATATCTCTAAATAAAAATTGAAACACTCAAATAAATTTGGTCAATTAGCAAAATTTACAAACTGTAATATGAAATATTTAAAATATTTAAATGTGAATTTAGTGTGAGAATTTATATATTTACAAAAAAATACTCAGTGAAATTTGTAAAAAATGTACCAAACAATAATCACAAAAAAAATGGTATGTCCAAAAAAAAGATAACGTATAATCTATCTACAGAAAATAAACCTTACCTTTACAAATATGATTGGAAAATTGCTATTTGCACATTTACTGTAATATCTATCTGTACTGTACTCTTGATCCTGGAAACTAAAAGCCGATTATCTCCAAATAATTCATCAAAGGCTGGTCATCAATTGAATCCCATTAAATTAACGGTAATGCTATCTGCAATACAGATGCACTCAAAACTGCATAAAAAATTGTGTCTCCACCACAAAAATGCCACAGTGTCGGAAACACAAATACTCCATCCAAAACTTATCTTCTCTATAGAAA
The DNA here is from genome assembly GCA_034190945.1 of Octodonta nipae. Lineage (NCBI taxonomy): Eukaryota > Metazoa > Arthropoda > Insecta > Coleoptera > Chrysomelidae > Octodonta > Octodonta nipae. Next base: position 55,386,804 of record CM067217.1, read on the forward strand.
ACACCCCATCAAAACGACTAAATCTGCCCAAACGTTGGAAATTCTTTGTCCAAAAAAACCAACTTAATATATTGGCCCAAAAGTAGAACCAGGCTTAAAAGACTAGGCCTAACAGTAACAAATGGATGTTAAAAAGGCTCTATAAAATTGCTCCGTAAAAATGCACAATAAAATTCTTCTGCAAGATCCACCATACACAGCCTACCGTACATACCGTACGTCATCTACATAAAATAGAATATTGCACGTGACGAATATATTTCGCTAAAATGGTACCGCTTACCTTCACAACGAAGGGTTACCTAATCCATAAAAATCTCAGACATCATTGTGTCTTCTCGATCGCATTTTCCGCCAGGTAATATATCACTCGATCATCATCTACCAGACACGGAAAAATCGTCCAGCCAACTTAAAAGAGCGCTATTTTTTAACCTTCAAACAAAAAACAACTCTAGCCACAGCAACTCCATGGTTCTAGAGGGACATAATCTCCATCAACCAAATCATAAGACTAGTCAAGAGGCTACATTTTTTTACACGTTACGACCCAATTTTATAGACAAGAGCATTATGCATATGGGTCCTGCTCTATCACCAATAGTTTCCAACTTGTTTATAGTATATTTGGAATAAAAGGTCAAACGCAGCACTAAACCAAAACTGTGGGTCCACTATGTTTATGACATTTTGAGCATATGGCCTCACGGGAATTCTGAATTTAACAACATACTTGCATGTATGTAAATGTAAATGTAAATAAAAGAAGCAGGGCAGATTCATCTTCAGTTCAGTTACCTAGTGCCTCTTGGAGAGTAGGCAGGTTGAGGCCCAGAGTTCGATCTAGAATCTGAAACTCTTTTTCATTTTTTGTCTCTTGATAATGGCCCCGAAGCAGGAGTCGAAACGTCGAGTATTTAATAAATTCAGACGCGGTTCTCACCCGAAACCTAGCTTAGTTCATAATAATGACCGCGGAAGCATCTCAGAACATTTCATTCGCCTCTACGGGGAGGATTTCTTCCAACTCACTAAAACATACAGCAAACTCTCTCTTCTTCTTTGTGATCTTGTTTTCCTCATATCTTGCAGAACTTATGACGTCTTTCCAAATACTTTCAAACTAAAACATCACACCTCTTTACGTTCAGTTTCCAGTATTCTTAACAAAGCAAGTTTGGCCCTGTTAAGAAATTCCATCTATTCAATAAGATATCAACTTGACCAAACCAATCGAAATTTGTATCACTGTTATTCGTCGTTACATACTTTCAATGCACATCCATTTGTGTGAGATAATTTTGATCGCATTTCGAGCGATAAAGCCGAACACCTGACCCAAAAGAAAACAGACACTCAAAAACTTATGCTAACACGACTTATTACAAAACAACAACCCGCTGTCACCTCACTCCCTCAGACGACTGTACACAACTTTTCTGACTTCTCCTTAGACTCTACCAGTTTACACGTCCTATCCAAAGGTTTCAATTTTGCAGTGACGCCAAAAACTATCAAAACTGAAAGAATCATTTCTCAAGTTGAAGTAGCTTTGGTTGAACTACCAGATATTGATGCTGAAGATACTCGTCAAGATATTGCTAGAGTACTCCGCACATCAAAGCCACCAAAATCAAACCTAATTTCCAACGAAAGACATGCATTAAAACAACTACGTAACAACGGTGACATAACTATTCTTCCTGCCGACAAAGTTAACGCGACTGTTCTTCTCAACATAAAACTATATTCACAAGATGAAATCTCTCCTCCACACTCCAGAGTACGAAATAATTAACAATAATCCGATTACTTACTTAGAGAAAAAGACCAAGGAAATCATCAACACAACACATCTTCCTCTTGACGTCAAAAAGACCATCATTCCTCATGATAAAACCTTCTAAAATTCCCAAAATTTACGGACTACCCAAAATTTATAAGCCGGACATTCCTCTTAGGCCCATTGTCAGTTCGGTACAGTACCCGACCCAGGAATTAGCCCGGTACTTAGCCAAAACCCTTAAACATCTAGCCGAACGAGCATCATCGTACGTAAAGAACTCTTTTACCTTTCTAGATATATTAGGCGCTTATAGAATTTCAGAAAATGATATCCTGGTTAGCTTCGATGTTGTATCTCTTTTCACCAATATCCCCATTTCAGTAACGTTAGATATTCTAAAAACTAAACACAATATCTCTTCTGACATCATCAAACTGGTACAGCACTGTTCTTCTAACACATATTTTTCATTTCAAGACACTCTGTTCAAACAAGTACGTGGGGCCCGGATGGGTTCACCTCTTTCTCCAGTGCTTGCTAACATTTTCATGGAACAAATGGAAACCCAGGCCCTAAACTCGTCTAATTTAAAACCTTCCTGCTGGCTTAGATATGTTGATGATACTTTTGTCATTTGGCCTCATGGCAGAGAGTCGTTAGACTTCTTTCTACAACACCTCAATGCATACATTCTAACATTGAATTTACAACGGAAATCGAATCCGATTCTTCGCTCCCGTTTCTTGATGTCCTCATAACAAAAACCAGCCATGGCACATTCTCACATATAGTCTATAGGAAACCAACCCACACCAATCGATACGCAAATGCCCAATCACATCATCACCCTGCCCAATTAAGTTCTGTAATGAAATCTTTGGCCCTTAGATCTATTCGCCTAACAGACATTGACAATAGACAAAACCAACTTAATAAACTTCAACAAATCCTTCGACAAAATGGTTATCATCCAGACCACATTGCACGCATATTTAGCATCCACTATTCGAAAAGCTATAGGAATAGAGAGAAGACACCTCCATGACAGAGCTCTCGCCTTCCCACTGCATGGATCTCAGTAATAACCAGATTAAAGAAACCAGACACGCCCACTAACACCCAACCAACCACCACACATCCCCTCATCACGTGACATCCACTGCTAATTGATCCAGAATATAAATAAAAGAAGCAGAGCATATTTACAATCAATTCAGGTACCTAGTGACACTTGGGGAGTTGGCAGATTGAGACCCCGAGTTCGGACTAGACTATTTCTTCATTTTTGTCTCTTGATGATGGCTCCCAAGCACTAGCTACTAGGGTATTTAATAAATTAATAAGTTACTCTCAGGAATACAGAAATAATAGGTGTCCAATGGTCTTTGACAAGAAGAGCAGAAAAAAAGGTATTCCATTAAATATAAACGGCCAAATATTGCATTTTAAACATTTTAAAAACAAATACTCTTCAATAGACCCCATTTTTGTGGTATTTGCTCAATACAAATGTTGGAAATGCAATCGGTCAGCCTCTTCGCAATAAGCCAACCTTTGGCCACCATCTTGTTATACATTTCAGAACTTATTCGGTTTCTTATCGCTGGTTATATAGATTTCTGAATTTAAGTAACCCAACAAAAACAGAGTATTCGAGAAAAATATTATTTGCCTTTCGAGATAGATATTTCATTATTCCTAGTATACCAGTCCACATCCCATGAAAAAATAATTTTATACAAGCTCAATTGCAGAATGTGCAAAATGTTGAAAAGCACCATATTCTAGAAACTTGATATTATTTATCATTTATATTTTGACAAAAATTTAAATTTGGATACGATTATATAATTTTCTATCAAAATGCCAAAACCATCATTTCTGAGAGTATCAAATCATCCAGAAAGGATTACCTGCGCTCCAATCTCTGCAATTTTGTTAAGTCATTGTGCCACGTAGGCAAAACCAGGCTTCATAAAAAAATGTAGTGAATAAAGCGGTAATTACGATTCCTCAAATCTTGCCCATTTTCACAAAACCACATGGGATGATCAGAATCATATTCATTAAGTCTTATATTTTCTTTAATATTATTCCTCCACGTTTCTCTAAGTTACTTTTCGCTTAGTACCTATAGATTGGCACATTTGTATGGCCGGGTAAATCAGTAAAACGTGATATCGGCGGAGTAAGAAGCAAAAAGAAAATCAGCCTTTTATACTACCCCAGGACAAAGTATTAGGCTCGGATATATTGATAGATTAATTAATCTCAAATTACAGGAAACCGTCATAAGCTTTGAGAAATTGAAAATGACTTTTTAACAGTCAAGAATTGGATTCAGGTAAACAACACAGAATGTTGAATGTATATAACTTTCTTTTACATCATATCAAACTCACCTTATGTGGAAAATTTAAATATCAATTCTAATACCTATATCCCAGAAGCATCGTTTAACTGTTGGATCAGACATTTGTTGGGATATACAGGCGGACAAATTTAATAAAAAGAGGACTGATAAGGAGATTTAGATGGATCTTACAGTCTTTAGACTAGAATTTAGTATGTCTTACGTAATTCTAGGGAGGGGAGGTGTTAGGGACATTTATTTGGAAAAACTAATTGTTATACAGATTTGGACACTAAGAATAATGCACCATAAAAAACAAGAACTCATCTTTCGATCAATTATCTCTATAAGCCAGGTATTAAAAACAAGATAACACCTTAACGCCAACGGATTTTAAGACAAAACGAATACCACCAAAATTAAAGTTACTAAATGCAATAAAATATTAGGACAGCGTAGGACCGAATTTATAAACAATTTTACCTACAGAAATAAAAGAATGTTGACTGCTAATTGTAAAAGTAATATTTTATAACAAACTAAATTCCTGGATAGTTCAGCAATTCAGTACAGTAAACCCAAAACATTTATCTACTTTTACTGAATAAATCATTACCCATTTTCCAAATAACAAGCAATGAAACAGTAACTTTGAAATTCTTTGTACGATTATGTACATATTCACATATAGCGCTTAATAAATAGACTACTTCAGTGATATACTTGTTTCTTTAATCAAACTATGTTAATGTGAATATACTTCGAAATAATTATCCCGATTTGACCATACAATGTATGGCATCACTTCCCTCTAAGGCTATGAGTGCCTTTAGGGGAAAATTCACTAAACCCCAGATATCCTAGATATCAAATGGGTCCGGGTCCGGGCTGTTCCTAACAGGACGGCTTTTTGCATTTGTTTGTAAAGATGTTCGTCCAGACCGAGGTATTCTAAATTGTTTAATATTTTGGGACTAGTCCTCTCATTGACATAACAATTGGTACAGTTCGTGTGTTGTTCATGTTCCACTGAGTCTTTATTTTAAATTCCAAATCTCCATATTTGGTTATTTTTTCAGTCTGCTTGCTATTTATGTTATTGTTGTTAGAAATTGCTATGTCAATTAAAGTTGTTTTCCGAGAGACTTTATCTACCAAAATCTGATCTATTGTGAGTAACAGTCCGATCGGTCAGTATCGTGCGGTCCTAGTACAGCTTGTAGTTGTTATGTTCTAAAACAGAATCTGGTTTGTATTTATAGTATGGTAATAATCTTACCGACGGTGATAATTCAAGTTTCAATGCTAGTTCCTGGTGAAGTATTTTTGCCACAGCATCGTGTCGTTTCTTTGTATTCAGTTGCAACGAGTATTTGGCGACATCCAGTATTGCCCTGACCAAGGTTCGTAATTCTGTAAAACGTACGCATTATAAATTCATTCATGGCGCCAGTCCATTTCATGCGCGGTCTTTTCAGCCCCGCTTGAGTGAGCGCTGGCTGTTGATCCTGCGCAACACTTTCTGCGGGTGGAGTTCTCGTTCTCATTTGACTCCGTTGGTGATGGTCACGTTGTTGTTGTGACTCTATTGGTGAGTGTTGTTGTGGTTCTTCAGGTTCTTGGGCTGTAGTTCTTTGGACGGCAGGGGCCTTCCTCCTCAACACCCTGCCACCGACGTCCCGCATGCTGTCATATCCAGCACCGGCTCGAGACTTGCCCTGGCGACCCCCAGGCAGCGGCTCTTTTCCGAGTTTCAATTTCATGGGTGGTGTCATCAATTGACCCTGGTGACCCAGGCAACTCGGACCCGTGGAGTTGTCACTTCCCAGATGAAATGATTTAAACCAGAACACAAAGCTAGGGAATAGGTCAGCGGACAGCTGCTCCTTTAGTCGACTCATACGACAGCCGGTGGATACCGTGGTGCTATTCTAACCCGGCCATCACACGGGGTATTTATATGTGAGTTACAGTTGACAGCTTAAGTACTTCTTGTTTTCAGTTTGTAATTTAAATTTTGTTAAATAGGTTTAAAAATGACGCAGAAATCGAAGAAAACATTCGCAAGAACATTTCTTGGCCCAACCTACCATCACACATCAAGCAGATACTGGGCAATTCTTCCAAGGAATATGATAGACTGATCACCAGTGTTAGTATAAAAAACCAACTCAGGTATCGTGGCAATTTAGTTCGTCATGTATTTAGTGATGAAAAACGTTATTACGAGCGTGTAGTGAATTACAGCAGAGAACGGCTAATGTTGTTTCAATATCATTTAGCTGATATGATAGTTAAAGGCTTGAGAACGACACCATTCAATTATTACATTTCTGTTATTGAAAAATTAATGCAAGCTGAGAAAAGTTATGATACCTTACCAAATTTTACTGCTGCAGATTGTTTAAACATTGGTAAAAATGAATATATTGATTTAATGGACCAATCAAGATCCAATCGAGGACGATTACTTGACAGAAAAAATGTAAGGGGTTTATTACCAAAAGTTCCATATGATATTCACATAGAACCATGGCGGAGAGTAGAAGTTGGACTTGTTCTTGAAGAAGATGTTAGGATTGTGACTGAAGACGAACTTGCAGTTACTGAAAAATTAATAGATATGGGCTCTCAAAATGCTGGAGATATAGATTTTTATATTGTGCTTAGTTTATACGAAAACTGTAGGAGAGCTTTCAAATGTTCTTCAAGTAGACGTGGAATTAGTTAAACAGGCTGTTTCACTTTATTGTCGGCTTCAGTTTGCTAGAAAAGTTAACCATACTTTTGATCAAGAGAAAATTAAGTGGCACTCATCTTGGAATAATGTACAGAATGAATCTTTCAAGAATATGGATATTACACCACTTACTTTGAATTTAACACAAAACTCTACAACATCTTCCAGTAACATACATTCACCACAAAATGAGCCACCTATTAGCCCAGCAAATACCACATTATCTAGGAAAGGGCAACGAGTCGCATTTTTATTCAATTCAACGCTTACTGCCTTCCTTATGATGGGTAATCTTTCTCACGGTATGAAAAAACATGCTGTTACAATGTTTGAAGTTGGAAAACTTTCTGATGAAAGTTTAGACAGTTTTTTAGTCGAGTTAGAGAAAGTATCGCTACTAGATGCTGAGGGTGAAGGTGAAGTGACAAGATTTTTTGATAAGAAGAAGAATTAAATCAACTAGCAATAAAAGAGGATATAAAGAACAAACAAAAAAATTAGATGACATTGGAAATGAAAGCTAATGTATCTATTGACGGTCTTCAAAGTCCCACAGACGAAAATATAACTATGTTTATTAGAGTTGAGAATGATCCTATTAATAGCACTGAAAAGTTAGGGAATGTAACTGAGGCAAAAATTGTCAAGGAGGAACATCACATAGCTGAAGTTTGGACATTTGGAAATTATCATTATTAATTATTATTAGTAGTAGTATATTATTCTTGATATTAAGGTCTTGCTGTGCTTTCGTTTTCTGACTAAGAAAATATCAACGGACACCATTCATTACACCAAACAACAGTATATTGTAAGCTAAAATGAATGTTAGTGATTGTCATTAAGTAACTTTTTATAATTTCAAATATAACTCCAACTTTATCAATGAAACATTGAATTGAGAACAACTTTGAAATTCCATAAAGATATATTTAATAAATTTCGAAGCTGAACTATACCCATTACGACTGCTACTATATTGAATTGTTCTTTCACAATTCAATATAAATGAGGACAATGAAAATATATTACTTCTAGTTTTAGTTCAAACCGTAATCTAACAAAAATATAGTCTTGGGTATATTGGTGCAAAAGGAGCAATATATAAATGCCAAAAGAAATACAAGTAAAAGTTTTGACTTGTTCGAAAACGATTCGGTAATTCTACTTTAGATTTTCAGTATTTATGGTCCTTGAAACTTAATACAGTTGTAAAATTCTTAACAGGTACTCAGGATAAATATATTTGACGTCTGTGAAATTAGTCAAAAGCAAAAAGTGATTATGGTACAAAAATGCGCCATTAAAATGCTACCCGCATTTTTCCTTTTACATATATTTCCTACCATTATTTTCGGAGAAAATTGCAGTGGTGTGAAAGACGGAGAAATCAGCAGTGATATTATAAAGGTTTCCACATATTGGATATACAGAACCCTAAAAATAAGGAACTTAATTATTAAAATTTATTGAATTTTTGTTTAACTGCATATCACCTTCATATTAAGTGTTTTTTTTTAAATTTAGTTATTATACCAATTCAGAATATTCCGTTAACGCGATATCCGTTATTTTTTATTCATACCTTCTTGGTAGCTTTACAAAACTACAGCAACTTTCCGGCAAAACTTAAACATGCAGACATTATAACAATTCTTAAACCGGGCAAATCAATAAATCCGCCACCATCTGCACTGTTAAGATCACCATACTTATATTGTATAACCGACTGTGATCCATCATCTGACACAATCGAAGCTGCTCGGATCAAGTATTGTTTTTAGCCTCATATATCGATGAAGGTTTTCAGAGAAAGTAGAAAGTCTCAGCAGTTTCCAAACACTTCAGAGCTTTCAATACTGTTTATCGTCACTGTCTGTTCTACCAACTTATCGCAATAATAATATGATGATTGAACTCTTTGACGGTATGATTAAAGGCAGGGATTCTAGATTGCCAATGAGAAAGCAATACGTAAACAAACAGTGTAAAACCAATTCGCGTACGCCGATGCCTGGGCCATAACAACCATAACAACCAAACACAATCTCACTGGACGTTCGTTAGCAAGACTAAACATCTGACTTATCGGTACTCGCGGAGAATTTCCAAAAGTGGTGGCTTAAACCAAATGCCTAATAAACAGTAATTTCTTGCTTTCATGGCCATAATAAACTAGCAAATAGTGAACTTGGCGTATATCTTGAGGGAAAACATCTTTTGCACAACTAACTGGACACATATCTCGGAGGATAGAACTTTATCGCCTAAGGCCCATCTCATCAAACTCGTCGAAAATACGCATACGAAACAACATCATAAATGAGTAATGCGGCACCACCTAGGGACCATCTGCAGAAACTCTAAGAACTTCAGTGTGAAGTCTAGTGTACTCTAAGGCCGAATACTGCGCTCCCGTTTGGCTGAATAATGCCCATATCAGCAAAGTGGATCATATCTCAGAGAGTATACGAATTCACTAGTGGCTGCCTGTTTTCAGTAATATACCTCCGCCCAACGAGAGGAGGAAACAGGGCCTACATAGGGAACTGTCCGTAAACTCAGATATTGCAGATCTCGCTATCACCAGAGTTTGCTCAAAAAAAGTACCAATTGCGACTAACACTCTTCGCGATAGTGACAACAAGCCATTGTTAAAGCTACGTTATGCATGGACCATTGAATGGATGGTAAATGCTCCGCCACAATGTTGTGATTTCATATGCACACCTGCAGATTTGAACAGCCTCGCAAGATATGGCTCACACTGCACAGGTTGACAACCGAACATGGTAGATGTATGAATTATCTCTATAAGTGAGGAAATGCCCCAAATCCAATATGCAGTTCCTGAGTTCCGCGGCAAACTACTCAACCTATCAACGAAAAATGCGCCCTCTTCGCTTATACAGGAGATTCTGAAGATTTCCTGATATTAACTCCCACTGCAATTGCATACATAAAGAGACAAGATGGTTGTTTGTGAAATTTGTTTACACTATTTTGACAATTTCATGAGATTTTATATTCATTTACTGCTGTTAGATATTGTGAAATTGTTGTGAATTAACGACATACCCTAAATAAATAGTTGATAATTTATAATTTAATATTACCCTAACTAATTCCAGATTATCTGCAAGGAAAAAAAACTACTGACGTAATTAGTTTAGACTTTAATTTAATATCACATAAATAAAAAACGCAATCTCAATTATGTTAATATTAATATACATACATTATTTGACAAATAAATTTTTTTGTTGCTTGAAATTGTAAAACAAAATATTTCCTTATAAAAAATAAAAAACTCTCTTGATACGTTAACAGTATTGTTATATTAACGATTTCATAAATTTCAAATTTACAATTCCATCATTGTTCGTAAAAAAATTCAAAATATTTTTATTATGTAGTACCCTATAAAACAAATTCAACATAATTTTTGTCACTACAAAGATTTTCGATATATTTACAAAATTAATTTGAAAAACTCGATTAATCGTAGAATTTTCAATTTCACATAACTATCAAATATAAAATCTATTTTGTTTCCTTAGGCACCAGTTCGTCTTAACATATTGAAAAAACTCTTCACTTTTATTAATTACCGGGCCAAAAATTATGAACGGTGCAAGAAAAAATAAAATAAAATCTGAAAACCATTAGTTCAGTCACCTCAAATTTTTTAAGTGTCATATCATTTAATAGGCATGGAAGATTAAACCCCAAGAATTATTAGCGAACCTTGGTGGCTGTCTGTCCACATCGGAGGACCCTGTGATCACAGTATTATAAAACGAAACACAACTTTTCGTCCTTGAAAGTGCCCAAAAAATACTGAATATAATATAAGTTTGTATCTAAACTTATATTATACTATAAATAGCCTTGCGAAAAAAAGTTCAATATAAGGAAGTCTTGTTTTGTGAATGATATTTGTGGCATATTTTTCAATGTTTAAGTATTTTTTGGAAAATGACATCACAAGTCATGAAAATTGATGTATATTCCTAACGTTTCGGGTTCTAGGTCGGACCCCGTTGTCAATGGTTAAGAAAATGTTTGACAATATCTATTAGTTCATTTTGAAGTCAAATAATAGATATTTCCAATCATTTTAATTTTACATTTTAGAATTGTCCCTTTTTTGTTCATAGTTTCTTAACCATTCAGAACTGGGTCTGACCTAGACCTCGAAACGTTAGGAATATACAGCAATTTTCGTGATTTTCGTGGTGTTATTTCCCAAAAATAAAGTCTTGGCTTGAAAAGCTTGTTATGTCTCGTAAACATCTTTCGTTGAGGTTTTAACTTAAGAAGTTCTTCAAAAAAGTTTGTTGTCACTAATTGCACAGATTATTTTAAAACTATTCCCAAAATTCAAAACCTATAAATACCTTGGGTTATGTTTGTCGACCAGAATAATTGTAATAGCCAATTGATGAAAAACATTTCGTGTATGCGATAATATGGTTTTCATATACTACAAAATAATTGCACATCAAACTCAAATATTGATGAAAATTAACTGGTTCAATTGATGTGTTATTATGTTCGGAATTTAGTTAATTTAAATATTTAAAGCACACAAACGCAATAATTTAAACCAACATTACCACAATTAATTTACCTCATTGAATACAAAATGTAGGTAACCCGTATATTTTATGTTAAAGAATATTCGTTGAGCATTGGAACTAGTGAAACCCGAGATAGATTGTTAATTTACATTTTCAAACTGAATAACAATTTTCATAATTCTAGTCGAATTACATAGTACCCAACTGTTATAAGATTACTGGTTTCACAAATCATTAAATTGACTCCCGAAAAACAATCTTTTTTTATATACTTAATTGTACAATACAATATTGCATTACATTTCTTAGATTACCAGCACTTCCAGCAAATATGCTTTTCGCCAACTACTTAATACCGATGCTGCTAGACTGCCGCAAATATACTCTATCCCGTTCCAAGAATTAGTTTGTATTACTTTGAATAATTTCTGGAGGATTTCTAGAATAATAACTTAAAATTAAACAATACCACGTAATCTGTTATAAAAAATATGTAAATAAAGGGTAATTAAAATAATATGTCACAACTATAAGAGAAGAAAGTAGTTCACTTTTTTTATTACTTGTGAAGAAGGATATGAAGAATTCTAGATTTTAATGACGTCATGCAACAATATTTTAAAATTTTCCATGAGTAAAAATACTCCATATCAGATCTTGTCGGACTTAGGTACATATATGAGCTGAAGGGAATGAAAAATCCAACAATATCTCATTAGAAACAGAAAAAAAACTTTTATAAAAATTGAACCGAATATAGTTTTATTTTTATAATTTTAACAATCTAAGTTCAAAGTGTATTGAATTTGTAACGATTATAGGGAAGTACTATGAGAAAAATGGACGGCCTATTATTTTAGAAGGACTCATTCTCAATATGACGAACTTATGATATGGGTAAAGGGTATAAGGAAGGAGCGAATTAGCATGACGTGATAATCTTATATCTTATAACATTCATGGTTTGGGAGATTTTGTAATTTATATTTTTACATTGTACTGGATCACCTAAAATATAACAATTTCTAGTTGTTTAAATTATCATAAAAACAAATATTTATTGCATCCATGAATATAATTTAATGTATTCAAGAGTTATTTAAATATCCTTCATTTAGATATAACACTGAATATACTGTGTTATTATTATAATTACTCTAAATTATAGCATTATCAGAGAAAGATCTATGGAATGAAATATATCCTCAATACGTAGAACGTCGCCCTTCTCCTCTAAGATGATTTCTATTTCTTTATTTGTCCTGGTTAAAATCTCTTTTATTATCATGATACAGATCTAATTAATGTAAATTACAAGTGCCTGTTGAGAACCCTTATCGAGAGATTTGCCCAAATCTTTTAAAGTAATATTAATACTAGTAGGTTTCGTAATACAAGTTCCTCATCGGAATAAATCTTTAAGCTGTAACTCGGATGTGCCACAAGAACAGTAAACCGGATGTCGCCTTTATCTCCCTACATATCTAAGTCATATCATGTTTCAATACAATTGATGGTGTACTTAATGAAAAAAACTTTCACTGTCTTTGCGTTTTCTGGTTAAGGTCCTGAGTTTTAAATTGGCTCTCTACTAATATATATTGAGAATTGAAATGATAGTGAAGCCAATCATCTACATGGAGCCAATATTCTCAAATTTAGTAAAAGGAACTCATAAAAGGAATAAAAATAATACACGTAGAATTGCTTTTGTTAGCACATCACAGATAAAAGATACTGTTCTACCTGAAATAAAACAACAATATAACACCAGAGAAATCTCGGTGTACTTAAATATGAGTCACCAAGTTCTTTGGCATATCATGTGTGATTAATTTCTATATTACTAGGCTTAAAACATACATCTTCTCTTATATTAGGATTGTCCTTAAGATTTAATTTAGCAGTAAATCTCATTTCAATTTCAATTGTAAAATCCTCTGAACAATTCAACAAATTTTTATAAGTACATAATGCGACTAATCTACATGTAATTACAGAAAGTCATTTTCATAATTGAGGATCATTTAAGATTTTGGAATTGAAAGCTCAGAAACGTGACAACAGTCAAATTAAATGTGTTTTTCAATATGGCAACCAATAAGTTTGGATACAACATTACGGTTTGAAATATGAAACACCAATAGAATTCGTAAGTGAAAATTATATCAATATTAAAATTAACAAATGTATTTACAAAATTACAAAAATAACTACATTCACATTACCCTAAATTCATTAAAAAAATACTATCGGCATATACTAAATTTTAAGCTACAAATGATATTAACAAAACCGTCTATAGCATAGTACAATTTCATGCTCAAAAACACAACGAATGTAAGTTATCTATATTTCCGGATATGATTAAGAAAAATATAATAGAAAATATTACTTACATTATATTATATTGTACCTACTAATGCCCCCTGCACGTTCACAGCAAGCACCCATTTATCAAAAAAATTTGTCAGCAAACACACAGCCAAATATCAAACTCCACCGCTTCCATTAAATCAGCTATCATAAGCTAATAAAAAAACATAAGATATTAAAATTTATTTGATCCAAATTTTTAAATATTTTTCGTCGATTTCATCCCTTCTCAACTCCAGTAATTATTTAAAAATTATGTACTATTTTTTGCAAAAATGTTTACAAGCTCGAACGGAGGAACTACGATCAGGAATGTCCGACCGGGGAATGCTTGTATGCTTTGAAAGTTCCCTTCAACATTTGATTAAATGTTCTAGTTCTTACAGCCTAACCCCATCCGTGGGGTTAGGCTCTAAGGGTACTTAACTTAATAAAGAACTACAACCGAGACCTATGAAGCTCGACTAATAAAGTAGATTTAGGACCGGATTTAATTGATGTACACAGAAATATGGTAAATACGAACTGATACAAATCGGTTAATTAAGAAAAAAGTTCTGAATTTTGACGAATAACTAGATAGTTCGAATATGCATTTAAGTGCAGTGCAACAGTTCTCGGCTTTGACATAACTTTTCTCTTCTTCTTCTCTATTTAGGGAGAGTTTGAAGCAATATTAAAATATTTGTTTCTTTTGTTAAACATTCCACTATTAGTTATGATACTTTCATCAGTCAACTTTTTCTCAGTCACCAATCGTTAGTTCCCAAACTTTCTGAAATTTAAACCCATCTTATTTATTATGCTTTAAAACTCTTCATTGCGGAAGTCCATACTCTATATTCTTTACTTAGTCGTCTATTCAAAGAAGAACTTTGTTAACTTTATCCCTTAACTAGTACTCTAGGTACACTCGCTCATATTCTTTAAAATAGGCGAAAATACCCTTGCGATGGCTGCTGTTTATCTGGGTATAAATAATTTCATATATGGCTGGACTGCTTGGTCTTCATTTCAATAACAACAATTATTTCAATTGATTTGGCAAATGTGTTACTTGCGACACTCACAGCCAATATGATTTTTAAAAAATATAATTCTAAAAACCTAAACATGCAAACAGATGTGTAGGAATATAGAATATTATGTTAGGAAATCTATTATGAAACTTCTGTTTACCCAAATATCTACAAACTGCAACGATGGTCATATTTTCATTTTTTTTTAAATTAAATTATATTACGAAGTTATAAAACTATTTTATTTAATTCTACATTTAAAACTCAGATCTTTACTGATTGTCACACACTTATAGGTAAAGCGATTGCAAAGATTTTTAGAAACAAGTTATTTCCTTAAATTACTCATTAAATTTTAGTCAATAAAAGCTAACTCATATTTCACCTTTTGTGCAAGAATATTGTGTCCATTAGACCAAAATTGGAAGAGTATGTATGAGGATCATTCTCAAGTGCAACAGATACACACCAATCTTACTCATGTGCTGCACTGGATGTATTGTAACTAGACTAAAACATAAGTGCACGATTTTCATTTTTAAAATGATTCACAATTTATTACAAAATTGTTTCGCTGAAAATATAGTAAGCAATAGGGAAATTGGGATTTTTTGACACAAAGTCTAAAGAAGGATTCCATCTAACTAATACCTACTAAAGCTGGTCCAGAGGTTTAAGGATTATAATAATTTGTTTGATGCTATTGAAGCAAGTACATCCCTAAGCTATTTTAATCTAAAACTTAGGGAACATCTAAAGACAATTTTAATCTAAAACTTAGGGAATATCTAAAAACACATAACAGAAATTTTAATATGTATTGATATTTAAGTTTAGGTTTAAACACAATTTAATACGGGTATATATTTTCATTCTATTTAGAAAAACATATATTTTTTAATACACTTTACGGTAACAAATAATGCAATTTTATGTACTACATGTCAGCTAAATTGTGTTGACTGGTAACAATAATTAAGAATGTTTTCTAAATGTTGTTTGTGGCATATTCTTGATTACTTTTATGTTTTTTTTGGGCAATAACACCACAATCGAAATAAAACGACGTATATTTATTAATTTTCTTTTTGCAATTTACATCAATAAATATAAATCCATTGACAACGAAGTCAGAATAGACCTTGAAACGTTTGGTTTTCCTTCAATATACGTCGTTTTATTTCGATTGTGGTGTTATTGCCCAAAAAAACATAAAAGTAATAATTAAGAATATTTTAATGACCAATTTTTGTCAAACGTTGTACTGAATAATTCACATTAGTAACAATTAAGAAAAAGTAAGAATAGTAACGATTAGCTGAAGTACTAAATATTCATTTTATTTCGTATCTCGTTTATTAACGAGTAGTTAGTATCGAATAATTACTTTCCTAATGTATATGGGTTCATTTCCAATATTTTTGCATAGTTTCCTTATTATAGTTATGGTTTAGGCTTTCTCAGATCTACAGCAAAAATGTTTTGGGGAAAAGATAATATGATGCCCGAAAAAATATTTATTTATAATTTATCATAACCCCTTGGCAGGCCTAATGATGATATTAACCCACCACTTAAATATCTTCTAAACTGAATCGCTGTAAATAAAAAGTACAAAATCTTTAAATAAAAGCACCTTCTGGATAAGTAAAAATTAATTTTGGATTACATTTTAGATTGAATCGACACAAAATTACGTATGGTATACGAAATTCTCTTATGACACAAGAGGGTCTGCACTAAGAACCGTATTTATATAACGAATCAATTAGATAGCTTTTTATTTCAATAGAACATTTCCTCAAGTCTTTACGCCACTAAATTTATTTCAGAAACTGATATTTTCAAATTTGTTTCAACACCCTATTACAAATAAAGTACCTGGAATGGTTTATTAAGAAAAGCTCCTACGTTGCTTCTTACTTCGAAAAATAGCTAATGTGTGGGAAAAATCTAAGGATTCTGAAATAAATAATGTCAAAGGAATGACTATAATTCTCTTTTATGGGCCGTTAAACGTCGTTCCTCGAAATAATATCCTCCCTTTTATTCAATCGTGAAAACCGCTTAAATCCATTTTACATACTTCCGTCCGAGGAAAATTATTATTTAAACAAATAAATTAATTTTAACGTTTATGATTTCCCACACAGATGTTTACAGCGGTGTTTACCTTAAACGCGAAAATAAATTCTCTGCAACCTCTAAGAATTTTACGGAATTTATGGCTGGTATAAATTTTGTCCTGAAAACAGAATTTTCATTCCAAGACGCATATAGGTAGTAGATTTATTACAAAGAATATAGTATATTCCAAGTTTAACGACAGTCAAAGGAAACAATTGTGCACCATATAATGCATTTTAAATCAAGCTGTAAATAATATGGACAAGGTTTCTGTTAACGCATTTCCTGATAAAGTATGTTCAACAATAGCTAATTGTCTTTTTTAAAATTTGATCGGAGTCACTTTTCAAAATTATTTTATATTTTTTTTAACATACATATATCCGACATTTCCGATGTTTCACTTCACACTTGTAAGGTGCTTTTTCAAGTATCAATGAGATTAAATTAATTAACTTTGGAGGGCGGATACATTTAATATGTTTGTTCCACCAGCAACTTCAAAACTTCACTTGTCAATATAAATGAGTTCAAAAGAGAATCTGCCCAACTGCAGTAATGAAATAATTACCATATCAAAAAAATCTAGGTAACAACAGACTTTTTGTAGTACGATCTCCGAAATGTATTACCAAGTTTTGCAAGTGAATTTTAGTTGGAGAGTTAGAAGGATGATAAACATCAAGCAAATGTTTGGTTAAGTTTCTTATTTACAAAACTTTTTTTAAAAATAAGAGAAATTTTCTGGAATCAGTTCAATATGTCTATTTGGCGGGTTAACCAAATTTTACGTATAATCTAATGTTCTCAAATTGAATTAGTTTCTTATTTACAAAACTTTTTTTAAAAATAAGAGAAATTTTCTGGAATCAGTTCAATATGTCCATTTGGCAGGTTACCCAAATTTTACGAACAATCTGATTTTCTCAAATTGAATTGCAAAATAATTTAGTAAAAACCGCGGAAAACTTGTTGTCCTATAAATTCAATGAATACCCACCATGTCCACCCACCCCCAACATGTCAAAATTACGTGAGGTTAGTATTTATAGGATCACGCTGATTTTTAAATAACTGATCATTAAATATTTCTAAACCAAAGAGTCACACTGTCATATTATTGAGTGGAACGTTTTTACAGTTGCACCACTAAAGTGGCCAAGTATATATAAACACTGGCCAATAAACATTTGTAGGAAAACTGTACCAGGTGATAGGTGAATGTATTTTTTAATGAAATAATTTCGGCATGAATTGATAGTCCTCCTAAAACCCATCAGGCAAAATTTTCTCTTTAGTCATAATTTACAACTACTATGGTCAAATACTCCCTGGTGTGTTAATATTTTGTCTCTTTGAACTTTCTCTTACAGACGATTTACTTATAATCATTCCATTCATAAAGCTATGCAAAATAGTTTCATTAGTCCTGATGTTACTAGACAAATGTAGGTAACCCGTCAAATCTATCCAGCTTCCAAAAAATTTCACTACCATTCCTCTTCTCTCAAAGCAAAACCGCTATATGGGGCAAAAATCAAAAATTTGGGTCGGTTAATATTTGTGGCATATTTCGCGATTCCAAAGCACTCTCGGAATCTGCTAATGAAATAATACAATAATTATCGAAGAAAATTTAATGACCAATTTGTAATAGCCCGAGTCTAAAAAATATTAGTTTTCACTTAGACGGGTATTTATGTACCGTCATTTTTTAACCAACGTATACCGCTAAACAATATTCGGCAAACATGCTACAGAATTGCCAGAAAGCAGTTCTGTTTCGAGTGGGACTTTGTTGACCGGAAATGGTGTTGCAAACCTCATGTCTATTGTATTGACGCAAACCATTAGTATATCTCTCCTAAGGATAAACACAATTCTTCATGCACATTCACCTAATTTTGCTTCTGAACAGGCCCTTTAGCAAACTCAGTAGTAGCTGAACAACAACATGAATCTGGTAATGACATTTTCTTCGTCACAAGAAAATTAAATATGAAATTTGAAACGAGTCTTAAATAAAGGAATGTTAGATGTAGTCGGGCGATCTATTTCCGGAAAAATAAGAATCAACTAGGAATCTGGGCGCGAAAACCTACATACTGATTTATACCCAGCAAGTCTCTTATTGCCAAGAAATTACAGGATAATATTGTTTAATTTTAACTAAAAATTGATTTAAATTATAGAATATTTTTTTATTTATTTAATGATTATTATTTCGGACGTTTTTGAATTTTAATCATCGCATTCCTCATCCTAAACTCCACAACATAAGATTTACTCCAGTATATTTTCCAGTATGCCTATCTTTCTCTGGATACTTGATTCCTTGTTCTGTATTTCATTGTTATCACATGCCCATCTTCAAAACCCCATTTCTAGAGTCACTAGCTTCTGTTGTGTTCGGCCATTGATGGTGCCCTTAATAACTAGGCTGCTGCTACTTCAGCAAATTCCACGGATGGATACTGTTCTGCGGGCTAGTGGAGGATTATTCAGCTTTAGCCCTCTTATGTTGACTGGCTGACGGTTCCTAGATACGAGGCTGTTTTGTTGGCTACCCCTGGTTGGTGATCATTCAGGCAGCCATACTCCCGTTGACACTACTCTGAAGGGATGGTTGTGGTTGTTTTTGGTTGAAAGAAACTACTCGAACTTTCGGCTTAAATATGTTTATGACGGCCTCTAGTTCCAGAACCCGAAGCAAAGCTTCAGATTATCCGTCGTATTTATAGTCTTAACGAGTCATGCTCATGATGCGGAGTGGCCCAAGAAGAGAACTCAAACGTTATTAATTAGGCCGCTGGGCTCGCCAATTATATTCTCATGCGAGATTTTGTATCCCGTCCCTATGAATTTTCTTTTATACCAATGCTCTTCCTTGTGAATTACCCTTGCCTGGTCCCAGTTGATGTTATGGAGAAGGACCATTTCGTCATGGATAAAGATGGATTGCCTATGCGATCTCCATTATCGCCAACATCTACATGGAATGGATCGAAAATAATACATTGAAGTGGTAAGAGAAGGAACCAAACCTATGATGAATGTGGCAATTTCTGCATTGGGGAGATTAATCTAACACTGTACACCAGGGTTGAGGAGCACCAGATAGCTACTCAAAGGAGGGATCTAACAAAGTCTGGATTAGCTAATCACGCATGGACCGAACACCATAACCAGGCAAGGGTAATTCACAAGGAATAGCAGTGGTATACAAGAAAATTTAATGAGACAGCATAATCTTCAGTGAGAATATAATTAGCCAGCCCAGCGTCCAAATTAAAGACGTTTAGAGACCCTTCTTTAAGTCACTGCCGCTGCGCATCACCGACAACCAATCGCCAGGTACGAGGACAGACAGACCTCTTGAGCATGACCGGTTAAGGGTATAAGTACGGCGGATAATCTGAATTCTCCCATCATTCAGCTATTGAAACCTTGTGAGATCAACCATCAAGACGATGAAAGTTCAAGGAAATTTCGAGTCTAATCTGTGCTTCGAAATCTTGAAGACTCTCCAGATTTTTGCGTTTGTCAACTTAGTAGCACCTGGTATACTTGACTCAAGGATTGATTATCTTATCTTTTGTCTAAAATTGTAATGATCTTGTAGAAATTACTTTGTTCGTCTACAGGAATGCTTTGGAGGAGCTCTAATGGTGGACCTCTTAAAGAAATTACGAGAGAGGTAGATTTTTCTTGGCTGTTCCATTTGCTAGCTGTAGCCATGGTTTGAAACAGCCGTTTGTACATAGGCCAAGATTTATCATCAAAAGTTAGTTGTTTTCGAAAGGAACCCTTCATACGGTGTTTTGGTATTTCCCTTTCAGCAAGTCTTGATGGATTTTTTAAACTTCTGTTTCCGCTTTGGCTTTGGCTTTGACACTAAAATTTATATTTTACTTCACATTTGCATTCGCCTATTAAATTCTTGTTTTTCTTGAAATATTTTAAATTCGTTTTGCCTTTTTTCTTCTAATATTTTAAAATCAGTTTGTCTTGTTAATTCAAGTTAAATTCTGTTGTTTACTTTTCATTGTAGAGACAAGGTTTTGTTGCTTTCAATGTATATTACTTACAAGATTGTCTAATTCAAATTCAAAAGATTTCACTAATCTTTGATGGGTTTACACTTGATTTTGTTCCTCCTTTTTGTCACGTTTTTTCAGGATCTGTGTTATTTTTTTTTTGTAGTTTATCAGTAACCTGTTTGAATATTTTTTTGCTAGTCTCTTCCATTTCTGCTTTACTTCGAGTTTTAGCCATAAATCAATTTAAGATATTCTTCGCTTAATTTCACCCTTCTGTCGTCAATTTCAATAGGTTCTGTGGGTTTAAAGTACACGAGTATTCATTATCACTTTCAAGGTCTTTATTTTCAACAAAAATAATCAAAATAAACTCCTTTAGAAAGCCCCACTGACTATTACTATCAGCTGGTAACGTACACGCTGCTTTATAACCAATTGCCTTGGTTGATGTTTCTTTTTATGATCAGTAGTTTTTGTTTCATAGCCGCAATGTTTTTATCGGAACGATTAATTTTTTTTGGCGGCGTTAAATGATTTTGTAACAATATTCTTATTTTTGTAAGTTGTATTAAGTTGAGTTGTTAGTTTTTCAACTTCATTCATCACAACCACATATTCCTTTTGTACATTTCTAAGCATATATTACATGTCGTCATAGTCTTCAGTTATAACCATTTGATCATCCGCGAAGAAGAGGATACAGCGGTTCGCCTGAATTTCTAGGTTTCTCTACGTTCATCTCCATACCCTAAAGCAGCATTGCAGATTGTTACAAAAACTTGTCATGTTTACTTCATGTTTGTAGTTACTTTATTTTTCATTGTTTTCATGGCTCTCCCGAGTTTTGAAACAATATCGTAAGCCCTTAAACCAGGTATGTTTCTTCACTTTTTTTGTATTACCTGTATTGTTAAGAATATATTACCTGTTGTTCATCGACCACTCGAAATCCATTTTTATTTGTTCTGTCAGTTTCTTAATTATCTTACTAGTCTACATCATGAATTCTGACACTCAGTCCTAGGTAGATAATTTTTCCTATTTGACTATTTTTGAATGTTAGACATGAACAGTATTCCATTCTATCCGTACATCATGCTCATTTAAAAAAACATATAAGCTAGTAATTTAACAAGCGTTTATAAGTTCAGTCAGTACTTTTTTGGCTCTGCAGCCCGTAATCTGTAAGTTATAATTTTACACTTTGGATAAATTGTCTTACCTGTTATTTTCACCGGCATGTGTTAATTGGAAATACCTTATGCAAACTTCCTTTTATCTTATCTATATGGCGCGAGTCACATTTTTTTAGTACCTCAAATGATTTATGGGTATACTGAATTAATAACTCATAAACCAGTTCCATATGTTGAATATAAGAATATCTGAGTTAAATATTTGCTTGTTCATTTATTTACGTAAGGATTTTTTCCAGCAAAACTAAATATTTCATGAATGTTTACTGACTTGAGGCAGTCTGCAACTCTTATTACAGCAATCCAGTTTCAATAAATGTAAACCTCGATGCATTCGATATACGGATTCGGTCAACTCGCATTCATTAAAAATTGAAAAGTTCTTCCGCCTTCCATGTTTAAGTTGTAATTGCCGCTGGTTAATAACAAGGTTGAGTGAACAAGGAAGGACAGGGTAAAAGTGTGCTACTAGAAAAATAAATTGAAGACTGAAATATGGAATAGACTTGTTAATTAACGGTGCAGATAAATGACATAATTGGCTTACGATTATTAAGAGCTTTGCATATGAGATATATAATAAAGGGTAGCATTAAAAGGCGAGTTAATAAAAATGTAAATTTGTTTAGGAATAACACACAAAAGTTGATAATTATTTCAATAACAATATGTATTAAGAGATTTTTGATTGTAATACGTCTTCAACTGAAATTTTAATTTTTGATGTGGAATAATGTTCAATTGTTTGTTTTCCTTATTCCTAACCAAAATTTTTATTAGGGACAGTTTTATTTTTTCAGGTCTTCTGCCCCCTATGAGCTTTTAAAACTTAGGTAACGTTGCCAACTCGTGCTGAAACCTGTGACAGCTATGTTTTATTATTTTATGTTTTAACAGACGTGCAGCAACCTAATGTTTGACAAGTAACAAATATAGTCAGAGACTATTGAAAAAATATATGTCAAGCCTCATAGGCGAACCTAAGCTGACATATTTTTTGCAAGAAGCCCAGCATTGCTAGATCTTACAATCGTTTTCTTCCGAGCATCAGCAAATAAAATATATCAGAGTATAGTTGCGTTTTTTAACTATGGCCTTTTGGTTTACTAGCAGAATGATGTGATGTATAATTAACACAAGATTAATATTCAGATTCATCAGTTGACTTCAACTGGAAGTTCTTTACAACGATTCACCTATCAGCCTTATGTCAATGAAGCAATGACTTACTTTTGACACAACTTTTTCTCGATATTGATATCCAAACAGCCGGTCCTAGTGCGCTTTGGTTCCACTGGGAAAGTTCACAATTCTTTATGGAAAGTTGCTAATAAATCATTCCCAAGTTATATATTATTAATTACCAGAAGTAGACTTTTGCGATATAGTGAACCAGACTCCAGGAACACCACTCATTCTGATAGTATACTTTAGATACCCCTAGTTTAAATTGGAATTAACGGTTTCTGTTTGAGAGCTCAATAAATTTAAATTAGCCTTGTAAAAATGGGATAAAAAGTGTTTGGCAAACAATTAACTGACACGATATTAAGTGTAAATTCCAATCAGTGATTAATCCAGTTATAGAACAAAAATGTTTGACATATGTTCATAAGATGCTACTGATCTGTCAGTCTATCACATCACAGCCAAATTATTCCAAACTACTAAACGGAAATGGTTCAAATTTGTGTCAGTGTAGAGGTTGGTTAGCCGATCAGGGGTACATGTCGTATTTTAGAAATTTAGATTTTCGGGGTACCTCAAGGGCGAAATTTTACAACAATCGAAAAACATTATAAAACAAGAATATAGATTGTTGCCCATATTTACTGGAAAATACGTCCAATTGCATCATGTAATATTTCAAATGAAGAGGCTCATCCGAGGAACACAAAATTTTTTTCGCATTTAAAAATACTAAAAATATAAACATTTTTTCAAACGCATCATGTAATATATCAAATGGCATGGCTCATTATGAGAAATACAAATAATTGTTTTCATATTTTTTAAATCATTTGTTAAAAAGATATTTACAATAATATAAAAAAAATTGGCCTTTTTTCTCTTAAGGCTCGAAACCATAGGACCTATACTTTTGCCAACAAAATTGACATATAGGGCACCACTTAAGCGTTACAGAAAAAATAAGAAGAAAACTCTAAAATTAATTTTTTAGGCCAAATTACAGAATTAAATAAAATATATTTATAAAAAATAGAAAATCGACCCACACCCTCATATATCTGCGTACTACTTAAGTAAGCGTTAAATTAATGCAGTCTTAACATAGCTACATTTCAATTGTATTAGTTATTTTGACAAATTTCAAATTTTAGTAACTAGTAAAGTGTCAATTGCCAATTCGGGCCAAAATTTAAAATAACTCGGTCTGAACGGACATCTTTATCTTACAACTGATGCAAAAGCCGCCTTTTAGGAATAACCCAAACTGAAAATTCTTAAGAAACTGCTGCCACGACTCCAACCATGAACCTGATAACCTAGCAAGGGTTCTCACGGAGCTAAATCTGTTTGATTTCTAGTCTATCTGGTGTTTAGTAAATTTTCCCCTAAAGGCACACTATCTGTTCCTTAGAGGAACTGTGCGTGTCGTACATTGTATGGTCAAGTCGATGAATTGGATATATATGTCACGGTTTATTTGGTGACATGTGTATACCAACGCTAACTGAGGATAAATTCACAGCAAATTGCAATAGGCCTTTCATCAGGTGATTGCGCAAGCGCTGCAGCCATTTGAAATAGCCGTAATTTAAAAGTTTCGTACTGTTTTAGTTAACAATGGCTGGGAATGCAATAATATCTCTGCCAATAATAAATTACTTGAAGAATTAATGATGTGCTTCACTTATTTATAACTCTGTGGAAGCACATAGCTGTGAGCAATTAAAAGATGGTTAAAATGTCACGGACGTTCACAGCAAGGAAAAAAAGTGTGCTGGTTGAGAGGTTAGGTATCAAACTTGTATTTACTCTTGTAAAAATCAGAAAAAATAAATAAAAATCATGATTTCATTCGAATTTGCATGTAAAAGCACCTTAATTAATATAAAAATTAACAAATATAACTAATGTCATAATAAAATATTTATAAAAATCAACATGACATTTAAAAGAGTTGAAATTCTAAGATCTAATAATGG